>JANHMN010000015.1:3496514-3654075 GCA_030674055.1 Rhabdomys pumilio | reverse complement strand
AAGGAGAAGGAGAAGGAGAAGGAGAAGGAGAAAGGAGAAGGAGAAGAGGAGGAGGGAGAAGAAGAGGACGGGTTGGTGGTGGCTGCTCCCTCTGCTGCTGTTTTAGTTTGTCAAGTGGTCACCAACAAACTAAACAAAGAGATAAAAAGAAGAAGTTGAAGATATCCTGATGGCAAATATTAGACTTACCCCAAGGAATCAAACATCCCTAGTCAGCAGGAAGTAGTCTATTTTGTTGACTGAAAGAGGTCTACGCCCCTTTCCCTCTGGCCTTATTTCTCTCCTACCTAATGCTGGGGAGCTGGAAGGGATCAGAGTAGAAAAAGAGTTGGAAGGGAGATAGAGAAACAAGAACCCAATAAAGTAGATTTAAAAAAAAAAATATGCCAACATGTACTTTGAGCTATTTTATTTGGCTCTTTTCCCAACCTGCCTTCTCCATGACAATCCCTCCCAATCCCCCCCCCCAGCCCAATACTAGGTAGGAGAGAGAAAAGGTTAGAGGGGAAAGGGGGCATCAATCTTGTTAGACTATTTCCTGCCGATTAGGGACTAGAGTTCCTTGGGGCAAGTGCAATCTTTGTCATAGAGGTTTCTCCAACCAGCAATTCAGCCAACAGCAATCAGCAAAAGCAGCAGCTGCTGTCTCTCAAGGCTCTGGCATTTATATATCCTCTCAAGAGTCCTCAGAATTCAAACTTAAACTATCTTCAGCTGACAGACTCACATCCCTGCAGGAACATGAGATAAATCATAGTTAGCTGTTGTGGACAATCTAAAGCAGCCCCATATCCCACACCTTGGATTAAAACAAAACACAATCTTATAACGTTAACTGGGTTTTAAGGAAACCAAAATTCTCACTACATTCTTTGGCTTGCATATCACTCAGGGGACCACATGTCTCAAGCAGGAAAATCTGCCAGACAAACATCCCTGGGACAATCTTTCTGGGTTTGGTCAATGACAGAACCATCAACATTTCTGACTGTGTAATTTTACTCTATGTGAGTATATTGTAGCTGTCTTCAGACACACCAGAAGAGGGCATTGGATCCATTAAAGATTGTTGTTAGCCACCATGTGATTGCTGGGAATTGAACTCAGGACCTCTGGAAGAGCATTCAGTGCTCTTAACAGCTGAGCCATCTCTCCCAGACTGTAATTTTAAGGATCTCATAACAATCTTGTCTTTGTCAGAAACTCTCAGAATATTTCTGCAGAGCTTTACATAGCACACACGCAAAAAAACTGAGGGAAAATCTCTGCTTATTTCTTTGTTCTAACCTTCAAGCATCCCAACTCTAACATTAGACTCTCAAAAAAGGAAATATGGAAATGTTACTTTGTCCAGCATAATTTAGTCAATATGTATCAGTGATCAGAAAACAAACAAACAGAAGAATAAGATCCGGTAATACATTTTATAATTGATGCCCTAATAGTTTATATTTTAATAAGATATGCTAAAACATGAGAATGCAATATGGAGCAAATAATTATACTGAAGCAGGGAGAGTAACCAGGTTCTTGGATGGGCGTTGGAGATGTTTGCAGCCCTATCTGGAAAAGACTTTCTTAGTCTATGGGATGGAAAGGGATTTCTGCACAGCTTACTGGCAGATGAGTGCTCTAAGCACTAAGCACAGCAAGCCTGCAGGCCCTGAGGTAGGTTACCTGTGGTGACTGAGAAACTGCAATGAGACTGAAGAGACTAGGGAGAGTGGCTGAGGTAGGGTGATCTCAGGGTGGTCTGCAGGGGTACACACTATGAAGTCATGCCGACCTTGCTAAAGTTGCTGATTTTACTTGGAGTGAGATGGGGAAAGCAAGTGGGTATTGGATTTGATGGATAAATGCAGGACTGCTGTGTGAAGACCTCACATGGTAGGTTTGAGAGAGAAGCAAAGAGGCTCTCGGTGGTCATTGAAGCGTAATGCAAATGACAGGACAGTAACCAGAAGCAAGCTACAACGGGGCATCTCTGGTTAAAGGCTGGCTCTGGTTTCACTGGGCTCTTGAATGAGACTGTAAGCAGAAGATAGAAACTAGCATGAACAGCCTTAGGGGGACAAACATCTTCACGTTCTGCTGTGGGGGAATGATGGAGTCAACGTAAATGTGAGAGCTGGTATCTGGGGTTGGCAGACACTGTCCCAACATGGCCTCCTGTGTGCATGGGGTTAGAGGGGTCTCAACTTTCCTTTCCTGCTCCTATCTCCTGCTCTGTGGATCTTCGTGATCACCTGACAGAAGGCATACATGTACGTGCAGGCACACATGTTCATCTCTCTGGAACAGTCTTCACAGAGCTGATGCAGGGACTGTGGATGGTGCTGCTTACTGGCTTGATCCTCATGGCTTGCTCATCCTGCTTTCTTATAGAACCTAGGCCCACCAACTCAGGGATGGCATCACCCATAGTAGGCTAGGCCTTACCCCATCAATCACTAATTAAGAAACTCCCCTACAGGGTTTCCTACAGCCCTATCCTAAGGAGGCATTCTCTAAGTTGAGGCTCCCTCCTAATAATAACTATAGGTTGTGTTAGGTCGACATAAAATTACCGAGCACACTATCAATAACTCCACCACAGCCAATTCTAAGTTTTGCTCAACATGATGTACCCTTTATATTAGTAATTAAGAAAAAAGTGTGATATTTTCCAGACAAACTTGCTTCATTCAGTTTAGTAATTTAAAGCCAACACTAATTAATTCTCAGACAAGGCGGCCACTGGGGCTGGAATGAAGGCCAGTAGTGGATCACCTGCCTTGTATGTATGACACTTTCAGTCCTTCTCAGAACTAGAAAAAAAGTTTAATTGAAAAATGTGTTTATCATACCAAAATAAAACCCTGGTTCAAACCCTGAGACAAACAGGATCTTAGTCTTCTAAATTTTGTCTGTAAGAGTGATTATAAATAGGTTTCAGATACAAAAATCTGTTTCTTTGAAATGCTCACACCTGACCTCAGCTGTGGCCAGCAGACCCTCAGATGCTCACCTCCCTGCCCCCGGCATCCTATCCTTTGAGACAGGAAGGGTCAGAGCTCTATTCTTCATGCAACTTTGGGTTCCAGTTGCATAATTTCACTCCTATTTCTGATTTCTTCTATGAAATAAAGTACCATAGTTTTATTTGTACTAAGATGTGTACTGTTTGAGCATTTGGGCTCTTGATTTTGGCATTCGTCTTCCTAGCTCAACTAACACAATCATGGTAATCCCTCACAGGTCCACCCGAGGCTGATTTTCTAGGTGATGCTGAATTTTATCAAGTTGACAACTGAGAGCAACCATCATATATACATGTATGTGTGTGTGCATGTGTATTATGTGTTTACATATGCATGCATATGTCTGTGTGCATGGGATACACATGCCTTCACCCACCACACACACACACACACACACACACACACACACACACACACACACACAGAGAGATGGAGGGCAAAGCTAATGTCACATCAATCTGGAAAACTAACTCTATCATGCTTGGGAGAGGTCAGCTTTGTGTCCTGTAGACCTTCACCTTGGATGAGGCTCATTCACATTCTAGTGAGCAATGTGCTTTCCTCAAAGCCTACTGATTTAAATGTTAGTCTCATCTTAAAATACTCCCATAGAGACATCTAGAATAATGTCTAAGTATACAGGAACTGCCAATCAGCCAAATTCACATACACAGAGTTAACATCAGAGGGAGAAAAGGTGAAGGCCAAGGGTACAGTTCAGGGAACCAAGTCTGTGTGTAGAATCATGTCCTTCCACTCAGTGTGGATCAGGCAGGGGAATCATGACAAGGGCAGGCAGCTTCTGAACATGGGCCGTGCAGCAGAAAGCAGTAACTTTGGATCTTACGTAACTTCAAGACTGAGTCAGAAGAGAATCCTTCCTCCTTGTCCTCTGCAGATGCTACAGGAAGATTATCGGAGTGAGAACTTTCCCCCAACATCTACAGATATAGAGTAGCTATGCCTTTTAAGAATGTATACTTCCTAGGCTATGTTCATGCAAAAGGAAGGAACTTTGCCATAGTAACAGGACACAGACATTGGTGGTGGCTTTGCTCATGGTATACCACTAGGTCCTCATACCCTGACTTGGCCTATATGGATTTTTAAAATACTCCTTTGCCTGGAATATATATATATATATGGTGTGAAGACATGTGTATCCCATACACACAGACATATACATGCATATGTAAACACATATTTTAATACAGGGCTTCTCTGAATACAAACTGGGGTCAGGCATGCTTTTATTCCCCATGCCCTCTTTCTCATTGTTGCTTCCAGCATGGCCTCCTGTCAGGAGCCAGGAGCCAGCATGTCTAAAGAGTCCCTCTGTGCACTTCTCCTCACATTGGGACTTCAGCTCTCACAAATAGCTTTGGTATTTCTCTACTGTGCCCTGAAATCAAGTACATAAGTAACCACAAGTACCAAGTGAGTGAGTGACCGCAAGGACCGAGTGACCCTGCTTTCACAGAGCCATGAAATGGCTTGGAAACTCTTCAAAAGGACACTGAGGAAGTCATTGTTTCTATGGAAAGTCCCTTCCCCCCAGATTGACACCCTCAGAGGATGAGATGTCCGACAGGAGCACAGGGGAGGTAAAAATCTCTTGGAAAAGGGAAGTTATTCAGATATAAGTCTGAAGGACGGTACTTTCCATGGCCCCAACATAACGCGCTTTATCAACTTGATTAGAAGCGCTGAGCTCAGCAGTCCACTGTTCTAGCCTGAGGATCTGTTTGTTTTACTCACAAGCAAGTTCACTCCTCACTGATTCAGGCCTGTGTTGATAACCAATCAGCCGGAAAGAGCAAATGGTGTGAAAACTGTTTGAAGTCACACAGGAAAGGTGGGTGTGATGGTGGGTAATCACACTCTGTCAAGCCAGTGTGGGTTGTCTCATGTGTGGTTCCCATACAGATGCATAAAATCACATATTGCATGTATGTTTGTCATGAAAGTAGACACAAAAGCATCTCTAGGGAAGAAAGAAGATTAACAGAGGGGACGGGTGAGAAGAGGAGTAGAGGGGTTATGGGGTGGTCATAGGGTATATACTCAACATAGAATACAGACTCGTGTGAAAGAACCATTATGTTAAGACTGCCACACACACAGACTTGTGTAGAAGCGTCATTATATAACACGGTGCCATGCACAATGAATACACAAGATGAAGAGTTTGAGAAACAGTTTCTGTGGAGATATTAAGGAAGCCTCCGAGTGGCCGACAGACATTGTTGAGTATTCAGACAAGCTTCCCAGATGAATGATGGAACAAGCCAATTTCTTAAGTAGCGTCTCTTCTGAGAGATGAGGACAGGCACCCTTCCAATTCCTACACAGGCCTTGGAGAAAAGCTTATTTTTCCTGCGCAGTCTAATCATTCTTGTGCTGCCCTGACTCTGAGGGAAAGGTTTTCAGTGATTAACAGAAAACATGAAGAGCTTTAAAAACTATGTGAAAGGTGTCATGAAAGCTGAATCACTCACAGGCCTTTGTCTTTTAATGGAAAGCGATGCTCACACAGGAATAAATGAACGTACTTGTCTTTTGGCAAAGGGGGGAAAAAGGCCAAGAAGTTGTCATAGAAATCCTCCAATTGCAATTTTTAAGGAAAAAGAAAGTAAAGATATCATAAACTGTCTAGGTTTCCTCTCCTTGACGTTTTATTAGTTTTTAATCTTGATTCCTTATTTCTTAACAAGGAAGGAAATAGATTTAATGTATAAATAAAATAAATTCATAGATATAAGAACAAGAGGGTTTTTTTCTATAATACAGGACAATTTGTAAACTTCACATATATAATTATGAAACATGAGAAATAACATGTGCTCAATTTGATACGTCTTAACAAATCGATATACCAATAAAATGGTTATTCTACTAAAAATAATAAACACACATATCTAAAATATTTCTTTGTGTTATTTTCTATGTAATTTCTCTCTGTTTCTCAAGTATTAAACCATTACTAACCTGCTGCTACCACCGTTCACTTTGCTGAGTTTAAAATCTTACGGGAACATCACCATGTATTGTCCTTGCTTTTTTTCCACTAAACATAAATACTTTGAATAACTTTGAAATTAATCCATATGCCATTTTTATTTGTGTTACATTATGGTAATGTTCTAATCCATCAATTCATCTATGGCTGTTATTTAGGTTCTTCCTTCCTTCCTTCCTTCCTTCCTTCCTTCCTTCCTTCCTTTCTTTCTCTTTTAGTATTTATTACAAATAAACCTGTGGAGAAAATTATGGCTGTGTCTGGGTATGATAATACATGGCTGAAATCTCATCACTTGGAAGACTGAGGCCCAAGACTTTGAATTCTAAGACAGTCTGAGACATGCAGTGTGCTGCCTTGTTGGTATAGTGGTGAATAGAAGCTGCATAGCTGCCTTCATCTTGATTCCTTAAATTAGGATACAATAAAGTAACTGAGATTGCACACGTTGCTGTTAAATTCACAGAGATCAATTTGAGATATCAAAACTCATGTCACAGTACCTCCAGTCCCAGTAGCACACGTCTTAGTTACTTTACCTGTGGCTACAATGACATAAGCTGACAAAAGCCACTTAAGGGAGAAAGGGTTGACTTATAGTTCAGGTGACAGGCCACAGTGGGGAGAAGAAGCCACAGTAACAGGAGCTTGAAGCTGGTAAGTAGTCAAGAAACAGAAAGAATGAATGCTTGTGATCAGCTCGCTCTCCCATTTTATACAGTCCAGATCTAGCCAAAGGAATGACACCGCTCACAGTGGATCTTCCCACCCCAATTAACCTAATCAGAATATCCTTTCATCCACCCATTTCCTAGGAGGTTCTAGATCACGTTGACAGTTGAGGTGAACCTTCATGCATACATCTCTCAGAACGTGAGTGGGGATGGACAATGATGCTGAGTGCCTCTCCCAGGACATGTCTCATCCCTGGAATCTCCAGGCAATTCTATGGTCACCCCCATCCCTTTCTCATTTTGCTCTGTACTTCTCAAGAATGGCATGAGATTCATTGCCACATCACAACTGTCTTCATCTCTCCCAAAACTGTCTAGTTCAGAGAAAAAGTTTCCATCTACCCCATCAATACTTGCACTTCGGACTACTCACTTACTTGGACTACTGTATTTCTGCACAAAACATCATGACCAAGAAGCAAGTTGGGAAGAAATGGGTTTATTTGGCTTATACTTCCACATTGCTGTTCATCGCCAAAGGAAGTCAGGACTGGAACTCAAGCAGGTCAGGAAACAGGAACTGATGCAGAAGCCATGAAGGGATATTGCTTACTGGCTTGCTTCTTCTGGCTTGCTCAGCTTGCTTTCTTTTAGAACCTAGGATTTATAGAACCCAGGGATGGCACCATGCACAATGGGCCCTCCCACCCTTGATCACTAATTGAGAAAATGCCTTATAGCTGGATCTCATGGAGGCATTTCCTCAAGGGAGGCTCCTTTCTCTGTGATAACTCCAGGTTATTTCAAGTAGACACACAAGACCAGCCAGTACAACTACCTGGAAAAAGTAACGTGAATGCTAAAGAGATGACATCAACACCAACTGATAATGACATCACCAGAGTATATCAGTTTCCCTCCATCCCATACCCTCATTGGTTTCGTTTCTGAGGAAAGAGAAAGGGAGTCAGGAGAAGCTTAGTCTTTGATCTTAAACAAACAAACAGAAAGAATCAGTGCTCATAAATAAGAATGTGTGCAGCATCTTTTCACAAAAGGAAGTGTTCTCTGAAAAGAACAGCAGAGAGTAACCAGACATCAAATGCCTGATTTCCCCTCACAGTCTCCAGTTAGCATATCCACATGACAAAAATTCTCTTTCTAAATTCATAGCTCGGTTCCCATTTTCTCATTTTATGCGGTTAATATCCTTACAATATTTCAAGTACACTTCAGGCCCTCAATCACTTCCAGGAAGAAAAGGAAATTATGATTTTTTTTCCAAAGGAGACTATTCTTTAAGGAGACTCATCAGCAACACAGTGAATAGATTTAAAAGCAAATTCAAAGACTTAGAAAGTAATAAAGAACAAGAAATCTTTAGAACCGGGTGCTGCATCTGTAATGTTTTAAGGTGCTAAAAATCCAGTTAAGCAAATGAATTAATCAGTAAAGTGTGTGCCTCGGAACCAACTTTCCTGTTTTCTAGTCCAGGGATGAATGTTTTAAAACATCCACAAGACCAATCTTCATTTGTTGAGTTCCAAAAAGGGAGAAGGCTATAAAATACCTGGAGTCAGCAAGAATGAGACTCCCAGTATCTACCCCAGGGTAGCTCACATTCATTCAATCTCCTCCAGGACATCAAAAAAGGATGAGTTTAATTGCTTTAGCCTTGGCTGGTTAGCTCGCTGAGCCCAGGGCTGCTTCTCAAAGCCTGCAACAGGAAGCACATGATCTTGAGATGAGCCTGAGGATAAATACCTTAGCGGAATGACTTTTCCCAGCCCTCTAAGTCTGTGCAGTGTGAAGCAGGGTCTGTCTGTGTTCTGCCTGCCTTCCATGCCCAAGGAGATTTCTCAGGACTCTATACAAGACACTGTTTTCCTGTAGGGAGAAGCTTTAATCTTTTCTGAGAAAATGAAGCATCCACACTAAAGCCGAACCATAATATCAGCCCCTTCTTAACATAGCACTTGCAATATTAATCTATTTGCCAGCAAATAGTAACTTCCACCTCATTGACCCTTTTTCTTTTCTTTTTGTGGTGCTGAGAGTTGAATCATGCATGCTCCCCAAATATTGTACCTCAGAACTTGACTCCCAGCTCTCCCTCATCTTTTCGAGCCCTCCCTCCTCTTCAGAGTTTCCTTGGTTGTGGTTACAGTTGTGGTCAGTTGTTCATAGTATGTAATTTGTCTCTGTGTGCTGACATTTCACTCCATAATTTTTCACTCACACAAATACACACACTCATACACATACCCACTCTCTCACACAAACACACACTCACACACATACACCCAAACACACATACACACACTCACACACACATACTCATACACATACATCCACTAAAACATATACACTCAAACACCCACTTACACACACTCAGACACACACATTCAGATACACACACTCAAACCCACACACTCAGATACACTCACACACTCATACACACTCTCACACTCACATACACACACCCAGTCATATACATACATATATATACTCACACAGGCACACACACACTTCTAATCAGTTATGTCAGCGATTTGGAGTTTATACCTCAGGTTAGGGTATTGTTTATAACAAAACCAAGTTCTTACGAATTTCCTTACTTGGGAAACAATTATATTTGAGAGGAAATGCATCGTGGGCAAGACCAAAAACAAGAAATTGCTGGTAACAGGTAAAATCCCGGCCAACTAGCCCAATTGTATGGGTTGGGTCTCACATTGCTACAGATTCCTGTGGAGCAACAACTGAGGAAGGGGGGGTTATATTTCTGCACGTGGTTTGAGGTCAGCCCATCAAGCTGGAGAAGGTATGGAGTCAGGGCTTGTGACCATAGTGACAGAAATGAGGATGCTTGCTAATGTCCCTGCAGAAACAGAGACTAGACGTGGCTATAGAACCCCAAAACATACCTCCTTGTGACCCTCTTCCATCAAGTCTCCATTGTCACAGAACTTCCCAGGCAATGCCACCAGCTAGGAACCACATAGGGGACATATCTCATTTAAACCATGGCATCTATAAAGCCATCACTCCTGGGAAGAGCTATGTGAAAGCACCAGGCTTGCTGATTTAAAGTGACACCCAGTTTCCCAGGGATCTGAATTAGGCTTAGAATATGGCTATCCAACGTGGATTGATCCCAGGGTGCTTCCCATCTAAAAAAAATGGTGACAGTTGGCTGACTTTGTCTCCTTGGGAAAAGGAGAAGAGGGGATTGTGGGTCCCGAACAGCAGTGAATTGGCTGCCTTCCTGCTTCTGCAAAGAGGATCTTAGCAGGAAAGGTCTCAAGTGTTACTTAATTTTGTACAAAGTTTTAATTCATTGAAAGTTTTAATTGAGTCCAAGTTTCACCTTCTTATTACTCTCAGATGAGAGCAATCGCATCTGTGTATGCTGTTTTAAACCACAATGTTGATTAGTTTTTGCTTCACAAACTCAAGTGGCAAAGATATCCTCAATGACCCTGGGGCCGGAAGGATGGCTCAAACCGGTAAGAGCACTGACTGTTGCTGCAGAGGACCTGGGTTTGATTCTCAGCAAACCCTTGACAGCTCACAGCCTGTAACTCCAGTTCTAGAGCATCAGATATTCTCTTCTGGCCTTTGTGGGCACCAAGCATGCAGGTGGTACAGATAACGCCTGCAAAATACCCATACACATACAATTAAAAAAAGAAAGAAAGAAAGAAAAGAAAAGATGCAGAAACCTGGAAACCTGCCACGTTAGACATTCTTCTTGCTGGAGTTGCACTGTGCTGGCTGTCACCATTAGCCATGCTTAGAAGATCATTTTAGAGCACGGAGAGACGAAGGCATGAAGAGTCGGTATTGTCTAATATTTTAGTGACCCTGAGTGTGAGAGTCACCTGCCAAGACAGTGAGTGGTCAGTAAAGTGACAACTTAAGAAGTTTCCCAAAATGATTTCCTCCACCTGAGCTGGACATTTAGCATTGGAAACTCCTGTTGTAGCCTCCAGGGCTGACCGCTGTACACACGCCATACACTGTGACATTTGCCAGGGAAGGAATTTCACCTTATAGAACAAGAAAACTGGTCCATGTTTCCAGATTCTTTTCTCTTACCAACTTTGCTGTTTACCTTCAGGTTTTGTTTTGGTTTTATTTCACCAAAGGGTTGAACTTTTGCTTTCAACTGTTATAAAGGCCACAGACAATTAAGAGGTGTCTGTTTTACATGGTTCTTCTCTATTTACATGTCTGCTTGTTTGTCTGGAAGGGCTTGTGTTTATGATGTGACCTTGAGTGTAGGGTTTCTGAAGCTGTGAATATAGGAATTCTGCACCTGTGAGTGTGGGGACCATGTGAGTGTGGGGACCATGCACTTGTGAGTGTGAGGACCATGTGAGTGTGAGGACCATGTGAGTGTGGGGACCATGTGAGTGTGGGGTCCATGCACCTGTGAGTGTGGGGTCCATGTATCTGTGAGTGTGGGGACCATGCACCTGTGGGTATGGGGTCCATACACCTGTGAGTGTGGGGACCATGTGAGTGTGGAGACTGTGCACCTGTGAGTGTGGGGACCATGCACCTGTGAGTGTAGGAATCTTGCACCTGTGAGTATGGGGATCCTGTACCTATAAGATTTCTGCACCTGTGAGTGTGGGGTCCATGTACCTGTTGAGTATTGGGACCATGTACCTGTGATTGTGGAGACCATGTATCTGTGAGTGTGGGGACCATGCACCTGTGAGTGTGGGGACTGTGTACTTGTGAATGTGGAGATCATGTACTTATAAGTGTGGGGTTCTTGCACCTATGAGAATCAGGGTTTCTATAACTGTGAGTGTGGGTTTGTGCACCTGTGAGGGTGGGCTCGTGTACCTTTGAGTGTGGAGGTTGTGTGCCTGTGAGTATGGGTTCGTGCACCTGTGAGTGTACCTATGAGTGTAAGGTTCCTGCACCTGTGAGTGTGGGGACCACGTACTTGTGAATGTGGGAATCATGTACTTGTAAGTGTGGAGTTCCTGCACCTATGAGGATAGGGTTTCTACAACCGTGAGTGTGGAGTTTGTGCACCTGTGAGTGTGAGGGTTCATGTACCTGTGAATGTGGGGGCTTGTGTACCTGTGAGCATGGAGTTTGTGTACCAGTGAGAGTGGATTCCCTGCACCTGTACCTGAGCAAGCCATCAGTGTCTTCCTCTCTTGCTGTCTACCTTACTGCCTTGAAGCAATAAGTGAGGTGAAAACTCACCACTTGGGCTGGGCTGATCTATTTAATTCTCCTCACAGTTCAGTGAAGTACACACAGTATGTTTTACACCACAGATGAGAAAACTTGGTAATATTTTTAACTTGCTTAGCTATATAAAACTGACAGGTAGTGCGTGAGAACTCTGACCCTAGTTGCCATTCTTTAGGGCCTACGTAGCATGCTTAAAAACAGTGCAGTCTAGCCTGGCCATAAACCGGATGTGTAAAATGTAAGGGTGCAAGATCCTAAAGAAGGTTGGGGAACATTCCTTTTTCTTCCCAAGGTGAGGCATTGGGCTTTATCCAAATGTAGCTAATAAAGAAGTATTTAAAAACTTTTAATAAGGCTGTGTCAGCAGCTCTGGTGGTTAATGTTGATTGTCAATGTAACAGAACCTAGAATCGTCAAGGACGTAAGTCCCTGGGTTAGATGAGAAAGGGAGGTTCATCCTAAAGGACTGCAGCACTATTCTCTGTGGTCGAGTCCTGTACGGAGTAAAAAGAAGAGAGCTGAGCACAGGACACGTTTCTCTCGCCACTTCTCTTTAACAGGTGCAATGTGACCAGCTGCTTCTGACTCCTGCCCCCTTGACTCCCTCACCAGGATGGACTATAACCTTGAACCCTTCCTCTCTTAAGTTACCTTTCTTGGATATTTTAATTCTGACAGGAAAAGTAACTGTGACAGCAAGATACATGCATTCTTCAATCGGGTAGGAACAAAACTTAGAGGACTATGCAGGGAAGATTGTCCGAATTCCTCAAACACAGTGGGAGTTTTCTTTGCACAGTTCATGAGGAGATGAAGCACTAATCAGGAGAAAACAGCCAAAGGGTTGCATCCAAGTGAGAAAACTGGTGTGGAGACAGTGTCAGGAAACTAGGGATGTGCTTCGGGGTAGGAGGACGGTTGATAAAGAAAGGATCCTCTTCCCTCACGCCCACCTGCTCAGGCACGTTCTCCTTCTTGCTATAGATGTAATGTTTGTGGCCTCTCTCCTTCATCCTTTATACTGACTCCTAGTTCCTAGTGTGTGATGTTTGAAAGTGGCCTTTGGTGGGTGATTAGGGATGGGATTGGTGCTTTTTACAAGATACTTTGGAGAGTCTCCTCCACTGTATGACTGTGTGAAGACACAGCAAGAAGATGGTGTCTACTGAACATGAGGGGATATTTGAGCCATCTGTGCCTTTGCCTTGGACTTCTAGATCAGAGAAACACAGGTCATGGACTGTTTTGTTCCAAGCCATGTAGTGTGTAGTATTCAGTTACATGACAGACTCAGAGAGCAGTGTGGGTGTTCCGGAACCTATAGACCAATCCACTGAATCTCTTTGGAGGTGTGCAGGGAACAAAGAAGGGGAATGCTTGAGGAATATTCTGGGGAAGCCTCTATCATCCTGAAAATGGCCCCAGTAAGGATGTCTGATAAAACTCAGAAAAGGAAACGAACAGCTGCCAAGAGAGCTTCGACCATTTTTGGAGAGTCTCTGGGCAACCCTGCAGCAAATAATGAACTGTGTCTGCATTCTAGTGTTGTGCGGAAGGAATCACTTCCCTTTACAAGCAGGGACTACAAACACTGTGCTGGACTGATTTTCAGTGTTGAATGGGTGGTCCCTGGATGTTTATAGCAAACAGGAGAGGAGAAGGATGACCTGAAGACAGAGGCAGAAATTTAAACTCTGGATTTTTTTTCCACCTACTCATTTCTCAACTGTGAAACATTAAAATCCTACCAATTGGCTAATGGACAAGAGATTGGCATGAATCAGCCATCTCAACAGAGATCACATGTGGCTCTCTCATGCAACATTAGAGTGACTCTGAAGACGACTCACAGAGGACATTTCTCCTACTGCATCTCAGAGATATTTTCTGTATCACAGCCCAGAGTGCAGAAGCCTGCAGTTGGTGAAGCTAGTTTCTAGGAAAAAGCTATAGAGTTCTCATAACCCTGTACCCTACCTGGTGCCTCTCCCCATCTCAGGCTCCACTCCTCACTCATGGTACTAGGACTTCTGGCAACTTTAGGTTAGCACCAAGACGGTCTTAAAACTGTACAGCCACCTCAAAACAGTGTTGTCAACATGTGGCACCCTCTGCTGGCTCACAGAATACAAAGACCCAAACCCAAAACGCATGGATACCTCCACCCATGATGGCTGCCTCTTCAGCTCCACTGTCGGGCATGTCTAAGAAGGTGTTTCTAGAAAAGTGTAAGTGACGGGGAAGAACCACAGTAAATAGGGGTGGCACCATCTCCTCTCATGGCCTGGAAACAGAAGTAAGAGGAGTGTCAGGCTGGACACACACATTCCATTCTCTGCTTCCTGATTATGAGTGCAAGGCACCCAGCCACTTCCTGATGTTACCATGATGCTTTCCCCACCATGATGGACTGCATGACCTCATGCTGTGAGCCAGAATAAACACCTCAGCTTCCTGAAGCTGCTCCTGCTGTGTGTGTTTGTGTTTTAATTATTTTTTATTTTTATTGGACATTTTATTTACATTTCAGATGTTATCCCCTTTCCCCATTCCCCCCCAACCCAGAAACCCCCCATCCCACTCCCCCTCCTCCTGCTTCTATGAGGATGTGCCCCCACCCACCCACTCCCACCTCCCCACCCTCAAATTCCCCCACACTGGGGCATCCAGCCTTCATGAGACCAAGGATCTTCTCTTCCACCTATGCCCAACAAGGCCATCTTCCCTTACATATACACCTGTAGCCATGGGTCCCTCCTTATGTGCTCTCAGGCTGATGGTTTAGACCCTGGAAGCTCTGGTTGGTTGGTATTGTTCCTCTCCCCATGGGACCACAAAGCCCTTTAGCTCCTTCAGTCTTCTCTCTACCTCCTCGTTGGGAACCCCATGATCAACTCAATGGTTCCTGCTCTGTGTTTTGTCACATCAACAAGAACAGTGAAGAATGCAGAAACTAAAGACAGAACACCATGGGCAGAGTGTAAGCAGGGAATGGCTACAAGGCCACTGCCTCTAATTTCGGGTGGACACTGCCACTGTTGTGGGACTAGAAGTCACAACATGGAGCCAAAGAAGATGGCTCTCCAGCCTTACAGATTTATGGCTTCTATCTGAAGGTTAACCATACTTGGTGCCTGTGATGGTTTGTAATTTTATTTATTGTGATAGTTTTTATATGCTCTGCCCAGGGAGTGACACTATCAGAAGGTGTGGCCTTGTTGAAGTAGGTATATCATTGTGGTTATGGGCTTTATGACCCTCATTCTAGCTGCTTGGGAGTCAGTATTCTGCTAGCAGCCTTCAGATGAAGACATAGAACTCTCAGCTCCTCCTGCATTATGTCTGCCCAGATGCTGCCATGCTCTCACCTTGATGATAATGGACTGAACCTCTGAACCTGTAAGCCAGACCCAGTTAAATGTTGTTCTTTAGAAGAGTTGCCTTGGTCATGATGTCTGGTCACAGCAGTAAAACCCTAAGACATTACTTCTGTTTCTTGATCTCCTTTGTTCCTGTCTGTACTAAAAATACCTTTTTCATGCATGTTCCACTACAGTCCTAGAGCTCTAAGTTTATATAAAGATCTAAAACTTTAGAGACGGTTTTGCAGAGTTTCGATTGGGTAGGGGCTTAAGATGTAATAACGTTTGTTATGTTGTACATGGGAAAGACATACATTTGAGGCAAAGCAGAGATTGAATACTACAGATTGAACGCTCGAAATCTTGTCTTCTAAAGGCAACAATGTTTGAAGGTAAATCTCTGGAGCATGAGAGGGCCACAGAGTTCCAGCCTCAGAAATGGGATCATTAAAGTCACTAGTAAAGCAGGGTCTTCAAATTCCTTCTGACAGAGACCATATGGAACTCCATTACCTGTCTTCTGTGTCAAAGCAGTGACCAAACATTTTGTCGATGAACAAAAGTGCATTCTTATCAAAGAGCTTTCTTTGCTCTTGAAGACTTAAGAATGGAGAAAATAAAATGTATGTTCTTTAAGATTTATCAGTTACATGGGTTCTTGCTATAACTGTAACCACATCAGCAGATTAAGGATGAAGCCTCTCTTCCTTCCCTGCCCCTCACCTCTCTTCCCTAATTCTCTCTCTCTCTCTCTCTCTCTCTCTCTCTCTCTCTCTCTCTCCCCACCCTCTTATTCCAGCTTCTAAGTTTCTTCAATTATTCCTTAAAATAAACTAAAGCCCTCCAGCTTGCAAATCTTCAGCTCTTTCTCTCCTCAGACCTGTGACTTTGAGGTGATAAAAGTGGCACTCTCGGTCCATCCTCCCTCCCTCCTTTTCTCCCTTCTTTACCTCCATCCATTTTCTACCTGGAAAACTCATAGAAATAACTCTGGAAAGTGCTGCTGAGATTTTTTTTTTATCATCTGAGCCCTCAAACACTTTCCAGCTTTTACCTTCCCTGAAACTACAATCCTTATGTTTTAAAATGTCCCTTGGGCAACTCTCAAGAGATGGTATGGTCTGTCTCTCTCTCTCTCTCTCTCTCTCTCTCTCTCTCTCTCTCTCTCTCTCTCCTGTCCAATGTACAGGTAGTAATTAGCCTGCTCTGTTTACAAAAGTTAGTGACAGACACCGAAGATTCAAAGAGAGTTGTCAATCAGACTTGTTTGTCCCTAACAAGTCGTATTTACTTCCTGCTGGAGCCTGAGCAGATTCCCCTTTCCTTTGTTGGTGACATCCTTTTCCTTGGGCTGTTTCATAACTGAGGCAGAGCAAAGGCTATTTAAGGAAAGAAGTGTGCCTGCTGCCCATCCTGGTAGGTGTGGCCTAGTAGATGCTCTGCCCTGTGAGGTGACCTGCCTCCTGTTTTGACTCTGGGATGATTCGAGTTAAGGATATGGTATGACAACCTTTTGTGCATGTTCGGGGGGCTCTGAGATGTGGGCTTCCTCTATTCTTTAGCAAAACATAGTACGGAGATTGGAGCATGGGAAAAGCCCCCAGAACAGTAGGTGAATCCTCCTGTTTAAAGACTTCCTCCCCCATTGTATGATACCTATAAATCATCTGTGGAAAGCAGAATGGATCAAGTGTGACAGCCTATACTCCCACATCAGGCCTTAACTAAATCTCCAGATAAAAGACACTTGCTCCATGACAAATGACCCTTCTCAGTCAGGGTTCTGCCAGATCTGCTGTGGCCATCTTTGTGACATCTTCAAGGTCTTTTACTGTACCTTTCTACCACTTAACTAAGACTTGTGGCCCTCAGTTGATCTGCTTGGGTTTCTATGGTCCCTGGATTCTTTGTTCTGACCTGCCCCCACCCCGGGGATCTCACAAAGTTTGAAGGTTTTGATATCACAGTTTGAAAGCTCCCTGTCTTCCTTGTACCTTTCATTCCTACACCCAGAACATCGGCCCATCAGTGACGATTCAATCCCTTCTGCTGTGCTTGTGAACTCCCTCAGGCCCCAGCCAAAGACAGTGCCTCCCAGTGACTGCCCAATACCCTCTGTGTCTCCATTCATAGGACATGAGAGATAGAGCAAGGTGGGATAGAAAAAGGAAAGAACCATGGCAGAATCATCAGCATGCCCCCAGGTATGTCTCAAACTCATCTGCACGCCAACCCCATCATTCTCCAGTGCCTACTTCCCCGCACATTTAAATTCCTCACCCTTCCGGGATCCATCTTTAGTTTCAAAATAACAGATGAAAGAAAACATCTGAGAAGTCTACTGCTTCACACTCTTCCAGGAGAACAATGGTCATTCCATAAAGTCCCTCTAGATGGCATCTTTGTAACCTTTGGGTGGAGATCTCTTGGGGGTTATTCCATGAAGACTGTAAGCAAACATCTCTGGATCCAGTTCATTTAATCTGCGGATCTGTTAATATTGGTCAAAGTCTTTCGCCCTGCCCCCTACCCCTGCTCCTTTTTTTGAGAGTCTCAGGTAGCTCAGGCTGTCCTCAAACTTATTATGTAGCCAAGGATGACCTTGCCTCCACCTCCCAAGTGCTGTGGTTCTGGATGTGTGCCAGCCTAGCTGCTGCTTAAGACTTATATAAGAGTAAAACTACAGGGTAAGGGAAAAGCAAACAGGCTGCAGAGGTGGCTCAGCAGTTAAGAGCACTTTCTGTGTTAATCCCAAAGATAGGAGGAGAAAGACCACTGACCCAAGTCATCATGGCCAAATTAATCAAAATAAGCAATTAATTAAGGCAAGCTTTTTTTTTATCGTGTACATGAACTGCCTTTCTCTAAGACAGGGTTCGAGAGGTCAGCATTGATTGAGAGAGAGAGGGACAAGGTTTTTATAGCCCAGGGGTAGGGGGTTTCCAAATGGGAGATTTGTTGGGCAAAACAGATGGGGTGACAACAGTGGAACATAAGCATAGCAAGTTAGTCCCTCCTGAAACAGACACAATTGCAAGGTGGGCATGACAAGTCAGTCACGACAACAGGCAGTCACAGCAAGGTAGTCATAGGTGCTCATACAACCTTTTGAAACCAAGGTAGGGTTACAAGATGGTTATAAACTACATTTTGAAACAAACAAACGAAATAATAACATGCTTTCCGTTTCTGGGACAGGCAATACAGAACCATTTGTAGGTGAGGTCACAGGTGGGGCACAGCCTAATCCTTGAGAAACAGAGGTTTGAGCATAAACAGGAATGAACTTAATTTGTTGTTACTGTAAGATGGCTTTTACTCCTAAGGTAGAGACAGGCTGGTTTTTCAGCTTCTCTCTAAGAGAATCCTTATTTTGTTCCTAGCATCTATTGTCAGCATCCCGGTTACAACCACCTTTAACTGCAACTCCAAGGAGATATAATACCTTCTTCTGACCCAGAGGGCATCTGCACATACATGAGGTAAGTTCACACACACACACACACACACACACACACAAACACAAACACACACACACACACACACACACACACACACACGGAGGGAGAGAGAGAGAGACAGAGAGACAGAAAGACAGAGAGACAGAGAGAGAAGATTGCAAATGTAAAAAAATGGTAAATCTTTGTAACTATGTCTTTAAAAAGAAAGTGATAAAGCATGTCTGGGAAATGCCCCTTAGAGGTGAAGTACTAAATGCCACAATGACCTGTTCTCTGGCCTTCTCCAGGATCTGCCTGCTTCTACAGACCAACTCTGTGTGGTAAATGTCAGCCCCTTCACAGAGATGGAGCTGACATCTTGTCTATGGATACTCCCATTCTGCAGTGAAACAGAACTTACCTAAACATCCCCCAATACCTAGTCAAGTCAAGCTGAATTCAGTATGACTCACTGTATGTATTCACTAAGAAGGAAATGCCTACTCCCTCAAGAAGGAAACCATGCATTTGGTGACTTCTTCCCAAGACAAAAGTGGGTCTCAAATACCTCCCTTTTTTCAAATGAGTCAAAGAACAACTCAAGTATCTCCAGTGTATACATACCCGAAAGCCTGTCTGAGATTACACCAGTTCTAGTCAGTTTAAACCTCCAAGATATTTCATAGAAACTCAGGAGAGATTTTGTGATGAGGGCTACCCCCTGTGAGTGCTACCCCCTGCTGAAATAACCAAGTAGTTATTTTTTCAACTGATCTGAATCTGAATGAGCTCCCTGGGTCTTTCTCAAGTTGTGAAGACTCTTCACTAGACAACTGCAATCTTAGAACAGAAGCTATGTCCCTGGCCTCGGATGTATTCACAGGAGCCCAAGCTGGGTTCCCCTTGATGGAGTCCTTAGAACAAATGCTCTTTCTTCCTCCCACCCCAGCAAACTCCTGCACTTCAAAATAGAGGAACCAGGAGATTCCAAAGTGCCTTTCACACACCAGCGCCTCGGTGGACTGAGCCTGTGGTTGGAAGTCTTTCATCTGCCCGCCTCCTAGAGGAGATTCTCTAATTGATAATGAATTCCTTGGGGGATATGTGATTTCTAGCTGTAAATTAATAACTCCTTCCAAAGGATAACACCCAGTTTTTTAATAATATTATTTACTACATGGTATGGGTAAATTTTTACAGTAAACTATTCCTAAGAAAGCAAATTTATGATAAGAAAAATTATAATGATTTTTAGTTTGATGGTGCCTACTTGAGCAAGTCAATAATTGTAGCGACCTACTTTTCTAAAATATGAAAACCCCACATGTGTTGTCTCAGGCAATTTGTTGAGTTTTAAATTATTTCAAACTGGGAGCCTATATGTAGGGCAGGTGTCTCTTAAATCCCAAATCATGGGTTTCGTGCTGATGCTTGCCTTCAAAGCTTGGGGGTATTTAGAAAAAAATTGGTAACAGTAGTGCAGAGAGAAGAGGGAGGACGAGAGGAAGAGAGGGAGAAGAGGGGAAAAGCTGGAATGAGGACAGAGAGAAGATAAGGAGGAGGGAGAGAGGGAGAGCGGAAGGAGTTAGGTATAAGGGGAAGGGAGGAGGGGTGAGGAATGGATTCATTTCCTGGGCCACCTTAAAAGTGTTCTTGATGTTTCTAGCAACCCACAGGCAAGATCCTGGTTAAAGACTCAGTGCTAAATCTTTGAATCAATTAATTCAGGAGCCTGCGCAGAGCCACCCTACCCAGCTGCATGGAAGGCAGCCGAGACTCCGACTCCGGGCTGGAGTTTCACCAGTGTGCCTCTGTGGCTCCCCTATTGTCGCGCTTGAAAAGAACATTCCCACAGTGCTGGCTCTAAAAACAATAAACATCGTATGTAAAAAGAAATGACATAACCTTGGCACTGATAAGGAGCGTTTCCCAGGGCTGCCGGGACTGTCTCAGGAGGGGCGACAGGCCACCCCCACTCTGGGGCCTGGGAGGAAGTGTCCAAGGAGGCCTGCTGGGGCCCTTGGGCAGTCCCAGCACAAAGAGCTAGGAGTGGGCAGGTCCCTCCCAGCCTCTGGAAAATCAATCTAAGGAAGTCTGATGCCATGGAACGGTTTCCTGTCCACTGTGTGGGAAATCTAGCTGAGTGCAAACGCCGGTAACAATGGGACAATATATTATAATAAACAGGAAAAATAGCATTGGCCACGGAAATCAATAGCCTGAGTTCACCAGGCATTCATAAGATTGACAAGTGAATAAATTAAAACCAAAAGGTTAGCACACTGAAAGAGAAGTTAATTTTATGTCCGCCCTGGAGCCCCTCTTTTGAGGCACAAATTAAGACTGTGTATAATAAAATGAACATAAAGTCTTGCATTTAAAATAAAGCCTTCCGTAGGACTTACATGGTCAGACAAGCAGAGATTCCTTCACAGGCTTCCCCATGCATGGATAGTCTCAGTCAGGCTACATTTGCAACCCCCTCCACAGCGTGACCAAAGACTTATTTAAAGAAATTTCTTGCTTTAAATAAACCTGCTCTAAGCAGCCAACTGTTCCTCCAGGAAGTGATGGGACACCCCAATTCACTGTAGAAGCTTACCCAAGCAGAACCAAATGAAGCAGCCTGCACGCTGCTCTTTAATTTAAAGGAGAGAGGAGAAAGCCACTCGAGGCTCCTCCAAACCCCCAAATAATTATAAACAAGAGAACGTAACTGACTCTAGAGCCCACCTGGGTTAAACAAACAGACCAGCTCACGTCTTCTGGCTTCGCAGCAACTTCCCTTTTTAAAAAATGTTTTCAAGTTTGAGCTGTCTCTTAAGCCATAAAATTGCTTTAATTAGAATTCACCCATGAGCATCCTTGGTGATAAAGTGTTCGATGTACCAAATTCCTTCTGATTACTAATAAAGACACAGCCTTGTTTGGCTGATGGAGCCATGAACTGAGGATTTTGAGACAATTAATTCTCATCCGGGTTTTGAAGCCGAGTTTCACTGCAGCTTTGTTCCTTTAAGTATGGATCTACCCTAGTTTCTGAGCCTTTGTTTGATCATTTCAGACTGCAGTAAACAAGCCGCTGGCGGCAGGTGAACTAGTCCATGGGCTATCCTGTTTGTGAGCACTGAGACTCAAAAACCATGGGGAAGTTTTGCTGGGCTTTGAAGATGCTCTGGGGGGCATTCCTGGTTTCTCCTGTTTTGTTTGACTGTTGCAGTTTCTGCACAGTGAGGAGTACTGATGGAATCTACTGTTTAGGAGGTTGAATGGTTTAGTCTTCAGTAAATATTAACTAACAGAGGAGGTGCTGGACACGTGATGGTGAATTTATGAAACTGTCCACCTGGGAGCTCATTAAAGCATAAATACAAGACAGTCAAAGTTTATCTAAAATAACCCCTCATGCTATGTTTTGGGAGGTTGTGGGGTGGTTTATAAGTAGCTGAGTACAATTATTTGATCAATTTATTATATGTAATAAATTCCTAAGCTTTTGGGGGAGAGTGAGAATTTGGGGTTGCTGTTGTTTATGTTTTGAGGAGTTTCCAAGGAGGGGAATAAAAAGCCAAATTTTATTTATTTATTTATTTATTTATTTATTTATTTATTTATTATTCATTTTTTACAAACTCAATACGTTTTTATTCAAGGAGTTTCACGTGTGACTTCTTTATTGCCCATGAGGGTGATTAAATTAACTCATTTTTCATTCTATCCTTTGCAACTGATGAAAGAGAAGGGACGTATCTACTGCCATAACCAGCAGAGGGCAGTATATCCCAGGGAAATTTCTGCTTACTTAAAAGGTAAATCTTACTCTAGTAGGAAGAAAAAAAAAAAAAGTCCTAATGTGAAGCTATTGCCAACATTCTGGCGTCAAAACGCAGGAAGACCTCAGCACTTCCTGGAAAATCCACTGTTAGTGAACCTTCCCACCCAGGACTCCATATTGTCTAAAGCAGCCAGAAATAGAAATTGACTTCCCTTCCTAGTTTTTGGTTTAATTTAGCTTCGACCTACCAAGCAGCAGAAAGGGCCAGGGCTGTATTCTGAAAAAACACAGGGCGTCTTTGCTCAGTGTTAACAGGCATCAGAAGGAGCTGATGTCAGCCAGGCTTGCAGTCAGCAGGCAACAGGAATGTAGCACTGCCGTGGGTTCCGTGTCTGCATCCCTGAGGGAAGGTGTCCCTGCTCTCTCCCACAGCAGCGTCCTTCTCTACTGTCATCCCTGTCCGGGTTTCCACTGTACACCTGATATCACGGAAACCTTCTGCCTGCTCACCGAGAGTTGAAGGAAACATAATCCCAAGAAGGCTTCAGATTCACCCGTGGGCCTCAGGTTCTGCTATGATCTTTAACGGAGACATTGGGTTAGAAAACAATTATTTCTTGGGACTCAGCCCTTGATTGTCCATTTGTAATGGACACGTGACATTTATGAGGGCTCCCTTCCCACAGGTGCCACCTGCCTTGTCTTCGTACTCAGCTCTCCCATGACCTTCCCCTTCAAAAATCGACAGCTGCGAGTTGGTGGGCCCCCGATTTTCTGTCCATTGTTCAGAGGCCTGCCTCTGCTTCTCTCCTTGTTCACGTGTCTTACTTCTTATTGCTCGGGATTTTTCCTTGGCTTGGTCTCTTCCAAGAAGAGCAAATCAAAGGGTAAAGGCCAAGGACTAACATGAACACGGGGAGGGTGGCGTGAAACAAAGGCAGCTGCGCCTTACGTAACTGCAGTCAATCAATTTGACTTCGGTGAGTAGGACTGGGGTAATTTCAGTAATGAGTGGGCTTGCTTTTTAAAATTCATTGTATTATGAAAAGAAGGAAAAAAAAAACGGAGTTTCTGAGTAGCTACCTCTCCTGCTGAAGTCGACATGAACTGTAAGGATTTAAAAGTCGTTTCCTTCTTTTAAAAAAAAAGCAAAAATGGCACTTTTGGCTTTAAATGTGTCTTTGGGGTTGTATGTTGTTTTGAACTAAAGGACAACATGAAATCAAAGCAGAATAAGAACTCATATTCTTTAAAGAAATTTGTGTTGTAATTCTGGCTCTGCCTATTTACCTTTAAGGAAAAAAAATTAAAACTAAATAGGGGTCACACAGTCTCTGCGAGCTACACAAACATTGCCCAGCAAGCAGGATTTCTGCCCCCTACTCCAAAAGACTTGGCTCTTTCAGCAAGATCTCACCCCAGATGAGGGCTTCCTGTTTGCCCCTGAACAAAGGGCCTTGAATGATGATCACCTGGTGGCTTTGTCAGCTCTCAGCTGCATCTGGAGTGATTTTGAAAGTCACTGTCAACATTTTCTCTGCTGGTCAAAATCCAGAGGGTGTCTTTGCGGGCTTGTTCTGTTTTGCATGTTCCAAAGCTATAATTATATCCATTGATCTCAGGGAAAACATACTGGTTCTCAATCCTGACAGGGATTTATGGGCCAGGTCCTTAGGAAGTGTCTGGCAATGACTCAGAGATTTGACCTTCAGGCCAGACTCAGAGAAGTGCAGCCAGAGTCCTGCGTAAGCTCTAAATAAGCCTGGAGCTGGAGATGTCTCCCAAAGAGGCTGATTCTCGTCAGATGGTAGGATGGCTGGCCCATGCACCCTTGTCCTAAGCCCAAATTTGTTCATCTTCATTTTCATTGGTCAAGGTTTTAACATCTGGACACCGGATAGAAAAATACACAAGCATTCCTCTGCAGGAGTATGCAAAGAATGAAGCCGAGTCATCTTGAAACTTCTCCAGGCTAAACAACCGTGGCTCTCTGTGTCTATGATGTCACAGCCTACACCCTGGCCTCACTAAGGCCGTATAGCTCACTCACTAAGGTCTTTGTAGCCCACAGCTCTGGGGATTGAGCATTGTGTTCAGTGTGGCCCAGCTAACATGGGCTGATGACACTGGCTCACCTGTGTCAGCAATTCTAAAACATTTATGTACACTTGAATGACTTTTGGCAACTGGTTAGAAATAGAAACATCTAAGCCCTCTTCTTAGAAACTCACATTTCTAATGACCCAGAAAGCTGCTTTTTAAATAAACAGACAAACTATCAGGAGCAAACACTGTGTATTTTGAGAAGTGTTTCTTTAGAGGCCCGGTTTGTTCTCAGATGACCTTCAATCCATTTCTTTGGTTCTACTGTGCTTTAAGACGTATAGTGATGTCGATCACGCAGACACTACCAGATACTCCTAACTACAGATACATAAGGCTAAATTGAAAAAATGTTACATTTACTCCTGGGGAGTGCTAACAGGTAAAATACAGGTGATTCATTAAACCTGAAGGCTAACACACACACATCCCCTCTCTCTCTCTCTCTCTCTCTCTCTCTCTCTCTCTCTCTCTCTTTCTCTCTCTCTCTAAGTTAGACTTATTTATGTGGAAAAAAATTATTTAGTGCCTCTTTAAAACTCAAATTTGTCTGTTTACCCATATTTACAAAATCCAACAATTCTGCCCTATGGAAATGTCTGGATCTGATCTGTTTTTTCTAGTCAGGCTTTCCTATGGCCAAATCGCCCCTGCGGGGGAGGGGGGTCTGTCTTCAAA
Source organism: Rhabdomys pumilio (assembly GCA_030674055.1). Classification (NCBI taxonomy): domain Eukaryota; kingdom Metazoa; phylum Chordata; class Mammalia; order Rodentia; family Muridae; genus Rhabdomys; species Rhabdomys pumilio. Next base: position 3,628,781 of record JANHMN010000015.1, on the reverse strand, counting down.
TGTTTTAGTCTCTCCCACTTACTGCTTCTATTCCTGCCTGTCAAGTAAGTAACTGTCCTGCTTATTCCCAAGGACACAGTTGAGGCTGGTGTGTGTTCATTTGTAACGAAAACAGCAGCAACCACAACCCTAGAGACTGTATGTCACTGAGGTGATTCCATATACAACCTCCATCTTTCCTCATCATGTATAACCTTCCCCCAAATCTATAAACCCTGCTATTTTTTTTTTCCAGTTGTAATAGAAAGCTTAAATATCGACTTTAAAGACTTGGATTTAAACGCTGGGTCTACCATTCACCAGACATACTTCAGGCAAATAAAGAGAGACCCACAGCCTCAGTTTTCTCATTTGTAAAATGGAGATACTTAGGGACATTACAAGAGGTTAATGAAATAAAAAAATATATATAAGTTCTAAGAGCTGTATTTAATAATTAATAATTGCTTTAAAAAGTCTTCATTCATGAATTTTTTAACTCCTTGTAAGAGCTTTGAATTCAAACTGGCGAAAATGGGAACTCGATTGCTTCTCGTTTCTCTTTAAGTCCATCACAAGCATAAAAAGAAATAAATCCATAGCAATAAAGAAAGGAAAGGAAGCCATCAGAGACGACGTCGGTTACTGGAAAATAGCAAGCCAAGTCTGTAGGTGTAGGAGGACAGGCCTAGGAACAACCCACGGCACAAGCTGTAGTGGGGCTTCAGGAAAAAGGCACATCCCCAGGAAAAGGCTGTGGGGTAACAGGGCAGTGCGGGTTTGTAGAGAGTGAGAGAGAGAGAGAAAAAAAAAACACAGTATGTCTACCAACAAAGCCAAAGACCCTTTTCACTGGGACCCTTAGCACAGAGTTAACTGGGTTTTGATTCTAGTAACCGACACAGAAAAAGCAGCAGCAACCCTGGGAATTCAGTGTAAAGCCCTGTAGCTCATGGTCCTGCCTTTTACCTGAGTTAGAAAGTTAGAGAGAGCCTCTGCCTGCCCTCTTCACTAAACATAGCCCACGTGGAAATGTATCAAGAGGGTTGCTCATATGTCAGTCACGTGAAGGAAGTCTGAGCGTTGGAGAGCGGTGGGGAAGGTCCCAGCAAACTCTTCCGGCTTTCAGTCCCATCAGTGAGTGGATTGCCAAGGAGGAAAGTCATCAGTATAGGGGAAGGCAGGACCCAGAAGAAAGGACACAGACTCCAAGAGGCAAGCCATTTAGAAAACAAGGATTTGAAAAATGAACATTTTCAAAGTCTTCTCATAGATAAGAATCAGAGAAGCCTGAGCTACAGTCCTATTTATAGTGGCTAATGTAACAAAATTATAATCAGAGAACAGCTGAGGAACCACAAGTGACTGATGAAGTGGGTCATGTGACTGTTGAAGTAGGTCATGTGACTGACTGGTGAAGTGGGTCATGTGACTGGTAAAGTGGGTCATGTGTCTGATGAAGTGGGTCATGTGTCACGTGACTATTGAAGTGGGTCATGTGACTGTTGAAATGAGTCATGTGACTGCTAAAGTGGGTCATGTGTCTGATGAAGTGGGTCATGTGTCATGTGACTGTTGAAGTGGGTCATGTGACTGTTGAAATGAGTCATGTGACTGGTAAAGTGGGTGTTCTGGATAGCTTTATGTCACCTTGACACAAACTAAAATCTTCTGAGAGGAGCGAACCTCAATTAAGAAAATGCCTCCATAAGATCAGGCTGTAGGCAACCCTGTAGACATTTATTTTTAATTAGTGTTTGATGGAGGAGGGGCTAGTCCATTGTGGGTAGAGCCAGCCTCAGGCTGGTGGTCCTGAATTCTGTAAGCAGGCTGAGCAAGTAAGCCAGGAGTAAGCATCACCCCTCCATGGCCTCTGCATCAGCTCCTTCCTCCAGGTTCCTGCCCTAGTTGAGTTTCTGTCCTGACTTCCTCCCATAAAGAACACTGTTATAGAAATTGCCTTGGACTTGGTGTCTCTTTAGTCATCATCGACAAGTGACATCTTCACTGATGGACAGCTTTGCTCTCTGAGTGATATATGGCATGGTACAGGTGAAGGCAGCCGTGCTCACTACTCAACAGATTGTCACCCCAGGCACTGACTAAAGACAGAAAAACTGTGTAGTGGGGCTTGGTCTCCACACACTCTCGGTTGATAGGAGTTAGCTATGGGCTTGGCCTGTGCATTAGCTGAGGAACAAAGGAATAGTTCAAAGTTCAATACTCTGGATTAACATAAATACCAATCTGTGGGGTATTGTCCAGCAAGATTGTGTTGTAATCTGAGGCAGATAAAAGAACCACGGAGTGGGAGGATCTCAGAAGCCTCATTTGTGAAAAACTAGAGAGAGAATTGGGGAAATCAGCAATTCTAAGTCATGTGAGAAATGGCTTGAAAGTATCAGAATTGAGAAGTGAGGACCCCATATTGACCTGACAGCAGAAAAGGTGTTTGTATTTTTAATAACAATTAAAACAGTAACTGTACTGGCTGGCCTTGTGTCAACTTGACACAAGCTGGAGTTATCACAGAGAAAGGAGCCTCCCTTGAGGAAATGCCTCCATAAGATTCATCTGTAAGGCATTTTCTTAATTATTGATTAAGGGGGGAGGGCACCTTGTGGGTGGTACCATCCCTTGGGCTAGTGGTCCTGGGTTCTTTAAGAAAGTAAGATGAGCAAGGCAGGGGAAGCAAGCCAGTAAGCAGCACCCTCCATGGCCTCAGCATCAATTCCTGCCTCCAAGTTCCTGCCCTGTTTGAGTTCCAGTCCTGACTTTCTTTGGTGATGAACAGCAATGTGGACGTGTAAGCTGAATAAACCCTTTCCTCCTCAACTTGCTTCTTGGTCATGATGTTTTGTGCAGGAATAGAGACCCTGACTAAGACAGTAACCAAAGGCAAGAACAAGGTACCTTTGACCTAGAGATGTAAGACGTGAGTGATCACATATGACCATTATACTGTGTCACCATGGTGTTGTGGGACCCTGATAGGATATAGTCATGGTAGTATGTGATAGGTGGCTATGATTCTGTGTAGCTATAGTGGAATATGGCCACAGTGGTATATAACTATGATGTTGTGTGGACATGATACTTCTGAAATGTGGTGTTTTTCTTTTATGGGAAGTCTTACCAAGTGGTATCAGGATTTATACATAAGACAATGACAACAATACTCATGGAAATGATTTATTTTTCAGTACATCTGGCGAGGAAACTCACAGTCAAGGGTAATTTAAGCCTTAGGAAGTCCAAACAGGGAAAAACAGAAGACACAAGAAGCTTTGCAAAATAACGTCCCACGAATTCCTCTGTGGAGAAGATGTTTCCAAGCAGAACAGTGTTACCAGCATTCTGCTTGGAAAAATGGATTGATTTTCACCCAAGCAGAGGAACAACCAGAAGAGGCAAAGCACCAGAAGCTGCATCTAAGACTATCTCCAAGTGCTTCCAGATGCCAAAAGAGCAGCTCCAGAGTCTATCCTCAAAGGACAACAGATGACACTGGAGACTTATAGCTACCCTCAAGTGCTCCTAGCAGGTCGCCACAGATGATAACACAGGTAATCCCTATGAGCAGATGCATATTCCAGACAGTGTTTCCAGAATCTATCCTCAAAGGACAGCAGATGACACTGGAGACTTGGGACCTCGGAGCAGCGTAAGAGCAAATCACAAGACTGAGAGCAATTACTGCTAATGGCCACCAGGGTCATAGGGCAGTGAGGAAATCAGGTCCTGGAAGATGAAATGGCAGTGTCATGTCGCTCTAGAGATCCACCCAGGTCAGTGCAAACAGCACAAGGACACAGGGCAGCGTGGGGCTAGAATTACGATGCACAGCACATCAATTCCAAGTTCCTCTGTAATACAGGCAAAGTACTGGAATGGAGGTTTCTAATTATCAGCATGGGAGGAAATGCCAATGTTTTCACTTAAGGGAAACAAGACTGTACCAACACACATGGAAGCCGGGTAGAGAAAAGGAGCATCCTAAGCTAGCTGGAGCCCCCATGACAAGTGTACACCCCTAAGAAGCATTCATGTTGATGGGAGCGAGACCTCCCATCATCTAGTTACTACACACTTTGCAAACATTAAACAGGGAATAGGCTGGTTTGCCTTGGAAGGGGCGTGGCCAGGGAATTTTTTTCACCCATGGCTTAAGGAAAATTTGAGCCTGAGAAGAGGTGTGTGGACAGAAGACACAGGTTGGAGGTTTATGAAAGAACATGTCTCAGAGTTGCCCCATGTTGTTTCTAATCCGAGGGAGGAGGAGCTCAGAGCAGTGGGGTTCCTCAGTGAGATAGGAGGTCCTGCCCATCGACGGCACTTTAAGCTGGAGAGAGTAGCGCCATCTATAGGCAGAGGAATTAGAGTGGGGGCTTGCAGGCAGCATCCTAGCGTCCTGTGTATTAAACCACAGATGCTAGAAAGACACACCTAGAAAAGTCGCTGTCACTGGGTAAGATGATGACAAGAGTGCTGAATGTACTGATGACAGAGTGGACAAGCCTCAGTCCTGTTCTGTTCCACTTTACCAGTGTGACCTGGTTTATTCTATCCAGCAGGCACATGAGGGGGAGCCAATCACGCCTACACCATGGATGTGGGCTTCTTTCCGAAGCCAGATTCGTACCCATGATGTCCCAGCAATACAGTCTTAAACCTCAATGTTCGTGTCTCTAAACATACCCTGTGTACACACGTACATTTGAGTGACAGAGCCCCTGCCCCAGCCCTCCACCCCCAGGAAACTGTTGGCTCTACCTAGATTTTCTCTGATGAGGAAACAGCTCATGCCTCCTCCCTTAGCTTCTGTCTTCTGTTGCAGGCCAGACCACAGTGCACTCTGCAGAAATGTGGTGAGCTGACCTTGTTTCCTGATACCAGCACTCTGTCACTTAAATGTCGTTTCTCAGTGGGTGCCAGGCACAAGGAGGACTAAGTTATTGCTCGGGAGGATCAAGGAATCCCCCTTGAACAGCTTGCTCGCTCTGAGAAGCACATGCGTGATACACAGAATAGGAGTCAGCCTCTGCTTGTCACACAGCAGGCTCTCCCTGGAGCAAACCAAATGTGGAAGCTTTACACAGAGGTCGGAACCCTCAAGATTTTAACGCTGGCTCAAAAACAAAGTTGCTCATGTCTGTGCCCATGAATAATGAGTAAGATACAGGTAAAAGAACACAGTGAGCAAGTGCACTGAGAAGCTAAAACACTTGCTAAACGCTTAAGTAAAAGAAAAATTTTTGAGTGTCCACTACCTCTATTATAGAACTAAAAGACACCACCACGTGTCACATGACCCCTCCTTAGAAAGTGTTTTTCTACGTATTGTAAGCTCAGGTTTTAGCTCTCTGTGAATAAGCCTCAGACCAGAAGCAGGAGGTGTCTCTTCACCAAGAGCTCACACCTGCCAAAGATTTTTCTCCTTGCCACCCACCCTTGCTCATCTCTGATTCAAGGCCGCTTGCATTATTTAGGAGGTTGGTGTCTAGGTGTGTCTTCCCATTCTAACACATTTTTCTCTTCCCTCTGATTTCTTGGTTTCTACTCTCTGCAAGGGACCCGAGGGCAGGAAGCAATTATCACCACAAGAAAACAAGGTGTCTTTCATCCTGCTCTCCCACCCAGTGCCTGCCCCACCCCCCAAGGACTGTCTCCCCCCACCCCCCACCCCTTCTCTTTTTGAGACACTCCTCTAAAGTTTCACCCTGCTGCATCATCAGATCTTTCATTGACAAACAATGGCTTTTCTTATTAACTACCTTATCATTACCACATCTTAACCCACCCAGTCAGTGAAAGTGACTCTTTCCTAGAACCAAACCACAAAAGAGCTCAAAGCACAGGTCTGTTTTAAGTGCTTTAACCCTCTTTCTAGCCACCAGGCTCAGCTCTTGTGTAAATAACTTTCCCGTACTCTGTCCTCTGTCCTCTGTGCGGTGAGACAGGTACATTTAAAAATGCAGTCAGCCGCATTTCAAAGTGTGTTTTTCCACTTACACAAGTCGGTATCACCCCAGTAAAAAGCCCAGAGTGGTAAATAAGAAGGCTATCCCCACAGCGTGGCTGTCACTCAGCCAGATGGATAGATCTTCATAGCATCTGAACTGTTACAGAACAGCAAGACACCAGCACAGACTCTTCTTTCCCACCCTATGTCTGCTTCTTCCACGTAAATGCATGCAAGAGAATACCAGGCAGAGAAACCATCAGAATATGATCCAGCCCCGTGTAAGGTGCACATTCCAGCTCCATCTAGGAACTTACCCCTTTCATAGATCCTTTCCCTGAAACTCATGGTCTGTCTTAGCCCAACGGAACTGGGTGAGCAGAGTTTGTGCTTCAAGTCTCTAAGTTCTCTTCTGCTTGATTTCAGACCTCCACAAGGAACTGAGGTGCGTATTTTACATATCAAAGCAGACTTCCAGGTTCTCCCAGCATCCTGCAGTCCCTACCTGGCCTCAATCCTGAACTTTCCAGCCCAGAGGCTGGGCTGCCTTTTCCCTAGAGGCTCTTCCCATATAATCCAGATGGTTTTACTTCTCTTTTTCTCTCTCTGAGCACATATTCTTTCTTTCTCTTCCTCCTCTCCCACTTATATCTCCCCAAGGTGACTTCCCTAGCCCCAGTTCTTGGGATCAGTAAACTTCATGGAGAGCAACTTCCCAATAAACCTGCATTTAATATAATCTAATCTGGTTTGAAGTGGCTCACATCATTGGCAGTAGAGGAAAAAAAAAACCAAAAAACAAAAACTATCACCTATAGTAACTGACACCCTACCATGAGAAGCAGTATGCACCTCTCCAAATCGTCCTCCAGATTCAGGACTCCTCGGAGCCCCTTGATAAGTACCAGCTTCGGCTGTGTCCTGGGGTCCTCTGCTCCACCCCTGGACCTCCAGAGCATCTTCCCTCTGCCTCCTAAAACAAGTCAAATGAGCATCCCCCTTGTCCATCCTAATCACATGGCCACCGTGACGTCCATAAACACACACTAGAGATCAGAAAAAAATGGTGTTTGGGTCCTAGAACTCATTCCCATTTGGATATTAGAGTTACCTAGAAAACCGTAAAAAATAAAATAAAGTTGTAACACCTCCAGAGATTTTGATTTGGCTCATCTTTGTGAGGTATTTCAATAGTACCCTGTTCACTCTAACATATAAACATCATTCAGTACACACACACACACACACACACACACACACACACACACACAAAGACACTCACATGGGCACATACACATACATGCGCAGACTACACCACCAGAACATGCATATGCATGCACATCCATGGACACACAGGCACCTCTGAGTCCAAAGGCAACCACCTAATTCACTGAGTTTCCATATTTTCATCTACAAAATAGGGGTTATGATTTCTCACTTGACCAGGTATTTAGGGAGGCTAAATATAATGAGCATAAATGAAATAACTTTATAAAGTACATAGCACTATTTAGTTTAAAAGCACTTTGAAAATAGTAATTACTAACTCAAAAAATGCTACAGGATAATTTGTTGGCTTACGAGCTCCTACCTCATTCTTTATCGCTGTGTACCTGTTTGCGTTTGGCCCTACATTAGTAAGGACTGGTGTCTTCTTGCTTTGTGTATGTTTGAGGGTGGGGAGGGGTGAAGGGAACCAGGCAGAACGGAAGTTTCCGGTTCTAAAAACTAATTTACCCAGGCCACTTGGGAAAAACTCAACTCCAGGGAGGTGAGGTCCAGTGTTCCACCTGTAGAGGCTTTGGAGCTGTATATGGGTTTAAAAAGAAGTGAGTTGGGTTGGGGGAAATCAGTATAAATAAGCATTTTCACAGCTTGACTAGGATTGTCCAGGGACAATGACTGTGGTGCACTCCTAGTTGTCCTACAAGAACAAGAACAGCTGTGGGAACTGAAGCCTGACAGAGTCTCAGGAGCTGGCCCAGAGGGCAGGTCCACTAGCCAAATTTAGTTCAAAGATCATGTTCTACTGAGCAATGATTTTGAGTTCAACTTTCCATTCACTGGGGCAGACGTAGGGGTACCTAGGAATGGGTACTTCTATCTATGTTATAGCTCTAATATTGCAGGTTTTTAAGACCAGAGCTAGTACTTAATGCAGTAAGCAAAATTTTGCAAAACCTACTGTGTAACATGTAGCCATTAGCTGTTGCATGGTTTAGTAGATAGGTAAGGGATAAAAAAGATGAAAATCAATACATTTGTCCTTTTTATAAGAAGGAGAAGCAAGACGCCAAGGAGCGGCTTGAACATTTGAACATGGAATCCATGCAGTTGTTAGAACAGAATATAGAAAGCAGTGGTTCATTCATGGTCAAACTATGAGCTCCCCAGATAGCGGGATAAAATCTAAGTGCAAAGATTCAAAATGGCTAGGAATGAAGACTTGAGATGCAAACTCAGCAGCAAAAGCAGTTGTTTGCAAACTCAGGGGGAACTGGTCTAGGTAGAGCCCTGGACCAGGGAGTTGCAGATTCATATCCCAACGTAGTCTGCCACGTAAAGAGTAGATGTACAGTGCAGGGTGACCAAGGGATAACTACCATGACCTCAGTCCACATCTCACAGCTTTGAGAAAAAAGTCACCCTGGATATTCACCCTCCTGTCAGACCTCAGCCCAGGTCTCTGAATACTCGGCATGTTGATCATAGAACACAGGGTTGTAAATGGTCCAGTCAACACAAGATGGAGATACCCCAGAGAGGTTTGGAGTTCAACATATTGTGGTCTCAGTCAAATTCATCGTGTGAAGGATTTGTGTTAAGTTCAATCATAATAATCTATGTATCTTTTAAAAATTGTCAAATTTAAGAGGAAGTGGCACAGCAAAGAACCAAGAGACATCCTGGGATTGTAATCGCCTTACCGACCTAGAAAGACTAGCCCTGGGATTGTAATTGACTTACTGACCTGGACTTGAAACTCTATGTGCAATATGTGCACGTGTGAGCACTGTCCTTCCACAAGAGTTGTCTACCTTGCTTTTGAGAGAGAGTCTCTCATTGGCTTTGAACTTTGCAAGTAATGAGTAATCCAGCCAATGAGGCCCAGGGTTCCACTTGTCTCTGCCTCCCCAGCACTGAAATTACAAGTATGTGCTGCCATATCCAGAGACAGAGAGAGAGAGAGAGAGAGAGAGAGAGAGAGAGAGAGAGAGAGGGAAAATACATATGTATACTCAAATGTAGGGGTTCAGAGTTCAGCCTTCAATGTCAGCTTTACTTTCTATTATGTTTGAGACAGGATCTCTGGTTTTGCAGCCACACATACCAGGCTTGACCTCAAGCTCCCAGGAACTCCCCGTCTCAACCTTCCATCTTGCTGTAGGTCCGAGATCACAGATGTGTGTTACCACAACTATCCTTACATGGTTTGTGGGGGTCTGTACTTTGATCCTCATGCTTGCCTGCCAAGTGCTTTATCAATCAAGCATCTACCAGCCCACACCTTACTTTAAAAAAAAATGGGATCTGTGGGATCAAACTGAGTTTCTCAGGCTCACAAGGAAAGTGCCTTGGCTACCAAGCCACCACCCCAGCCCATAGACCTGTCGTGTTAAATCAGTAAGTAATACTAAAACACTTAGAACCAACTGTCTTCTAGAACAAATACTGACTTTGCAAGCCCATGTGGAGTTATGCTCTATGTCTTTGCTCCCTAACATAGAAATTATGGAATGGGAAAAGCCACGCCCTTGCCTTTGTTCTAGATAGTTTTCAGCTGCTCTCAATATGTTTAATCTCTTCTTTTTTAAAACCTTTAGACACAAAAGCTTTGAGAAATGACAGATCAGTTCTCTGGACATATAGAGGAGGAAGCAGAGACTCAGAAATAAATAGATTGTGTAATCGGCAGGGCTGTTTGGGATAGTACCAACAAGAGGTTTGTTTCATGATGGGGTGTTGTGTTGGCCATTGTATTATCAGACTGGCTGACGATGCAGTGATTCTGTTTGCCTTGGGGCATGTGGTGGAATTCTCTGTGTCTAAGATGCTGCGCATTGGTTCTGGTGTTTCCAGCCAAAGAGAAAGTATTTAGGTTATGGCCATCTTTACAACAGAAAGCATTCCTCTTGCAGGATATGAAATATTCTCCTGTGTGTGTAATAGGAAGACAGCTATCTTAACCAAACCTCAGTCATGGCTTTCCAAAAGCCACTTTGAAAACACCACACATTTGTGCACTAGAAAGTTCCAGCCACAGTTTATTTAGTGAACAGCAGCACTGAACTTTCCAGTGTCCAGTGTTGAGTTTCATAACTGTAACGAATAACTTATTCCATGTAAGACTCCAAGAAGTGCTTAAGATACAAAATAAGCCCCTGAGACTGTCTCTAGGTATATTTTCTGCAGCAAGGACACTGATTACTTGGTTTCTGCTACAAGCACAGATGGAGTCCTGCTCAAAAGTGTTAATATTTCTCTAGGGGTGCAGGGAGAACAGCTTAGCTGGGAGAGAAATCTGACTCACTGTCGACAAAGCACTCACAGCTCTGGGAAAGAGAAGTATTGTGCAAATGCAAAGCTATTATTATATAAAAGCATTCCGAGGATAATATTAGGCACAACTGGATTAAATATTAATATTAATGCAAATAGTGGCTAAGAGCTTACAGAACCATAAAAGTCAATAACAAAAGCAATAAGGGTATATAAAATTTGTATATTTCCCACTATGCACCCCATGCAAACTCAACAAGCTAAAGAATAACGATGAATAAAGAAGCTGGGTTGTCCATCTCTGCCAAGTCTATCTGATGAAAAGACAGCAGACAAGACTGTCAGACATCTCTTAAGCAGCACTGAAAATGAGACTTTCAATCACTTCAGTATCTTTTGTTTCCACGTGTGGTGAACTCCTCATGTGTTGGCTTGATCAAACTTAGTGTTCACTTGTCTCATTAAGCACTGACCCCGGTCCTTCCGGGATGGCACTGAGGCAATGCGATCAGAATCCTATTGTCATTCGAGGAGGTACAAGGGAGTTCCTCAGTTGCATCTGACTTTATCAGGTAAGTTGAAATATAGCTGAGCCTTCTGAAGACTGAAAGCTGTATGCTCTAGTTTCTAGGGCTGTATCCAGCATGTAGTGTCCCTTTTTATGCCTGACCCATGGATTTCAGAGTTTCTAAGACAGATCTCACAATCACACAAGTCAGTTCATTATAATAGGTCTAAGTCTATCTGTCTACCTGCCTGTGCACCTTTCTGTCTACATACTTACTTACCTATCTACCTATACATACATGCATGCACACACATACATCTTTAGATGTATATGTCATCTATTTAACATCTATGTATTACTTGATCTACCTCCCTATCCATTCACCTACTCAACTGTATTTTGATCTACCTGTTTACATGCCAATAGGTAAACCATATATTATCTATCTAGATATCTCTCAATCTATGTGTGTTGGCTCTGAGAAAACACTTTCCAGAAGATTTTCTCTCAATGATGATAATCTATTTTTTTATAAAAAAAAAATGTTTATTTAGTTATTCTATATAAGAGTATCTTGTCTTCATACACACTAGAAGAGGGAATCAGAACCCATTACAGATGGTTGTGAGCCACCATGTGGTTGCTGAGAATTGAACTCAGGACTTTTGAGTTCAGCTAGGAGCACTGAACAGCCAGTGCCCTTAACCACTGTGCCATCTCTCCAGCTCTGCTAATCTATTCTTGATCACCAACAATCTCTTAGCTCCAGCTGAACAACATCAATTGTCCCAGTAAAATAAACATTTCAATTCGGTGGTTCTGGTCTATTATTAATCAGAGCTGACTTTTTTAGTCCTAGCTAACCAGAACTTACAAATTCCAAATTTAAAATATGCAGTGGTCCCATAGAGTCTTTGAGTGACTCTCAAACTTCTTTTTGTAACTTCACAAGCCAGGTCTCCTTTCTCTGCATTTCCCTTAGAAAATCTTACCTTGTGAACTCCACCAGAACAACTCATCAAGCTTTGAACTCTAAACGGCTTTTCTAGACCTAAGTTCCAACGTCCTTCCACAATACTCCCCAAAACAACATGATCAGTTTTATCACAGCAATACTCTGGGTACCAAGTTCTATTCTAGTTAGGGTTACTATTGCTGTCATAAAACACCATGACCAAAAGCATCTTGGGGATGCAGTGGTTTATTTGACTTACACTTCTATATCATTGCTCATCATCAAAGGAAGTCAGGACAGGAATTCAAACAGGGCAGAAACCTAGAGGCAAGAGCTGATGCTGAGGCCATGGAGAAGTGCTGCTTCCCAGCTTGTTTCAGGTAGCTTACTCTGCTTCTTGTGAAATTCAAGACCTCCAGCCAGGAATGGTCCACCCACAGTGGGATGGGCTCTGTCTCATCAATTACTAACTCTACAGGCGTGCCTAAGCCCAATCGTACAAAGGCATTTTCTCAATCAAGGTTCCTGCCTTGTGTTACAGATGACTATAGGTTGTGTCAAGTTTGACACAGAACCTGCCAGCACACTATCCATGCATTTATTAATATATTTATTCATCTTCCACTGGTTCTACCTTTTTGCTTGGACTCCAACATATAAAACATATTTTCTAGGAAACATGTTTTTCAATTATTGGGTATTTTCATGGATAGAAGAACAAGTGGGTTTTTTAAAATTATTTTGCATTAATTATACATTAAGAAAACAATTATTGATTAATTTTGTTTCCATAACAGATAACATAAACCAGTATGCATCAAGGTATATCATTACTCAAGACTAATGAGGCTTCAAGTATTTTTAATTTGATTTCAGTTAAAATTCCAACCATGGTTATTGGGGTATAATAATGAAGACATCAATACTTAGGCTTAGAGTTTAAAAAAAAATAACTTGAAATATTTGGTGGATTTTTAAAAATGGAATTTTTGTATTCTTGGTGCTTCATTTTCTCCATCCATTCCATGAACATCACAGGACCACATGGAAACATTCGCTAGCCAAGTCAAACACAACACAGAAGCATGGTCAGTCCTTAGTAAGTCTTATGAATAGTAAAAACGTATTGAAAAGCCATAGACTAATTCAATGTAAAACAATAGCTGTAGCAATTCTACTTAGACTGCTTTAGATGATGCCTTTGTTTTTCTGTCACTACAACAAAACACTAACCAAAACCTACTTGGGACGTAAGAGTTTACTTTGGCTTACAACTCTAGGGTCATACTCCATCCCTGAGGGAATTCAAGACAGGAACCTAGAGGCAGGAACTGAAGCAGAAATCATGGAGGAAAACTGCTTATTGGGTCACTCTCTGGACTCTATTCAGCTACCTTTCTTATGTGTCCAAGGAATCACCTGCCCATGGGTAATACACCTTGCAGTGGGCTGGGAACTCCCAGTTTAAAAAAAAAAATACCCCACAGGCCAATCTGTCCAGATGAGTCTAGCTTGAGTCAACTTGACACAAAACAAAACGAAATATAGACAGCAAAGATACAATAACTATCTCAGCCTTCAATGAGCATCTTGACTGATTTTAATTGTTATTTGCCTGCTGTCAAACTCTATTTTAGAAGCAAGAAAACAAAACCATTTACATGATTTGTCAAAGGCTGTTAAATTAAACATGTCTTTTAATGCCTGTGCTCTTTAAAACTCCCAACCAATAATGTCTCGAAATGTACAAACATCATGATTAGTAAGTTTATAAAATATTAACATTAGGGAACATCATACAGCCATTAATGATATGTAATCAAGCAACTAGTTGATCAGGAAATGATTCATGATCAATAAATGAAAGACAGAGAGTGCTAGTGTATGAAATCTAGCCCATTAGCTACCATGGTTCTGAAAACTGACTAAAAAAACTCATCCTGAATTTCTTTTACCAGTCCCCCCAAAAAAAAGAAAAGAAAGAAAAAGAGTTAATGATAAATGTTTCTTCTTTGAGGAATTGTACCTAATAAATGCAGAGAGGAGCACTGAGTTATAAATTCATTATTTCACAACTTCATTTTGGATGATATACTTAAACACCAGTGACTCATACTCTAGGTTTAGTGAAACTGAAAATCAAGTATAGAAGAAAAAAAATGTAAAAATCCAGGAAGCTGGAACCTAAATAGGTGATTTAATTATTTGTGGATGACTAAGTTAAGGACAATGTTTATAGGAAATATTGAATATTTAAACTTATGGATTAAGTATAATAAATATCTAAACTTGTATAGCCCAGATAACAGCATGTATCATCTAAGTAACCTGCGTAAACAAAGCAAGTTAGAAAATCTATGAACTAGGTTTTGAGAACTTAAATAAAGGCAAGAGAAAAAACTGAAAGAAACAGGAAGGAAAAAGCAAAAATACAATACCTAAAGATCATACACAGACACATACACACACACACACACACACAAAGAGAAGAACTAAACTAATGTCCAGTTCACTAGAAGACTCAACAAGACCAATTTCTGGCCACAAAATAAAAGAATGGAAAAGTTATAAACAGGAAAAACAGATGATGTAAAAAAAAAAAAAAAAAAAAAAAAAAAAAACAAAAAAAAAAAACATTAAATCATAAGAGTTGACAATTTAGCAAAAATATTAGAATATTTACTATTTAAGTCAGGGTTCTCTATGGAAGCAGAAAAATGTCTGTTTTTATGTGGGACACTACGAAAAGGTACCACCCATATTTCAGGTGAGTCTTTCATATCAACTAAGGCCATCAAGGCACTTCTACAGTTCTGCAGTTGATCCAAACTTGAGGCAAATTTAGAAACAGCTATATTAACTCCATACCAGTGAATTTTGAAATCTAGATATTTCTGGTAAAATGAAGAATGTCAGTGCTCATGCTGAGGATACACAAAGTCGATGCATAGAAGTAGAACCTCACACCAGGGACTCATCACAGAAGCAGATCCTGGCAAGGATTCAGGTAGTGTTCCTACCATGGGGATCTGTCTCTAAAAATTAAATAAAAGTGCTATTTCTTAGCCTACCTTACTGACCTAATACTGAACACACGATAGGTTGCTAAAAGATATTGGAAGAAAAGCTTTGCGAGTATATAATACTAATGATTGCTGAAGCCGTAGAAATTCCAAGTAAAATAGTAACAGAAACCAAATCTCAGGAAGGCAGGGAAGGACAAAAATCCCATAACCTGATAAACGTTATATCCTTAAATGAATGGCCAGGAGAGACCAGCTAAGCCAACCCTCCCTTTAAGAGAGGAAAGAAATCTCTCTTGCTGGTACTGCCAGTACTTTTGGTAATTAGAGAAAAGACATTGTCGATAAGTAACCCAAGCCAAAGGAGCATATTGATGGAAAGGTAGAAGTATTATTAGCATTTCGATATCGTTTTCAACAGAGGAAACTCCAGGCAGAAATCAAACAACACAGTCCGTGTTGCAAATCCAATCTAAGTTACAACAGAGCTTTGAGCAAAAAATACTATAAGCTTATTTTAAATTTTAAAACAAAAAAACTAGACCAAAGTGGAAAGTTTCTCTGTATGATGTATTAAGAACTACCGAGAGTATTGATGAAAATTCTGGCACAGAAACAAAACGTGCAGACAAAATGGATTACAGAGACTCCACAGTGTGTTAGAACCTGGTCCATCTGATCAGAAAGCTGTACAGTCAGTAGGTGACTGAAAATATCCATCTGATGATAATCCTATGAGTGACTCCTCTTGGCTCTCTAGCTCCAAACAGAAACCAAACGTGTCAGTGAGACGGGTAAAACACATAAAGACATATCGTGGAAGCAGAGAGGATGTTAGACTTAAATCATCCAGAAACACTTTGCAGACTTCTATTTTCTGATAATATTTAGCTCCCTTCAAAGATGCTGAGCAGAGTGAGAATAATGGAAAACTCTGAGTGTCCCTTCCTCCAAGACGGGAGGGAACCCAGTGTTCCCTTATTTGTATAAGCTGGCTACGAATCCTGGGATCTTTTTTCATTTGCTTGCTTTCTGTAGGATTTAATTTTTTGTGTTATTTTTAGTGTGTGTGTTATGTAAATGAGTGCAAGTGTGAATATGTGCCCAAAGAGGCTAAACGAGGAGGTTGGGAGTCAGTCGGTTCCCTTGGAGATATGAGTTACAGGTGTGGATTCTGGGAACTAAGTTCACTCTTTTGAAAGTGCTCTTAAGCGCTCCCCTTCTGCTCCTCTCCTGGATCTGAGGCCTGGTGCAGACAAGCACCCAGTCTGCTCCTGTGTGGACACCAGATTCCTCCTGAGACATCCTAGAGGGTCCACTGAACCCAGAGCAGCAGAGGTACCACTGAACCCAGAGTGGCACAGGAACAACTGAACTCAGAGCGACAGACAACATATCCCGAGACATCCTAGAGGACCCACTGCACTCAGAGCAGTGGACACCTGATCCTGAGACATCCTAGAGGAAACACTGCACCCAGAACAGCAGACACCTAGCTGATCTGCTACCTTGGAGGCACCATATCCTGAGGCAGCCTAGAGGTATCACTGTACTCAGAACAGCTGGAGAAGATCACAGAGACATCTGGACCCCGAAGAGATCAGACACAAGAAAGATAACTGGAAAGGCAGGCTTCAGTCAGAGACAGTGAGTACAGGTAGCACTAGAGTTAACCAGATGGTGAAAGGCAAGCGCAAGAACGTAAGCAACAGAATCCAAAGTTACACTGCATCATCAGAACCCAGTTCCCCCATCATAGCAAGCCCTGAACACCCCATCACATCGGAAAAGCAGGATTCAGAATTAAAATCACTTCTCATGATGATGATAGAGGACTTTAAGAAGGACATAAATAACACTCTCAAAGAATTTAAGGAGAACACTGGTAGACAGATAGAAGCCCTTAAAGAGGAAACACAAAAATTCTTTAACGAATTGCAAGAAAACACAACCAAACAGGTGAAGGAATTAAACAAAACCATGCAAGATCTAAAAATGGAAGTAGAAACAATAATGAAATCACAAAGGGAGACTACCCTGGAGATAGAAAACCTAAAAAAAAGTCAGGAGTCATAGACACAAGCATCACCAACAGAATACAAGAGATAGAAAAGAGGATCTCGTGTGTAGAAGATACCATGGAAAACATTGACACAACTGTCAAAGAAAATGCAAAATACATAAAAAAGCTACTAACCTAAAACATACAGGAAATCCAAGACACAATAAGAAGGCCAAACCTAAGGATAATAGGTATAGATGAGGGGGAAGACTCCCAACTTAAAGGACCAGTAAATATCTTCAACAAAATTATAAAGGAAAACTTCCCTAACCTAAAGAAAGAAATGTCCATAAATATACAAGAAGCCTACAGAACTCCAAATAGTTTAGACCAGAAAAGAAATACCTCCCGCCACATAATAATCAAAACATCAAATGTACAAAACAAAGAAAAATACTAAAAGCAGTAAAGGAAAAAGGTAAAGTAACATATAAAGGCAGACCTATAAGAATTACACCAGACTTCTCACCAGAGACTATAAAAGCCAGAAGATCCTGCACTGATATCATACAGACCCTAAGAGAACACAAATGCCAGCCCAGACTACTATATCCAGCAAAACTCTCAATCAATATTGATGGAGAAACCAAAATATTCCATGACAAGACCAAATTTACACAATATCTTACCACAAATCCAGCACTTCAAAGGATAAAAGACCTTCACTTAAAACAAGATACACTGAAACTAATAGAAGAGAAGGTGGGGAAGATCTTTGAATACCTAGGCACAGGGGGAAAGTTTCTGAACAGAACACCAGTGGCATATGCTCTGAGATCAAGAATTGACAAATGGGACCTAATAAAATTGCAAAGCTTCTGTAAGGCAAAGGACACTGTCAATAAGACAAAACGGCAACCAACAGATTGGGAAAAGATCTTAACCAACCCTACATCCGATAGAGGGCTAATATCCAAGATATATAAAGAACTCAAGAAATTATACTCCAGACAACCAAATAACCCTATTAAAAAGTGGGGTACAGAGCTAAACAAAGAATTCTCAACAGAGGAAACTCGAATGGCCGAGAAGCACCTTAAGAAATGCTCAACATCCTTAGTCATCAGGGAAATGCAAATCAAAACAACCCTGAGATACCACCTCACACCAGTCAGAACGGCTAAGATCAAAAACTCAGGTGATAGTAGATGCTGGCAAGGATTTGGAGAAAGAGGAACACTCCTCCATTGTTGGTAGGATTGAAAGCTGGTACAACCACTCTGGAAATCAGTCTAGCAGTTCCTCAGAAAACCGGACATAGCATTACCTGAGTATCCAGCTATACCACTCCTGGGCATATACCCAGAAGATGCTCTAACATATAACAAGGACATATGCCCCACTATGTTCATAGCAGCCTTATTTATAACAGCCAGAAGCTGGAAAGAACCCAGATGTCCTTCAACAGAGGAATGGATACAAAAAATGTGGTACATTTACACAATGGAGTATCACTCAGCTATTAAAAATAATGAATTCGAGAAATTTTTAGGTAAATGGATGGAACTGGAAATTATCATCCTGAGTGAGTTAACCCAATCACAAAAGAACATAAATGGTATTTACTCACTGATAAGCCGATGTTAGTCCAAAAGCTTGGAAAAGCGAAGACTCTACTCACAATCCACATGAAGCTCATGAAGAAGGAAGACCAAGTGGGGATGCCTCAGTTCTACTTAGAACGAGTAACAAAAATACTCAAGGGGCAAATATGGAAACAAAACGTGGGACAGAAACTGAAGGAGGGGCCATCTGGAGACTATTCCACCTGGGTATCCATCCCATGTACTGTCACATAAGCTAGACACTGATGTGGATGGCTGGAAGTGTATGCTGACAAGAACATGATATAGCTGTCCCCTTAGAGGTCTGCCAGAGACTGACACATTCAGAGGACGATGCTCACAGCTAACCACTGTTATGATCAAGGGTTTCCCAATGGAGAAATTCGAGAGAAGACTGAAGGAGCAGAAAGGGTTTGTGACCCCATGAGGAGAGCAACAATACCAACCAACAGAGCTCCCCAGGGTCTAAACCACCAGCCTAGGAGCACATAGGGAGGGACCCATGACTCCAGCTGTATGTGTAGGGGAGGATGGCCTTGTCAGGCATAGGTGAAAGAGGAGATTCTTGGTCCCATGAAAAACGAACACAGAATGTGAGGGTGGGGAGGGGGTAGTGGGATCAAGGGATAGGTGGGGGCACAGCCTCATAGAAGCATGAGGAGGGGGGATGGGATAGGAGGTTTCTGGGTGGTGGGAGGAAGTGGGGTAAGGGGATCAAATCTGAAATGTAAATATAATACCCAATTTAAAAAATTTTCAAAAAAAGAAAGAAAGTGCTCTTAACCACTGAGCCATCTGCCCAGACCATCTTGCTGTGTATCTCCCTGGTCTGAAACTTACTTGCAGGTATGTGTCACTAACCCAGGCTACAGAAATCTTCTTTGTCACCCTCATTGTGGAAAGGTCACAGTCTCCTCAAAGCTATCACCAATTTACTCTCCTTCTGTCTGCTGCAGTGCTTTGTGATTATACTCAGTGTGATTAAAGTTAAGATTCAGATAAGGATGTATCGCTTACTGTAGGATGTTCGTATTACTAATTCTTGTTCCGTGAATGTAACTGTTTACTTCAGAAATTAAAGCCACATTCCTCACAATTGATGATTAATTGTCAAACATTCTGTGACTACTGATGCAAAATTGATGACACTAGTGTGTCTAATGGGGAAATAATCGGTTTGAAATGCAGGTATAAAAAACAATTTAAATTTTGATTGCCAGAACAGCGGTTATTTGTTTAGCAGGTTTAAATTTTTATTCAGCATTTTCTCTTTCTCCCTGTTGATGGTTCTCTGTCACTTTCTGGGCCTCCCGATCTCATTTTGTGTGAAGGTCCAAAGCTTGTACCATCCAAGCCTTCTGAGGAGATCCTTTCTGTCCTTGTCCCCACTGACAAACTTGTTGTCTAAGGAAGCAGAAGCCACTGCTGTTGCTTTGTGAGCAAGAGTGGATTCAGGCATTGGGTCATATTCTGAGCTCAGTTCTCATATACAGGAGTCAAGTGGACCCAGGCTTTGCAGTGCCATGAATCTCTCACCCCTTTCTTCTTCCAGACAAAGCTGACTTCCCCTTTTTTACTCTACCTTGAACAGACCAGCATCAACCTGTCAACATATGTGGGTTTCTGGGATGCGTCTGAGTTTGGTGTGACCATGGGTATCTGTTCCACACTCTTCCACAGAGAAACTAATGCCACTTTCTTCAGACACAGTTGAGAAAAATGCAAGGAAAAGGCACTAATTAATAACTCATTAAACTAGACTGCTGCACGTGAGTCCACGAGAAAAGGATGGGATGTTGTAGCTTTTGAGGTGAACACAGCAGGAAGAATTTGGATACAAGCTGAGAGGAGATGGTTGATAGTCAGTGAAGCTCCTTCCCCACTCCCTGTTCAACTACACTAAGACTAGGTGGGTAGGCCCAGCTCATCCAGACTCATTCCACCCACATCTTACATCACCTTCTTTTCTTCTGTACCAAAACAAACAAACAGCCAAACCAAAAACATAAAACATGAGACCATATAATTAAATTTGTTTAATATACAGGTAGAAAGAATATTGGCTTTTTTTCCCCACAGTAATGGGAATAACACACACACAAATTTTAGAGGTGTTAGCTTTTGACTGACATGTGCCATGACTACATGAAAGAACCAACCAACCACTTCAGTGAAGTAACAGGAATCTGTGACTGTCTCTCTGGACAAACACGGTCGAGTGATTCTCTCTTACAATATTCACTGTTAAGTCCCCAAACTTCAGGCCTACAACCAGAGCATGATAGTTTGATACTAAAACATTCGAAGTAAAGAAGAACAGTATTTTGTGACGTGTTTATTTAGATTCCAATTCTACTATACATAAACAAAGAGTCAGGGGAATGAAGCCATGCACACCCCTTTCTGCAGCACCCACAGCTGCACTGGTGCTATGATAGGAGACTACAACTGCTGTCCAATGAAAATTTGGCCCAACCACATTCAGCACCTCCCACCGCTGTGCACAAAATGATTGTGTGCCTTTCACTGATATGAGTCTGTGCATGAGGAAGGACAATTTATTCCAAAATACACATTCCCTGGTTCTACCAAAAGCTTCTGACTTGTAGATTTAATATGCATCCCAATTAACTCTGAAGTAAAAACCTTCTACATCACTCTGTGAAAAACACATTAAAATCCAGATGTGATTTTTATACATGCACATATATGAATACACATGTTTGTGTGTGTGTGTGTGTGTGTGTGTGTGTGTGTGCATCCATAGACACATATTTTACCTATAGTTGTTTTCTTCTTGGCAAACGTTATCTATCCAGGTTATTAGGAAGAATGAGGAATGAAGAAATAGGAAATTACAAATAGGTTTTTAAAATACTTAAATTGGGACTGGTGAGATGGCTCAGTGGTTAAGAGCACTGACTACTCTTAAAGAAGTCCTGAGTTCAAATCCTATCAACCACATGGTGGCTCACAACCATCTGTAATGAGATCTCATGCCTTCTTATGGGGTGTCTGAAAACAGCTACAGTATACTTACATATAATAAATAAATAAACTTTTGGGCTGGAGCGAGCAGGGCCGAAGTGAGCAGGGTTAGAGCAAGAGGGAGAAGAGTAGGGGAAAAAATATTTTAATTGTCTTGTTTGCAAAATCTAGTGGTGTCTTTGTCCTGTTTTTAAACATAAATTTACTTCCTACATGCACTTGAACAGGAAACAGCAGCAGACATTCTTTCCAAATAATATTTGTCAGAAGTCATAATTCTCCCCCATTCTAGCTCAAATTTAAATGTTTAAACCAAAAGAAAACCCTCACACTAAGATTGGAGGGAGGAGACAGACTCTTTCACAACTGAATACAGTAGGGGCTCTACCTAGGAGGTCCGTGCAGCTGCAAACATGGATGCCTACAATCTCTGCTTCCAGGATTGAACAGTAATGCTTATACATGCCTTCTGTGTCGGGATTCCATTTGGTTTTAAGGCACTAGCAGGTAGATTTGCGTTTTTTTCCTCTTCACGGTTGGAATTTCAGATTGTACTGGAGCATGTTGGGGAAATGTATAACCAGGAAGATCATGGGTAACCTTTGTACTCAGCAGCTGAAGGGGGAAGTCAGCTGAACCGTCATGTTTATAACATTTAAATTCAGCCATGAAGGATGAAAGTTTCCGTGCTTTATGGTAAATTTGAAAAACATTTTAACAAAATAAATACAGTGAACTTAACGTATATCATGGAGATGGGCATTCTGGGTTCATAGAGGAGACTGAGACAAAAGCATTCCAAAGATTTCCAGGCCAGTTCATACTGGGCTACAGTGTGAGACTCTGTTTCCAAACCAAGGGAGATGGATAAAGAATATAATTATGAATTATGTGTGTTCATATGAGTGTACGTGTATGTTTGCCTGTGGCAGCCGGACAACAGCCTCTAATGTTGTTACACAGGCACCGCCTGCCTTGCTTTTTGAGGTCTCTGACTGGCTTGGAGCTTACATAAAAAGGTAGACAAGAATCCTCTTGTCTGCCTCCACACCAGTGGGATTATATGTAGGCTACCATGCCTGGCATTTTACTTACATGGGTTCTGTGGGTGAAATTCAGTCTTCTTACTGCTTTGTTCTTCTACCTAACTCTCTGTTAGCTGTTTTGGTGCTTAAATATGGATCACTACAAAGTCTGGTAACTATTTGTTGAACACGGGTTCCCTCAGTACACTCTGTTCGAGAAAGACTTAGCAAAAGAATCTCTAAAACATTTTTCTGGTCCCCAATTTAGAATGCAAGAGTAATACATAGGGGAAAACTTGGAACATGAAGTATATACTCAAAACAAGGTCAGCAATCTGGACGCAATCCTGTAGAGTCTAGGATGCAGGCACATGCGGGGGATGGAAAGTCCTTGACGGGTGGCAAATGGGAATGTCTCCTGGAACAGAATGGGAATCACTGAAAAGTCTGAGAGAAGCTATCAAGGGAAACATTGAAATCAAGGAGTCAGAATTAAATCTGAGGGGGTAAAAACGGATTATAGTCATCCCACCCAGACAGGCTGGTGAAATGTAAGCTTCTCTTACCCTCAAGCTCCACACTTCCTGTCTTAAAATTTTTAATTGTCGTATAATTAACATTTGGTTTGGCTAATGAAGTCTGCGGAGGCTGCAGAGCGGGTGCTGGAGGCTTGGCACCTCCCACTTCCTGGATGAGCGACATTCACTGTTCAGCCTCTCCTTCACAACTGACTGGATCACAACTGAGTCATGCTCCCAGTGGGCAAGGTGCTGGTTCTTCCCTAGCAGGGTTGGCAGCGCCATGGCAGATTCACTGTGTAGCTCTGAGAGGGCCCCTGTCTACCGATGACCCAGGCACTGAGGGCTCTGTGGTAGTGATGTCAGAGGTGGGGCACGTTGTGGGAACATTGTGGGTTAGGGAGATCCGCTTTGCTACCTCACAGGGCGCCGCAAATGATGTAACTGACCTACTTTGGAGTGGAGTTAGGCCTGTTTTATTCACTTAAAATTCACTACAATTTGAAGTGGATAATGAGAGCCATCTTGGCTTGAGGATTACTTTAGTGGGAACAAATGAGAGACTGGAGATTGGAAGCAGAGGTGACGTAAGTGAGGGTTCTCTGCCCGATGTGCAGAGAGGCCTGACCATAGCAGCACCTGGTGGAAAGGAACTTTCCTTTAGGCTAACCGTAGAGGGCACAGGAGGTGTGTCAGTTATGTTTCTTCACGTCTGGATGCGAGATTGTGTAAGGGAACGGGAGTTATTTCAGCTTTCGTTTTGAGGGAATGTAGTCTGAAATTGGTTCCACCAGCCTATTGAAGTTATTTAAAATCCAATCCTATGTTCCTGTGCCTGCGCCCCGGAAAGCAGCTTGCGTAACAGAGCATAGGGATTGGCAAGCTTCTGTCTGGTGACTTAAACCAGTGGCAATCCATGCAAGAAACAGTGAAGAGATGCAGTTGACCAGAGTCAGGATCGACATGCAACTGAAGCCCTCCTCAACACAGCCTAAGTCAAAACAACGTCGGGGAAATAACAGTAAAAAGTGTGAGGTTAGACATCAGAATTTACTGCTATTACTCACTGGGCACCCTAATTAGTTAAGGTACTATAGAGAATAGTACCTTACTAGAGGCATATGATGAAGCAATTGCTTTTGCAGTTGATTCTGATGTTGGCCCAGAACCATCAACACTCATGTGCCCATACAAAATCTGAGGAACACAAGGACTACAAGAGGCTCACAGTATCCTTCTGTTCTTACCTCTATGTGTCCATTTGCTTTTGTTTTCTTCCACTGAATAAATATTTTAATACTTCTGTGACTTTAAGAGTCTATATCAGAAGATGCCAAAACTGAGCTTGCTTCTGTGCTGAGTTAGCAGGAGCCTGTGTGCTTTTTATTGTTAGAAGGGCATGCACATCCAAAGGACAGTGTGTGTGCATGTGTGTTTCTGTGTGTGTGTGTGTGTGTGTGTGTGTGTGTGTGTGTGTGTGTGCATGTACCTGTCTGCCTATCTGTCTCTGTGTATGTCTATCTATTTCTGTGTTTGTGTATGTGTGTGTGTCTGTCTTTGTGAGTATGTGTCTCTGTATGTGTGTGTCTATGTGTCTGTGTCTATCTGTGTTTGTATGTGTGTGTGTCTGAGTATCTATGTGTGTGTCTCTCTGTGTGTATCTAGCTGTGTGTGTCTGTGTGTCTGTCTGTGTGTGTGTGTTTGTGTGTGTGTCTATGTGCATATATGTCTGTGTGTAGCTCTGTGTCTGTCTGTCTGTCTCTGTGTTTGTGTGTTTATGTGTCTGTGTGAATGTATGTCTGTGTGTCTGTTTATGTGTCCCTGCCTCTGCCTAATTCTCAGTCAATTAAAGATTTCCCTTGAGAATGTCATGTATCTTCACTTGAAGTGGAAGACAGAACAATCAGAAAGCATCAAACTTTGCTTTCCCAGGCTGTCCACCTGTCTGCAAGGGACCTGCCACCATTGCCTCTGAACTAGAAAGAAAAGGCTAAAAAGGTAATTATCTAACCTTGATTACTAAGTTTGGAAAGTCTTGTCCTCAGAGATCCAATTTCTAAATGATTTGCTGAACATTATAGGACAACTACCAATATCAAAACCAGACTTTCTCTCATTTTCCTAAGAAATAAAACTCTCCCTGTAAAACTATATAAAGCAGGAGAAAATTCTATTTTGGTGTTAGAAATTGGTGTTGTTTTAGTGGAACCACTGGGTGTCCTTTACAGAACCATTCTGCTTTGATGAGCTTCTGGTATTCATAGGAATACCCGACTGGTGAAGGTCGTCTACATTCCTCAGGGGCAAATGTCATCCTCTGTGTCACGGGGACATATGTAAACACACATAATGGCAGGAATATGCTTTGCATCCCGGTGATGCTGTGCGTGGTGTGTGCTGTTCTCTACCTGCCCATCATAGCAGATGTGTACACTGAGTTCTTAGCTTATCGATAATTGTAACACGCTGCATGCTTTCTATGGTCTAAGCCCTTTAAGTGATGCTCTCACTTCATGTTTATGACGAGCTTGAAGTAAGTAGGTGCTGTGCTCGAGGCCATTCTATAGAAACGGGAATATATAGACCCGACTATTGGAAGAAAGAATAACCACATATTGTAATTAAACCATACAGTACTCTGAATTTTTCTACAATAGCAAAAAAAAAAAAAAAAAGAAAAGAAAAAGGAAGAGAGAAAGAAAGAAAGAAAGAAAGAAAGAAAAAAGGAAGGAAGGAAGAAGGAAGAAACTTAAGTAAAATGCTCAGAGGTTTTTACTTTTTCCTGCTATGTATTTTCTCTTTCATTTAAATACTGCTTTTCTGTAAAGTGTATTAACACAAAGTGTTTTAGACAGCTTCCCACTCTCATATACCATGGGCCTGAATCCAAAACACTTGATGAGAAAAATGCCTTAATATCATTAAGTGTGGGTGATATGATATTTACTTTTAAAATAGACTGAGGTATACAGGAAAAAAAATTCAAACAACAAAAAAACTTAACTTCAAGTGAGTTTGTTTTGAATGGAAGAAACATAATATCTCCAAATTTTTTTTTTTTTTGAGAAGATTGTCGGGAGGGAGGCAGCTGCAGATAGGCTGTGAAGAGCAGATGAAACCTGTGCTTGCGGTGCCCACTGGCATGCAGTCTCTGGTCCTCACCCTTACAAACCTTCAGCACTCACCCTCAGAACCCACCCTACCCACCCCACCCCACCCTCACTCATCCTTGGTACCCCCATACCCCCATCTCCACCCCCTACACCCTCAGTACCCACCCCCCACCTCACCCCCACCCCTACCCTCACACACTCTCAGCACACACCCCACACTCCACACCTCACCCCACCTCTACCCTCACACACTCTCAGTACCCACCCACCCCACCCCCCACCTCACCCCACCCCTACCCTCACACACCCTCAGTACCCACCCCTCCACACCTTACCCCCACCCCTACCCTCACACACCCTCAGCACAAACCCCATACCCCACTCCCACCCCCGTCCCTATACACCATCAGCACCCACCCTTACCCCCAAACACCCTCAGTGGGCCTGCTCCCAAGACAACACTTTAAGCATCTTATCTCTTCAACTTTTCCATTGGCAACTGTCATATCACTAAATACTTTGACATTATTGCTGTTTTTCCATCATCTGTTGCATCTGTTGCAAACATTTCAGGTTTTTTTTTTTTTTCCTGAAAGTGATGAGGTTTTATCCATGAAGAAAGTAAATTAAGCTTCTTGATGTGCAAGGAAAGCAGGGGGGTGGGGAGCCGTTAGCAACCTCAAGTCAGGGACAAACGGGCCTCACCACACACGGACCACTGTCCCCTCTCAAAATGGTTTCGAACAAAAGTGAGTTTTGGAATCTGAGAAAAGGAAATGTCTGAAGTAGCCAATAGTTATTTGTATTTCTCTAAACGGTAAGAATGTGACCTCTGCCCTCCCCTGTAATGAAGAGGAGAGAGGGCTCCACGGAGAAAGCCTAAGGCTCTCCATCTGAGCTCTCCCTAGCCCTTCTTTGTTTTAGTCAGTCCTCTTCTGCTTGGCTGACTGAGTAATCCAGGACTTTTTACATTCCAGGGCATTGTATGCACTGGCTAAGAAACCCAACACCAGAGCACAGGCTCCAGGAAGTCATCTTAAGGGACTCAGTGTATTTTGTCAACAGACAAGCAGCTTTGGATTTAAAGCAAATACACATAAGCCATCACGTGTTTCTGTTTGCTAATGGTCTTCAGGATTCTGGCCAAGGTTTTTAGCTGAAACCTAAATTTAGCCAAAATTAGTATTTGCTAACAACAGCCACATTTATGTCTTTCATTGAAAATATGATAAACTTTTAAAAAGTGTAGTGTTATAATCTTTATAAGCCTTCATAATCTTTATAAGTAAAGTAAGCTTCTTTACTGGGGAAAGCTGGGGGTTGGGGAGCTATTGGTGACCTCAAGTCAGGGACAAACAGGCCTCACCACACATGGACCACTGTCCCCTCTCAAAATGGTTTCGAACAAAAGTGAAGCCTACCAAGGAAAAACTCAAGCTATCTTTCTTGGGGCATGTGGTTGGTTGATTTGGGGGTGGGGTTGGTTGAGCAAGGACTCCTGGCTTTGTTAGCAGAACTAGAGAAGTGTGGACAGGTGAGACCTGAAGTAGCCTCCCTGATGAAGCCTACATAGTTTGGAGCTCAGACTCAACATAACAAGCAAGGGTTTTTTATGGAGTAACCTCGTAGTATTACTGAAACAGGAAAAAACACCAAGAAGTGTCTCAGTACACATATTCAAGCAGGTGTGGACTGAGTGGTGCAAGAATACATACATACATACATACATACATACATACATACATGTGTGTGTGTGTGTGTGATGTATATGTATGTGAATATGATGTATATGTGTGGTATATGATATATATATATATGATATATATATATATATGATATATATGTGTGGTATATGATATATATATATGATATATATATATATATATATCATATACCACACATATACATATATAATATTTATATATATGTTATAAGTAGCAGAATATACAGCTGTATAACAGTTTAGTAAACATTGTTTATTAAATCTAAACCTGTTTATATATGAGTATACAGATAAATGCAGTAACTCATACCCACCCAAACCTTAAAAAAACAAAACAAAACAAAACAAAAAAACCTGATCCTGAACTGTTGGTTCTGAACTGGTACAAGTGTTTGTCATACAACCATGTGGACCTGAGGTCTGTCTCTAGAATCTATGCCCCAAAAGCCAGCTGTAGTAACACCTGTGTTTAGTCCCCCAGCCCTGGGGAAGAAGAGGTGGACAGATCCCTTGGGCTTACCAATTTACCCAATCAGAAAACCTCCAAGCTCAGTGAGTGAGCCTGTCTTAGAAAGTACCCTAGAGAAAGGCAACTAATGTCAACCTCTGGCCTCTGCATGCACATGCACACACGTGCACACATAATGTGAATGCACACATACACACAAATAAAAATAAGAGATCAGTCTTTACAAAAGGGACTCTCTTAATTATAGCCAACGGTGATTTCCAATTGACTGAGTGAGAAACAGGAAGTTCTTCTGGCTTCCTTAACGGGAACCAAGGCTTCTTCAACAGAATGGATGTCAGCAGTAGGCATGCTTGTCTCTTTTCTTCTGTGGTTCTTTCCATACTAATCCATAGCCTAGTCATCTTCATATCTAGAAGGAGGTGAATGAGGACTGTTCCCTGCAGGCTGTGTACCCAGATGCAGGCTAAGTCTCCACCTGGAGGCAGTCTTTTGGGAGATATTGCAAGCTCTAAGGGGGTCTAGCAAGAGAAAGCAACCTGCTGGTAGCATGTTGTTGGAGCAATATGTTGTTCTGGTTTCTTTCTGTGTCTGTCTTGTGCTGCTAGGTGCACAGCCTTTGTCATGTGCCATTGCCATCACCACTGCCGCCACCTTTGCTGCTGCAATCTTGTCCTAACTGGCCTCAGGCTGAAGCAAGAGAGGGAAATCTCTGACACCTTTCTTAAATACATCCTCTCCTTTTAAGTTTTTCAGTCAAAGTCCGAATATTGCAGTATGCTTATGAGAGAATTCATTTCTAGGAACATTCTTCTCCGTATTACCCTGTTGATAGTCTGGGCCACCAACTTTGAGCAGAAAGGGTTTAAGGCTGAATTTGCCTCCTCCTGATATATTCCTGCCACATGGGCTGAGTCAGTGAGGTTTAGAAGACAGGTCTTCTGGGTGCATCATACATAAGGAAAGTTTTTTTTTTTTTTTTTTTTTTTTTTAGATACTGCAGGCTCTAGTTCAGGGCCTAGCAGGAGAAAGCACCCCACTGGGGTCAACTCTCAGGGTTTTGGAAAGAAACCTAGCAGTTACACCTACTGCTGAGGGAACTGATAGGCCCTTTAGCTAAAGGGAGAACAAATATACAGCTCTGCAAACTCTTCTCAGAGCAGATCTTATTTTAAGAAGCAAAAGTGAAAAGGACTTGATATTCTTTTGGTGTAGACCCAAGCCTTTGGTCTACTATGTAACAGTCTCCCTGTTGGTGGCAATCAGCCCCTTATAGCACTAACTCCCAGCAGGTAAACATAGAGACACCTTATCATTAACATCGGGTTGTGATTTGGAAGTACCACAAAGATGCAATGTGTAGTGAATGGTCCTCAGTGAGACTTTTCCTTAAATTCTTGTCTTCTCCGATGGCTGATGCCTACAGTAAACCTCCTAACACAAAGTAACCTGGCATGGCTTTCCTAAGCATTCAGACTCCCTTACACTTACAGTCATGGGTTTCAGGTACACTGAGCCAGTGAAATAAAGACCCAGGGAGGCTTGTTTAAAACACGGTGGGAAAACATTTCAGCTCCTGGGGTTCATGTTTCACATGTGTTTCCCAAACACAAGAACAGAGAGAGCCTCAGTTGGAGCAAACTCAATTTCCCACCAATGAAATGACCATTGCCTTGGTGACTGGTGTCTTTACAAGCCATTTTGGTGTTTAGGTCACTCAGGGAGAACACACAATAAATACCTGCCTTTTGTAATTCAGAAACATTTTTTTTTCTGACAGTGTTCTTGTTATTTTCAGTAGATTCTTTTTGTTGTTGTTGTTTAGCTTTTTCTGTCTTCTGAGGAAAAGATAGGCTTCTAGAGAAGAATCCTATGTGTTTCATTTCTTCCGTGGTATGCCTGTGGCAGCCAGTGGGTGGGTTTGTTCAGAATGATGACAATCCTGCCTTCACACCAGCCAGAGAAGAGAAAACTGACAATTAGTATTATCTGATAATTAGTATTAACTCATAGTACTATCTACAACCAAAAGTTTGGAGGCTGGGAAGGTGGGAAATATGTGGAGGCTATGAGAAGGTGAGGGTCTTGGAAGGTGAGTGAGATACTCGTCAGGGGTTTGGATAAAAAGGAAATACTTGAATGGTGCAGGGGCTGCAAGGGGAACATTCAATGGGCCAGGGAGTGGGAGGAGAATATGTAGGGGAGGCCTGTATGAGGGAGGGAGTTGGAGTGGATATAATGAAGATATGTCACATACATGTACGAAACAGTAAAAGAATAAATACAAAAATACTCAAGAAAAGGAAACAAAGGTCACTCCATCACAGCCTGGCAAATGATACTTTTAACTCTGTGCAGCTGTTCAGTCCCCCACTTCATTCCTACTACAAACCCCACAGTTTCAGAAGAGAGAATGTGGTAGATATCCAATGACAAGAAACACTGAAAGGAGACAAATCAAAACCTATCATGACAATCACACTGCAGGGTCTCTCAATGTGTTTCTCTCTGTGGACAAATATTCATACACATGAGACAGGTGCCAGGGAGAGCAGGGACTGCTTGCCTCTGAGAAAGGGGGTGCAGCACCTCTGGTAATAGAGATATACTGAACCAGACAGAGAGGCTTGGCCATGAACACATAAGATAAACCTGCCCCAGTGCGGCCTCATGTCCACTCATGACTTCAAATAACATATAATATAGTGACTTCCAAACCACTACCTGATGTCATACAACTATGCTGCATTTTAGTCAATTAATCTCTCTTGAAGACATGAATCTTCAGATAAAGTTTCATACCTGTTTTAGTTAGGATTTTGCTGCTGAGAACAGATACCATGACCAAAGCAAGTCTTATAAAGGACAACATTTAATTGGGGCTGGCGTACAGGTTCAGAGGTTTAGTCCATTACCATCCAGGCAAAAACATGGCAGCATCCAGGCAGGAATGGTGCAAGGAGGAGCTGAGAGTTCTACATCTTCATCTGAAAGCTGCTAGCAGAATACTATCTTCCAGGCAGCTAAGATGAGGGTCTTATAGCCCACACCCACAGTGACACACCTACTCCAACAAGGGCACACCTTCAAATAGTGGTACTCCCTAGGCCAAGCATATACAAACCGTCACAATACTTTACATTATATTTCCATACTTTTAACATGATCTTTAAAGGCATGGGCTCTGCAGTTAGCATTTGGGTTTAAGTCCTTGACCCTCTACAGCATAAGCTGTATGATCTTGGTCAAATGACCTAACTTGTCTCTGCCTCCATTGGCTCAGTTACAAAGAGGGGGAGATGGTAGGTCAGTAAGTTTCTACAAAGAACTTAGAGTACTTCACAAGTCACTGTAGGCACTTGGCCAGAGTCATGGTCTTGTGCTATGGCTGTCAATCTTCTATGAACGAACAACAATCAGTCACTTGATCACTTGAGCACAAACCTGGAAGGAAATTCTGTCCTATTGCTTACAAGCTCTGGGATCCTGGGATGGATCTGTGAGTCCTAGCTTCCTTGGGAAATTGGTCTACTCAGATTTGGAACACAGATTTAGTGAAACAATCTCAGGACGTACCTAGCACAGGCTGAGCACACAACAAAGACAAGCTGGGGCTGCAAAGTGGAGCTGTCTGCTTCCCCCCTCATCAGCTCTCATGACCAGTTCCACCTTGAACACTCTCACTCAAAATACTCAGAGCCAGAATTATTTTACAGTGTAGGTTTTCTGTATAGCTTCAAAGATTTGTGTGTACATGAACAATGTTGAGCATGAAACTCAAGTCTACCATGAACCTCATTCATTTCTTGGGTAAGGTAGTCTAGGGGAAGTGTCCAAACCAGATGTTTCATGTCATCTCCCCCCCTCCCCCCACCAGCTGGACAAATGGGGCCAAGCCATGCACTCTCCACATCTGTTTGAGAACTCTTCTTCCTGTCTGCAGAGAGCGCTCTCTGACCCGTGTCTTTCAGCATGGACTTCTTGAGAATCCCTTGTTTATCTCTTGGCATCCTCAACTCTAGGAAGATGGGATGGAGCCTTCAATCTACACATGGCCAGAGTTCAGCATGATCCCTGACAGGTGGGCTGAAGATCACATTACTACAAGGAGAGGCTCGTCCAGAAGTGACTCATCTCCAGAATGCACCAGGCCTCACAGACCCTGACCATTGTGCCCAGATCTAGAACAGAACTGCCAGATGTGTTCCTATCAGTCATGTGGCTCGAAGCCAGTGCTCGCTGATGTCCTTTGTGACAATGTTGGTAGATGGCAAGAGATACATTCAAAGACAGTAGAAACAGAGTTGCAAACCAACACTGAGCAATGAGCTCTCTCCTCCAGGACACAGCCCTGAATTTGTCAGTAACGTCCAGCTTTTAGAGTCATCTTCGAGTTATTTATTTTCCAGAGAGATTAAAGTCAGAGACTCCTGTCCAGTCTCCCTGTGTGTGTCTGGGACTTGCTTCCTTCTTTGTTACCCACAACTATACTCTTGAAGGCAACGTGCCAAAAAAAAAAAAACAAAACAAAACAAACAAAAAAAAATTCAAATTGTCCCTGTGGTTTTGTTTTGAGTCCTATCCCCACAGCTTTGTCAACATTTGAGTTACAATAGCAGCAACAGTGGCCAAGCTGATAAAAAAGCAAACCGTTGTGAAAGGACAAACCCTGAGCAAGAAAGGAAATTACCAAACAGAAATGTTCACTCTACAGAAATTTAAAACAGGCAGTGTTTTTCCGGTGAGGCAGTGTGGCTGGAAGGTTCTCAGCCTGTTTTGAGACAGCAGGAAAGACAGAGAGGTAGGATCAGAGTATCATCAGTCCTTACCCAGCCTTACCCAGAGGAGCTGCAGTGTTCCCAAACACAGCTCATAGCCAGGAAGTACAAGAACCTCCTCCTTCCTGCTCTAATTTGCTCCTCTCAGGTCCTCTGGTCCTTTTAGATAGTTAGTAGCAAAGTCAGACATTTAAAACAAAACTACTCAGGGCAGACTTTGATAAGGGATTCAGACGTTCTTGAGTGGAAGCCTTGGGGACTGCTTTATCCTTATATGGAGCTGCTGCAGGGAGGCTACTTAGAACATGGATCAGGTGTTCCCAGGACCTGGGTAGGTGGAGGTCAACCAGCCAATGAGCTGCCTCCCTGGGAGTCCTAGGTGGAGGGTTGGATGATAGTTTGAGGCAGCCATCCCGGGCTTTTCTAATTCTCGAGACTCAGTTTTCCTCTTTTATAGTCCCTTCCTTTCTCAGATCAATTGTTTGATGATACAACCAAAATACCAAGAAAGAATTGCTTCAGTATATACCCTTTGATCAGGTAACACAGAAGCTGTGTGTGTCCTAATCTACCATCATTCACTTGTCTGACTCCTTAACACGGAAAGAATGAAGCTAGAGCTGAAGACATTGGTTAGAAAAATTTCCTCCTTGCTCCTTGAAGGCTTAACTTTAATGCACAGACATGTTTTTATTTTCAGTTATGGCAGTTGCTTGAGACCAACTCTGCTCGTTTCAAAACACAAGCTAGAAATAGAGACACGTCCCTCTCCAACATAACGCGTCAAGTAGGGCTTGGTAACTGTGCTGAGTTTCTTGTATCTCCATTCTGTCAGGTAGAGTTGAAATCACAAGAGGTTGCTGAAGTTCCTTTTAAATGTACTTATTAAACTGGAAGACCATTCATCCGTCTCCACAAAGGTAAGACCTGGAGACAGATTTTGGTAACTGAGCCTCCCAACTCTGCTTCCGGAAATCGCAGAGGCAACACATCCAAAATGTGTGACTATATTTTTATAGGAGTTTGGGCTTTTTAAATTTTTGGTAACAGGGCTTTTTTTTTTTTTTAAGTGCATTTAATTATTCTTTTGCAGTTCATCCTTGATATAGCCATATAAGAGAAAGCTTGTTCATTCTTTCTTTCTTCCCTCCCTCCCTCCCTCCCTCCCTCCCTCCCTTTTCCCTCTCTCTCTCTTTCTTTCTCTCTCTCTCTCTCTCTCTCTTTCTTTCTTTCTTTCTTTCTTTCTTTCTTTCTGGAAAATAAGCTGACTACAAAGATCCTCTCAACCAGTCTAGACCCAACTCTGAATCATGTGACAGCTACAGTAGTCTCTCACACTTGATTATGAGTGACTACCTCACATGCCATAAAAATCTCTGGATCCTTTGTGAACACCTGAAGGTGCGCTAACCTTGTTCTTTGTGGTGAGTAAGACTCAGTTACAAGGAGTGGGGGAATGGGGCAAAGAAGAATAATTGTATTTAATTGTATTGATGTCAAGACAGAGCTCCTGCCAAAGTCCCAGTGTCTTGGTGTCAGTGTTAGTGTCTCCCCCATATGTGGTTTTCCTGAGCAGTAAAATAAAACAAAACACCAATGCACTCTTAAGGATTTGGCCAGTTCCTAAACGGGCTTAAGATTCCCAAAACTAACAAGAATGTGTTAAGTTCTCTGGAGTAATTAGATAAACATCTAATTAAGGGATTCCTGGTCAGAAGCAAGGGAGTATTTTTCTTAGTTCCAATGAGCCATCAAAGCAGGACACTTATCAAAGAGACAATCCCAGGAAAAGGTGGGCTGTGGTACGCAAAGGTTAAGCAAACACGAGGTCATGTCCCATGGTGATTGGGATTAATGCCACAGGGCTTACCACCTCTCTAGTTTTTTTTATTTTGTTTTTTTTTTTTTTAATATAGTAAAACATCACTCTTTTTTTTAAACAATTAATGGTTCTATGCAGAAAATACTGACAGTCAAGAGTTTTTAAATATGTTTAAAGTAGCATTAGATGAATTAGCTAATAAATGCTCTAAATTATCCATGGCTGGCAGCTTATGTTAGCTGAAAGGACTGGGTTATCCTAATAGATACAGGGAATGTGGCAGCTATTGAAATTATCAACACAGTGCCAAAAAGAAATAAACAAAACCTACAAGAGGGTATGCTTTTCAAAATCAATCTTATTCTATTAACTGACAAAATCTCGAATAGTAAGTTAGGTAGAACTG
This sequence comes from Rhabdomys pumilio, assembly GCA_030674055.1. Taxonomy (NCBI): domain Eukaryota; kingdom Metazoa; phylum Chordata; class Mammalia; order Rodentia; family Muridae; genus Rhabdomys; species Rhabdomys pumilio. Next base: position 3,593,385 of record JANHMN010000015.1, on the reverse strand, counting down.
AATGAATGTTGAATAGAAACGGTCATGAATGGATTCAAGGCTCTCAGCAGCCAGTATTTACAGGAAAGAACATGATAATAAAGAGAGCCATGTTTCCATAATGAAATTGTTATCCTTTGAACATGGTATTTAGAAGATTTAAGCATGAAGTCCTGTTTGAAATATACTTTTTAAATGATGTATAATTACCAAGGAGAACAAAGCACTGTGACAGGCAAGGATCCTGTCCCAGAAACAGACTGTTGCCACGTCCCTGCTTAGAACTTGAAATAATTAATACCTATGACCTCAATTTTGTAAAGTGTTATTATTTCTAGTTTTCCTATAGGGGGTGTTTCATGAAAAGCCATTTATCGCACTACAAGAGGCTATGTTTGACTGAAAACTGAATCAGAATTGACTCGCCTGAGGCCACTGATAATAACAGTTTAGAGAGAAGGAAAATCCAAGAGTGTAAAATTCTGAGTGTTTTTAGTTTATTTGAATAACACAACACATTTAAATATGCAGTTTTTCTGATCTATTATCAGATTACACATAGACAAATACGGTACACAGAGAGAGTGCGGGACGATTAGAACAAAGACTGAACAGTCTGAACTCTGATGTCTGTCACAGGCTGACTCCTAGAATTTCGAATGCCACTGAAGTGAGAAGATGAAGAGCAGGCCATGGCCTACATCTAGAAACCAAGGACAGTGGTTCTTAAGTCAAGATGATTTCACATTTGCGTAAGAGGGCTGGGGATGTGACTTAGCTCATACAGTGCTCATCTAGCATGCACAAGACCACAAATTAGCCCCCCAGAGCCACCACTTTATTAAAAAGGGGATGGGGATAGTGTCCTGTGATAGGAGCACTCAAGATGTGTGGGTTCAAGGTCATCCTTGAGTACATAGCAGGTTTGAGGCCATCCTGGGCTACATGAGCCTTGACGAGAAGGAAGAAGAAGGGGAAGAAGAAGAAGGGAGAGAAGAAGAGGAAGGAGGAGGAGGAGAAGAAATAGGAAGAAGGGAAGGAAGGAAGGAAAGAAAGAAGGAAAGAAGGAAAGAAAGAAAGAAAGAAAGAAAGAAAGAAAGAAAGAGTAAAGGAAGAAAGCAAAAACCTACAGAAAACATATTCTTCATGACTCTTGTAATCATATTAACAAACTTTAAATCATGTAATTGATTTAACTACTCCTCAACCTGTATTCTCTGTCTTAATTTTAGCTGCAGCCATGTACTAACTCCAAGCACAAATACCCCATGCTTCCCTTGGTGGACTTCCATACTGCTTCTTGAGGTCCCCCCTCTCTCCTGGCACCCCCTCAGAGCCACTGTCACCAAACTCCTCAAACAGGTCTCCCTACTGAGACTCCATCTCTACTGGATGGCTCTAGGGATTCTGGGTGCAGTCCCAAGGTACCTGAGCAAGGTATGGCCAAGTGATTCTCTAAGGCTTACAGAGTCTTCCAGTCTTAAGTAAAATACTGTCCGAACTCCTTGGCATCTTGTGTGTAGCTCTGCAGGACCGGGACCTGGATAGCTTTTCCCTGTGCCATCTGAAAACATACTCAACCATCTGTTTTGTTTCAGTAGACTTTGTGTTGCCTGTGGAGAAAGGGTAAAGCATCTCTTCCCCAGACCCTTTCCTGCAGGTCACTATGGTCCGACTGTCCCCTCGACTGAAGGTCACTGTGTTATGCAGTAGCTGCATCCCCACAGCACTCTGTCCAAAGCATTGAATGGGCTTTGTGCTTAGAAGCAGCAATACCATCCTACTAGCATCATTGACTCTCTATGCTCTACTTCCATCTTTGCAAACTTTCTCTGTGTTGTGTCAGCTGGTGTCCCACTCAGTGCTGAAGCCTCATTCTCAAAGAAGTCCTCCTGGGCATGCTCTTTTAATATTTTCAGTTGCTACAGTTTGGGTGTAAAATGTCAAATGTCCTCCATGGGTTTGTGTAGCTGGAATCCTGCCCCCTCCCCAGCTGGTGGTACTATTTGGGGGAGGAGAGGGTGGCACTGACCTGGAGGAAGTAGAATGTTGGGTGAAGGCGGTAAGCTCTGAGGGCATAGGCCGCCAGTGCTTGCCCTGCTCTTGGCTTCCTGATCTGTATAGATGTAGGCAAGCAGCCTGTGTCCCTGCTGCTCCATTGGCATTGTTTCCATCACAGACTCAAAATGGACTGTATCCTCAAACTGTGAGCCTAAATAAAACCTTGTTCTATAAATTGCTTCATGTCAGGTATCTGGTTAGAGCAGTGACAGAACCACAATACGCCAGGGCCCTTGTCCCGTCTTTCTGTCAACCTCCAACAACTCATCTGGATGAGAGCTCTTTGCATGTTCTAAGTCAGTGGATGAATTCCGAGTAGGTGAGTTCTTATAGAACTACTTCTCTGATTATATGTTTGGGGTTATGCCCTGTTACTGCATACATGTTGAATCTCCTCCTTCCATAGGTCTTGGAGAGCTTGCTTGTGAAGTTCTGGGATCTACACTCTGGTGTTTTGGCCTAGACAATAAATCTCATTGACTCATTTTCCTTTTTGACAAAGGATGTGGTAACAATACCTTTTCCTAAGGTATGTATATAAGGTTAAATTTCAGAATAATCTCTAGTGATGATATTTTTTTCAAAGAGTTTTGTCCCCTTTTAAGGGGAACTGTTCAGCATCCTTGTGAAATATATTTTTTTTCTGTTATTATTCACCTTTTGTCTATTTTTCTTTGTCTTAATTTTATTGGTCGTCAGCTTCATACATTTATATAACGGATTGCTCATCTCACTTCTTAAAGCCCTGTTGAAATACTTCTTTCCAACCTCTCCTGCTTTCATGTCTCTTTATTTTTATAAAAATCTTCTTTTGCTATATGTACTTTTAGATATATTAATTGTATTATTTTATGTGTATGAGTGTCTTGCCCGCATGTACATATATGAACCACTTGGATGCCTGGTGTTAGTGGAGGTCAGAAGAGAAAGATGGATTCCCTGTGTGACTGGAGTTTTAGATGGTTGTGAACCACAGTGTGGGTGCTAGGAATGCAACTGGATCCTCTATAAGAGCAGACAGTGCTCTTAACTTCTGAGCCGTCTTCTTAACCCTTGCGTCTTCTTTTTAAGCATGACAGACTATGTTCAACTGACATTTGTCGCCTGAGTGTGGATGGATTTTTTAGTGGAGTGAGAGCTACTTCTCAGTGGCTTCACCACTATAGATAATGACATTCATCCCGAAACAACTCTTAACTACCAATAATCCCTTGTGGTGGGAGGACCTCATGCCCTGCCATTCATGGTGAGATGCTGAGGGGTCGAGTCAATCATGCCCAGGTCTTGTACAGGGAGTCACTCTGCAGTGCATTTATGAGCATAGTGGCTATTTCATGTCCAGATGGTTTCCCACCCCATCTTCCAGAATGTTTCCTGAGCTCTGGAGTGAGATAGCTAATTTTTTTCTATAGGCAAATAATAATAATAATAATAATAGTAATAATAATAAAATTATTATTTATTTTATTTCTAATAGTGCCTATCCCTATTTGGTTTCATTATCTAATGCAAGATTATAGATACATATGTTCTATATAAATAAGACTATTAAACTCTGTGTCATAAAATGATACAGAAAAGTCTCACTCACACTACTTTGTGAAAATAATCCCTAACTAGGAAATTCTAGCTATTTGTTGGGCACCCACCTAGTAGCCTTGGGACTAAGACTTCTTCTCTTCAGTCACTGTAAGGAAGCCACACATATCGGTTCACGGCATTAAGCCAGGTGCCAGACTAACTCCTCTGCAATCAGATGCTGCTGAGGTGCTGAACTCTTTCTTTGTGGCCCCAAAGACATCACACCCTGGAGTCACTTCCTATATAGAGATGCCATCTTCCATGAAAACTTCGAGGGTTATACACAAAGCTTTTTACTACTCACAGAAACAAACAAGAAATTTAAAACTCAGCCCTGGTACCATAACCGTAGTCAGTAAATATTGTAAGTGGCATGTTAGACAGTTGCTGTTCTTGGCAAGAGTTGGGGAGATAGGAGTCAAAATGCCATTACCTGCACACACATGGAATTTTTTTTCTTTTCTTTCTTTCTTTTTTTTTTTCTTTTTGCTTGGAGTCTGTAGCTGTATGTAGCTTCCTGCTGAGACATAAACTCTAGAAAGTGCTCCTCCCTGGCTGCTGTCTCCTAATGCAGCAATTACTTTGACTTGTGGGTACCCAGCTGTACTCTCTAATGTGTAGAGACTTCACAGGGGAGACCTTTGTCACTCCACTGCAGATGGAGTTACCCTCTCACTGAAGCATCTTCAATGGGCAGGAACTCCGGCCCTGCCTGCCCTGTGGCCCCTCCTCATCTCTGCCTCACTTTTGATGACTCTGCAGGGTGGATTTCTGCCTGTGTCTGCTCAGACAAGCCAATCAACTAAAACAAAGGTGACCCAGGGAAGGGTAACTCTCTCCTTTCACAGTGAAGGAATTGGTCTGTTGTTACTGCTGCCAAAAGGGAAAAACAAAACAGACCCTTCCCTGCTATGCAGGATTCCAAGTGCAGAAAGGCCAAGCAAAAGGGGTGGACACCTGCTCTCAGCAAAAGCTCCTTCCAGCAGCTCTGGCTTCAAAGGTCCGGAGGACAGAGGCCCCTCTTTCTGTCTGAGTCTTGAGCCTTTGTGTCTAGTTAAAGCTTTCTTCTTTTTTTTTTCCTTCAAGGAGGCTCCTTCTCTCTTTTGCTGTCTTTTCATCTCTTTTCCTTTCCCCCCTCTCTTTGTTTTCAAATATAAATAATGTGTTGTTAAAATGAGCATAGAGAATAGAAGAAAAACAATTAGTTAAAAGAAATGATCCATTTCCCTTTCCTAGAGGTTTTCAAACCCAAGAGCCTCTTGGTTTCGAATCACTTGTCTTAGCAGCTCCCTAATCTCAACAAATTAGGCGCGTCTTTTCTTTCACTCAACATCCTTTGCCGAATATTTTTCTAATTCCCAATTGCTATAATAATAACTTTAATAATTACTGTCAGTTTCGCTCCCTTCTTCTTGTTTCTATTTGGCATGCTTAAAAAGCTCTGCATTAGTGGTGTCTGATACCACTGGTGTTACAGGGACCACAGTAAGGAGATGAGAAATTCCAATAGAACTGAGGTGTCTCTGTCTTGAAGTAGACTTCTGCTAAGTCTCCATGAACTGCCCCTAGTTCCAGTCACAGACTTTCTGGACAGTCTGAGGAATATCAGTCGTCTGTGTGCTCCATTTCTACTGTAAGCAGGATTTGAGAACCACCAATGTTTATAGTTTCTGGTCCTCGAAAACTATTTCAAACAAAGTCTGATAAGAGTTACGGTTCGTTATGCCTTGTCAGATGTACGGGACTTGGATTGCATTTGTTATGTCAGTCCTTTGAGAAGCCTTTGCCATTTCTTGACCTTTCTCTAGGGTTTCCAGATACTCACAACATAATTCAACTCTGCCTTTTCCTTGATTCGTGGACATGCTTCTGTTTCTAATTCATAAGTCATTTTCTTAGCTAAACAAAACTGTCTTTATATTTATCTAAACAACCTTTCTGAAGACAGAAGCTCAGAAAACACAGAAGAAACTCACTGAAAATGTATCTCGTTCATCAGGCCTGTTTCCTGTGTCTCCTAGGGCCAAGTCACACTATCTAAGTTTCAAGTTTCAGCAGATATGATGGGCAAACCTAAGACATAAGATGCCCCTGTCTTACAGCAATAAAATGTAAGCCCAGTGCATGAGTGCTGACATTGTTGTTAGACCCCAGCAATCTCTTATCCAGGAAATCGGGGTGAAAATGGCTCACTTATAGATCTGGCAAACAACTTACATTTATTCCCCAGTACTAATCTTCAGCTTTGCTTCACTATGTTCTGTAATTCCATATACCACATGAGAAAGGATACAGTGATATAAGCAGCACAGACAACTTGGAGAATGCTCCTGTTTCCCACTTGGCTGCTGCAAGCACAGATTTTATTAGGACTTGGATTTATTTCCTTGTTAGGATGGGGCCACTTGACTTGTCTATGTAAAATCATCACTTTCATGTGCATATAAAAAAAACCATTAAAGATTATATTAAAGATTAATAAAAGATGGAGTCACTCAAGTGTTAACTTAAAAGAATAAATTTAAAGAGTATGAATACACACTCATAGGCAATCAATAATGCTGAAATCAATTTACAAATGGACACAAAATCAATTCATATCCAATGCATACACAAAATGAGGCACTTAAAGTCGTCTTACCTCTTGAGGTAGAATTACCTCAAGGTGGCATTAGATCTGAAGCAACTTGCCCCACACTTTACAGTGTATAGCTCCTCAGACACAGACACTAGTGTTGTGATCGGCGACATGTGATCTTTTGTCTTGCTTTCTCAAATGCCAAGGTGCAATGATGCATGTAGGATGATGGCCCCAGCACTGGACAATTTCCCAGTCGCACAATTCTGTGTATGGCTTGAGTATGAAGTGTCCCTCACAGGCTCATACTTGGGGACCATGCCAGATGGATAGTGATGCTGTTTTGGAAGGGCGTGAAAGGCTGTGGCACCTTTAGGAGGTAGGATGTACTTTGTTGGGAGGAAGATTTTGACTGTCGTAGCTGGACCAAGCTTACTACTAGAGCTCTCTGCATCCTGATGTACTAAACTAAGACACAAGCTCCAGCTGACAGAGACCAGTCAGTCTAGCTGTTCTCACTGCCGTCCATTCCTGCCACCAAGGACTTTAGCACACCCTGCTTTTAGTTATTCTGTCTCTGATATGACAATGATGAAACAGCTGGCCTCTAATGTCTTACTTTAGCACAGCTGGGCAGGCTGTGGTGAGTTCACACCCACGATACACAAAAACAAACAGAGCACGACCACCACTCACAGACCCAGGCTGTGCAACCATGTAGAGACTTGAAGTTTTTCAGGTCTCAGTTTTCATTTGTGAAATATAGACAATAACACCTACTCTATAAAGGTTATTGAAGAATTTAATGGGATATGCTATTTAAAAAGTACAAGTCTACCATAGACCTGAGGAATGGCACCTGTTGTCATTGTATGATTCAAATACTGGCTATGTTTGTACTAAACATTCCCTATTTCCAATAGCTTTTGAGAGTAGAAGTTAAATGAATGGTTGAACCCAGGAGATTATCATCATGGTTACCACACATCCATGCCTAATGGTTTGTTTGTTTGTTTGTTTGTTTTTGAGGTGACTCCTTGCCTCTGGAATTACTACAGCCAGGGCAGCTCAGTGCAGAAGTGAGATCATCAGGTACAAATCTCAGGGCAGTGGAATAACAAAGGATTCTACTGCAAAACAGAACCGAGTGATTCCTCACAATTAAAAATGCCTGGTGCTGTGTTTTAATCCATCATGTAACTTCTTTGCTTATTTTTTTTTTATTTTTTATTTTCTTTCTGTTTTGGAAGAGGCCCAAGGCCTCATGCTTGTTATACAAGCACTCTACCACTGAGCTACAGGCCCCAAATAGACTCCATATAATGGGAAGGCTAGGTAAAGTGCTTTAGCCAGAAAGGAAGGGCCACAGGTAAAAATATGTGCACTTGTGTATCTGTGTGTATGCATGTGTATGTGTGCACATGTGAGTGTGTGTGCATGTGTACATGTGAGTGTGTGTACGTGTCTATGCATGTGTGCATGTGAGTGTGCATATATGTGTGTTTACATGTGAGTGTGTGTACATGTGTGTGAATATGTATATGCATGTGCAAATCTGAGTGCATGTGTATATGTGTGTGTGAGTGTATGCATGTGAGTATGTGCATGTATGTACATGTGTGTATACATGTATGTGTGAGTGTATATATGCATGTGTGTGCATGTAAATATGTGTACACATATGCACATGTGTGTGAGTATGTGCGCATGTGTGCATGCATGTGTGTAGGGGTGTGTGAGTGTATGTACATGTGTGCATGCATGTGTGTAGGAATGTGTGTAGATGCACGCACTTGAGTGTGTATGTGTGTGCCTGTGCCTTTGTGCATGTGTATGCATGTGTGTGTGCACATGAGTGTGTGTGTTCATGTTTGTACATGTATGAATGCACCTATGTGAGCCTGTATGTGCTTATGTGCCTGCCTGCCCGTGTGTGTTTCCCTTTCTCCTTCCTGCCACAGTTCCTTTGCTTTGACTGAAAGAAGGAAAGGAGAAAGGGAAGAAAATGGAAGGTGAAAACAATCAGTTTAGTTACCTGCCTCGGAAATTCAGTCCTGAAGGACTGCAAGCAAAAGAATGGAGAAGAGGCATGCTTAGAACTGGATAGGAGAGTTGTGCCTTCACTAAACACACACACACACACACACACACACTTTGGCTGACTAGTCCCAGGGTCCTTTCTAAATTAATCTGAAGCAACTAGGCAAAAGCCCAGGCCCCCAACCCTTGAAACCTGAGCAGTCCTAGAGGCCGAGCCCAGCACTGAAATCCTAGCATCCTGATGGCTGCATAGTCTCACCCTTCACAAATCATCTGTTTGCTAAACACCTCAAACCTGTGTACACAGCGTCGAAAGGGAATGCCTTCTCATTTTCTGCCCTCTGGGGCTAATGTTCCCTATCACTCAACACTGCCATCCTGGATCTGACGTCTTCCCTTTCAAATCCACAGGAAGTTTCCTCTTTCATGATGTGAGCAAATTGAAATCCGTGAGCTAGTGATTTGCAAAATGCACCCTGCTACAGAGCAGGCTTTCTGATTAGGTGAGCCTCTGGTAATCACTGGCTTTGCAGGAATAATTTAGGAAATGTCCTCCTGGCAACCTCATCCCCACACAAGCATGCACGTGATGAAACCCAGGAGGGTGCTGCAGACACATCCTTAATACACAGATCTCTCAGAGCAGTGTGCGAGTGCATCTCACACTGAGGACCCAGCTAGTTAATATGTGAGAACTGTTGCCAAGAAGCTCCGTGGCGCTGGCTCTCTCTCCAGAAATGCTGAAGATAATTGTCTTTTAAAGGTAAGACGGTACTTGAAGTGGTACTGCCTGCTTTCTAAGCCCTCAGGCGTCTGAGAGGTTTGTGACAGAAAAAACCTCCCTCCTCACCTGTGCTGCCTTGCTGATTATTTACCCAAATGTGTGGCACTTTCACTACCTAGAAATATTCTCTAGGTGCCAGGGTGCTCTTCCTCTGGGATCCAGAGGATATCTGTTTGGGTCATTATAAGCAACCCCAATATCTACTATACCAAGCTTTGGAAACGAGTAACTCAATTATTTGTGACCGTAGCTGGTTTGAGCCTTCAATACAATCATATGGCATTACTACTTGATAAAGTAAAGTTGAATCTTATATTTAAAAAAAAAAACATTGTATGAAGTTAATCTGACTTGGTGGATTTCGCAATAAACACCAGGGCTAGGAAGATGGTGCAACGGATAAAGTGCAGCATGAGAAACTAAATTCTTTTGCTCAGAACCCAGACAAATGCTGACTGATTGAACTGGCTCTTTTGTGATGGTACTGGCTGGAAGATGAAGACAGGCGTCTCCTAGAGGAAGCCTAGAGAGAAAGACTAGTCATATCAATGAGCCCTGGTTCAAATGAAAGATCTTTCACCAATGAATAAGCTGGAAAGTTTCAACCTTAGTCCTCCACACATATGAATACACATATATATGCATATGCAAATACATGTGTACCTACACACATGAACAGGCACTTGAATGCCTACCATACATACTCAAACATGAAAAAATACTTTTGGCTGGTGGTGTAGTTCAGTGGTACAGCAGATGCCTAGCATGGATGGGGCTATAGGGTATATATGTCTAGGACCAACACACACACACACACACACACACACACACAGAGAGAGAGAGAGAGAGAGAGAGAGAGAGAGAGAGACAGAGAGAGAGAGACAGAGAGAGAGAGACAGAGAGAGAGAGAGACACAGAGAGAGAGGCAGAGAGAGAGAGAGAGAGAGAGAGAGAGAGAGAGAGAGAGAGAGAGAGATCAGTGCTAGAATTACTTCTTACTTTTGCAGAGGACCCAGGTTTATTCCCGGATTCAACATTACAATAAACAACCATCTACAATTCCAGTTCCAGAGGGGTCTGATACCCCCCTCCACAGGTGGCATATATGCGTGCATGCAGGCAAAACCCTCATACACAAAATTAGGTAAATGAGTCTAATTTCTACCTATAATTAAAAGAAAGAAAGGAAGAAAAGAAAGGAATTAAGTGAGGAAGGCAGAGATGGGGAGGGATATGGAGAGAGAGAAGGGCTTACATTTACCTGTTGTTGACTTGAAATGTAAAGAGGAGAACTCTTTGGAAGATCATCCCTCAGAGAAAGGTCTTCACATCACGGCCTCCTCCTTGCCCAAGGCTTCCAAAATCAGATTGGTGGGGAAGGCGTTGTGGCCAACCCAAGACACACAATCATTTGCAGATATAAATTTCACATTCATTTTTAAAAAAGAAATTAAGGAAACACCAAAATTTATAATGGTGTAATGATGTCTGGTTCATTCTCCACTACACAAGAAGCACACCTAATCTGATGAAGTCTGCACTCAGATAGGCTATCACGTAAGGATCGGTTGTTCTCCATCTCCTTGCTCACCCACGAGAAATCACTTCTGTATACACGCTGGTGGTACAAAGCACTGCTTTTCATTTTTATCTGTTGTTCCAGGTTAGCCCAGGGACAGGGGAATTGACTTTCATACTGAAATGTCTGATGTTTGACAATACGGACGGTCCCTTAGGAGTTATTCAGATTCACCTTGACTTTCAAAACAAATTCAATTTATCACTGACGTTTTAGGGGATAATGCAAAAGATTCTACTCTCTTAATTTCATTAGAAATAAATTACATTTTGGCTTGAAAAATTGGTTTGGAGGGCTCACACGTAGCACGTGTCCACAGGCAAATAGATGAGGGACCCAGGCGTGGCGCTCAGCTACGGGGATGAAATGATCAACAAGACAGTCAGTTGATCGAAAACTGTTGCTTACTAATCGCCAGGCTGTGAACAGAGCTCTCAATGACCAAAATCCATAGAAAAGGGAAAAACATCAGTTTTATCTGTCTTTTTTGTTTTTTTTTGATCCATTTGCATGAGGGTCCCCCAGGATAACAAGACAAGTTCAGAAGACACTCATATTTTATTAATTCCAGCAAATTAACTCCCCTTCAGTGTTCAGAGGAGACATGAGGAAGGGTTGTGTGGCTTCACTTTTTAAATCGAATATTACAGATGAAAACAGTGTGTTAAAAACATAAAGAGTGCTTTCTCTACAAGGCGTTAAATACCCCAAAACGCACCTTTAGAAAACACGGCTTACAGGCACCCGTTGCAGAACATGACTTACAGACAGGTCTCCCTAACCGTGACTCACGGACACACCTCGCGGTACCCCAGTTTGGAAAACTGCAACGTTTCCTTGACCGTCTACAAATTGGCATCTGAGGATGATGTGGTGGCGATTGGCACGAAGTAATTACACCTTGAATAAGACTTAATTTCAGTTATTACCCAACCAATACAGCAGTATTCTTGCAATTTGCAGACAAAGCACCAGCTTCAAAGACCACCGCCTTGGGGAACAGCCACGCCCCTTTGATTTTGGCAGGATAGAAACTTCAGCCACTTGACAGAGAAAGCCTCTCATGTCTCGTGTTTTACTAACATTTCTTTTCTTGTGTCTTAAAGGAAAACTTTTATTTCTCCTTGTATGTATCACCCTAGTATTTCCTGAAATTTTTTTCTGTGGCATTTTTAATTGATCTGTTATAGTTATTTAGCCACGAAAAATATGTATTACGGATGTCGTTGTACGCATTTTTTTCACAAAATTTTTAATTTATCTTTTCATCTTCTAAACTCTTTTATACATTTTTTTTAGTTTTTGAGGCTATACTATAATTATGTCCTCTCACCTTCCTGTGTGATGTTTTGTTTGGTTTGGGTTGGGTTGGGTTGGGTTTTTGACACAGGGTTTCTCTGTGTAGCCATGGCCGTCCTGGAACTCACTTTGTAGACCAGGCTGGCCTCAAGCTCAGAGAGCTGCCTGCTCCTGTCTCCTGAGTACTGAGAGTAAAGGCGTGTACAAGCACTACCAGGCTGTGTGTTACATGTATGTTTCCAGGGCTGACCATTTAGTATTAAATAAGGAACTGGTGTGCTCTTCCCTGGGGAAAATATTTCCCCCACTCCCAGCACTCTTTAGTTGTCTGTAGTTCTTTGAGGCTCATTCGTATCACCTGACCTGTGTTAGTGTGTCTACTGTTGCCCTTGTTCAGGTCATGCTTTGGCAGCCATGTTGGTGAGACTTTATGGGTGTGGTTTTTGACATTCCTAGGAAACATGATCTCACGTTTTTATAGACACTTTAATCATCTTTGAGGTCAGTCTTGATTGGCAGCTTGACTGGTTTGAGAACACCTAGGATACTGGTAAGTCACACCTGGTGTCTCTGAGGGTGTTTACCGAGGAGATTAGCAAAGAATGGAAGACTCGTCCTGAATGTATATTTTGTGCATCCTTCCATTTCATTGACTGGCAGCCCAGATTGGAAAAAAAAAAAAGGAGAAAGCCAGCTACAACAGCCATTTTCATTCTCTCTCCCCCTCATTTTCCCCTTTCCCTCTCCATCCCCCTTCCCCCTCTCCATGAGGTGAGTACCACAAGTGCAGAATCACTGTCACACCAGATCACAAGCAAATCCTATGAAATCCCAAGTCAGAAGGAGCCTTTCTTTCCTTAAGTAGTGTATGGCAGGTATCATGGCACATGATGTCACAGCCATGAAAAGTCTAACCAACAGAAAGCATTTACATCCTCTCTTATAAATGCAAAAATTCGTCTTTCTTAAGGAAACATCCTTGGTTTTGTTTTTATTAAAGTTAATATTCTTCTTTTCTCTCTTCTGCTTGCAATTTAAGAGGGTTTTTTTTTAGATTTAATTTGATTTTTTAAATTAATACTTGTGCATATGCAGGTATGTGCACAGGAACACAGATGACCTCGTCATAGGGCAGAGGAGTCATGTCCCCCACCCTGGGATTGGGATTCCAGGTAGTTTTGAGCCGCTTGACAAGGACGCTGGAAACTGAACTGACGCCCTCTGCAGGAGCAGCACATTCTTGAGAGCTCTAATTCAGGTGTTGATGCTTTCCTGTTTCCTCTACTGGAGATAGTATTCTCCACTCTGACTCAAAACGCTGGCTTGTTAGTGTACCACGGGCTGCAGTGAGGAATTCTGCCTTTGTCTGTGTGCTTTCCTTCTCACCAGGACCTGAATTCTGTCTATGCCTCTAATCTTCCCTTATTGTTTTATCCGGAAGAACAAAGAAATGATAGTTGGACTGTCTCAAACGTTGATACAGTTAATCTTCCACTACTGCGCTTTTCCTCAACAAGATTGAATCTCTCTGCTCAAAGATGAGGGATTTCTGAGGGGAAAGAGCCCACATTCCGCAGCAGAGCCGGCATTACACCAGGTACGGCTGTTCAGCCCTTGAACACACAGCAGAGAAGACTTACCTAGCTGGCCTCATGTATTTAAGTACTTACCACTTTATTCAACTGCAGGTACCAATGGGGAGACACACTGGATCTTAGCACACATGTACCATGTCTGCAGTCTTGCCTTGTTTGTTTCTGGGCACATTCTGCAGTAACCACTAGCTGGTTTTTGTTTTGGTTTGGTTTGTTTTTTTTTGTTTGTTTGTTTGTTTGTTTTAATGAACTGCTTAGGCATGGCTAGAGTAGAATACTAAAATGAAATGTCTCTATCTAGTGACTTACATATGCTCCCAAATCCCCTCAATGCTTCTTTAAAGGGAGTTCATTCCTTCCCATCTATGTCCCTTAGGGGCTGCAGAGAGATAGCTCATCAGTTAAGAGAAGACCTGAGTTCAGTTCCTCATACCTATGTCAGGTGGCTTGCAACCACCTTAACTCCAGCTGCAGGGGATCCAGAATCCTCCTCTGGCCTCTGTGAGTACACACACACACACACACACACACACACACACACACACACACCGAGTTGTTCAAAGTGACACTTTGGCACCTTCTCCAGTTGATGCTAAGCTCTGCAGATGGAGAAAGATAAGCATGAAGGAGGAGTATGGTGCAGATGCTGCTTCAGGAACCCAATACCTTGGAACTTAAAGGGAACGGGGATTTATATGTCCCCCTCTCTAGAAAAACAGCAAATTATCAGCCTGTTAACCAGAGGTCCACAACCACTCTCTCTCCCTGGAGAAGTGGTGGTTCACCGGGGTTCTCTAGCACCGGACTGATAGAATGAGCACATGCTGTAAAAGGAGATGGAACTGCATAGTTCCAATGGCCATCTGCACACTGGAGAGGCTGAGAACTGGTACTCAGTCCACGGGACTGGATGCAACCTGACACTGGACTCTCAGCATTCCCAACCTGTTGCCAGAGGGCTAGACGGTTCCTGGAAGCTATGACTTAGTCTTTAGGATGCGTTGGAAGGCTGGGTTCAGGTGTTGGTGAAGAACTAAGTGGCAATAGAGCAGATGCTTTACCAGCAAGTAATGCAGTGTTGTCCTGAGAATCTTCATATCTCAGCAGCAGCCAAAGACATTGTCCACTCTGGGAGCCAGCCTTTCCACTCCAGCCAATGCTTCCTGGAGATGCTCTCACAGATCCATCCAGAGGTGTCTCAGTATATCATAGAGAAATCACATTGACATCCAAAGACTACCCATCAAAGGTTAGGAATAAAACTAGGGCCAGAAGAGAAAGACAATGACAACAGAATTCCCCCTCTTCATTCTCAATTTGACCAGATTTAGAACCAATCTTGACAGGATTTAGAATCATAAGGACACACTTCTGGGTGTGTCTTCCAGAGTGATCACACAGACACTCAATGGAAAGGGGAAAGTCACCCTGCATTTGAGCAGTTTCTCCAAGTGTGCCGGGTCTCAGTCTCTGAGTGGGGAAGAGAAAGGTGGATGAGGATAACTCTGGAGAAGTTCATGCTCCCCTTACTCCAGCTGGAGCAGGTTAATTTGCCAAAGCTTCCTTTGTTCTTTGGATTTCTTTTGAAAGAGTATCACTCTTACTAATTTGAAACTCATTATACACTACAGGATAGATTCAAACTCTTAGCAATTCTCTTGTCTCCAGCTGATTGAATATGGGACAACGGAGTGAGCCACGGAACACAATCCAGAATAGCCTAACAAAGCGAGATACATGTATGATGAGATGATGACAGCAAATGGTCCTCCTGTGGAAGTGTTTTGCTAGTCCCCAATTCAAATTTATGTCCTCATCCATTATCCATCATTGGCAATAAAGCCACAAACTTAACTGCACGGCCTCACACTATATGTATTAATAAAATCGCTTCATGTTGTGAGACTTAATTAGATAATAAAGCACTTTAACCCACCCTGGTAAGTCTTCGTAAATGACAGATATTGCTAATTTACTAATTGGCAATATGGTGCCTTATTTTTCTTTTAAAATGGCTAGGCATGCTTTTGGAAGACCACACTGCCACACTGCTTTGGTTGTGACGAAAACAGATGAAGATCTTCATCTCGGAATACATGAACTACGTCTTCCTCACTCTCTTTTTAAAATTTCTATTTATACCTCCTCTTCATTTAAATGTTTAATTAGGAAGGAACACTTCCATGCATTGTAATTAAATGCAAGTGCAGATCCTTCACCACAAAAGAGTCATTTTCCATTCAGTTTATACGAAGTTTTGTTTTGTCCCCGAATGAATCAATATGAAAATTAAGCTGGTTGTCTGACAGACTTAAAAAGAAGTATAGCTTTCATAATACAAGGGCAATTAAAATGAATTTAAAGTCTCAAAGCACATCCTTTTAGAGTAATTGCACGCTGTATTCTTCCAGCCCTTAAAGGTAGCTTTCTCAGAGGAAAGAGAAATGAACAAAGGAACCTTTCCTTCTGGTTTATCTTCTTCACAAGCTGGAACCTTTTCATAGCTGAAACACCATTTCCCACTTTTAATTGGTTATCTCGTAATGAGGGGATTGAGGGACAAAATGGAATTCTTGTTCTGATTAGGACGGAGCTGGGAGTCTGGGAGGCGGAGAACAAAGTAAAACATCTCAGAGCTTCCAGTGCTTCTTGGAATCTCCTCCTAACAGTTTGACCCTTTCAGCCCTGTGTGCATGGGTCAGGAATCTCTCACAGAGAGTGTGGCAGATCTAGGGTATTGTTGTTTTAGCTCCTATGCTGCCCCTCTGGTTTCCAAAGTGGGATGTGTCTAAGCGGGATGTGTGTTTGTGTTTGCAGTAAACAGGGTAGAAACAAAAGTCCTTTCCTGTGGGAAAAAAGTGGTGCCTACTATTAAATATTCCAAATGACCAGCCTAGGATGCTGAGGGAGGAAGGGCTGGAGCAGCTCTCCTGCATCTCTGCTCCGTTGGCTCCACCCACGTGGGTTTGTCCTTGAACACTAAGCACATTCCAGCACTAGACAGACCCTTGCTGCTTCATTCTCAAGATCCACAATGGGTGTGAGCTCAAACTGATCCAGGTATAGCATCGCTTGAATTTTACCAAAATCATCTGCTCGTTTTAGATATTGGCATTCGGTTTTGTCACGAATGTCTGATCTACTCTCTTTGCTGAAAGAGATAATTCGGGGGGGGGCGTTCTGTGTACAAACTGCATAGCATTTAAACATGGGCAACTGGTGTCTTAATCACTGTGGTATCCAGAAGCTAATGCACATGAATCTGTCCAGCATGTCACTGGAGTGCTCCCCACTTATGTAATTACAGAGTGAGAGGACAATGAAAATCACCGAGTCACTGGGAATGGTATCCCAGTGCGCTAAAGCAAGAAAAATGATAGCAAATTTACTTGGCAAAATTGTTTATGGAACATACCATTTTCTCAAGCAAGTTATGCCATGAAGAATACTGTGATTTCAAAGGGAATAATAGTCCACTTGAGGTGGAGAAGCAGGAAGGACAGGTTTTGAACCAGAGTTAACATGAGCAGTATCATGTATATCCCAGAACATGTCAGGTCCCTCCCCTGCCATACGAGACATCAGAAAGGCTGTGATTGTCTTCCTTAAAATGTTCAACCTACATCTTGTAGTCGAAAACAAAATTCAAATTAAGGGACTTACTTGAAAAGTGTCAGGTTCATGGAAGCAAAAGAAGCCTTTAGAAACATCTGGGTACAGCTGGGGAAGGAGGTCTAATCAGTAGCTGCATCAGGAAACAGATGAAGCTTCAGGAGGATCTGCTAGAATGTAGGGTAAGTGTAGATCTGTTAACAGCCAGGTTAACAGATAGTTAACAGTTAGTGACTACTAACTAGTGTGGATTCCTGGTTTTGGTGAACAGATGATAATTACAGAAGGTATCAACAACACGGGGAAATAACTGACATCAGGAACCCTTCTTACCCCTGCACCTTTTATGTAGATTCAAAATCATGCCGAAAAGTTAGAATAATCATAGTTAACTTAGGTAGATGATTTGAACATGGATATAATTTATACATGTGTGTATGTGTAGCCATAATAATTTAGCATAATCTTTACTAATTCTGAAAACATAATGTCATTCTCTTTATTTAGTGATGAAGAAACTGAGAACCCAGGAAGGCTGGAAAGTCATTTTGGGATAGGACAACACCTCCACCCAAGGACCCTCTCAAACGTCTCTCAGGTTCTTAGTTTGGTTTTGTAAGACTCAGAATCAAAGACGCACAGTCAAGAAATAGTTCGTGTCTCCTTGTGGCCTAAAATTTAAAATTAAGGTTGACACGAAAATGTGTCTAGAATAGTATAAACGTGAATCAAGACACTCTGCCTGACTGATGTCACCTTCTGAGACCCAGGACAGAAGAATCTCGAGCACCTCATGTCACCTTCCAGCAAGCAAAGCTGCTTCCCTTAGTGGAAAGCCAACCATATGCATTCCCCTGAGGCTCCATAGAGTCCTGGCTTGAGGTATGTGCCTGTTTCTTTTTTTGTTTGCTTGTTTGTTTTGTTTTTGTCTTTTGGTCAAGTTTCTCACTGTAGCCAAGTTCATGTTGCAAACAGAGTATCACCAGGTTTTCAAAACTAATAAAAAACCTAACTGTGACTTGATTGTTAGGACCCCGTTTGTTGGTCTCAAATTTGTGGCATAGACCAGGCTGGTCTTGAACTCATAGAAGATCCTGCTGCCTCTGCCTCTCCAGTGCCAAGATTACAGACATGTTCCACCATGCCTAGCTTAACTATGACTCTTGAGCAGAGTCTAGCACAGCGTCAGTCATCACTGGAGAAGCCAAGTGGACACTAGGGTCAAGATGGACAGAAAGGAAGAATAAAAAGCAGGGAAACACGCCAAGCATTCCGATTCATTTCCATGTTGCAAGTGTAATCCTAAGAAGCCAATCTGTCCCTGAGTCAACTCCTTACAAAAGCCTAAGTCATCAGGAATACTTTAGACATTTGATTTTTTCTTTGATTCTCACTTGCTTTGTGACCTCTTTCTTCATCTTTGTAGAGCAAGCACGGTGACGTGGCTATGATGCAGAGTGCAGAGGAAGAAAGAGACAAGCATCTTCCAGGCATGCCAGCCACATGCTTGGAAAGCATTTTAAAGAAGCTAGATATTTTTGAA
Organism: Rhabdomys pumilio; assembly: GCA_030674055.1. Classification (NCBI taxonomy): domain Eukaryota; kingdom Metazoa; phylum Chordata; class Mammalia; order Rodentia; family Muridae; genus Rhabdomys; species Rhabdomys pumilio. Next base: position 3,574,734 of record JANHMN010000015.1, on the reverse strand, counting down.
ATTAACTGTATAAACATGTAACTCATACTGAAGTGAAGATGTTTCCATGGAGAAAACACAAAGGAAGTTTGAGGAGGAAATGCCAACTTCTGCTATTCGTATTTGTATGGAAGGCCTTTGTGTTTGCGGAGCAAAGGGGTATGATTTGAAAATGGGAAAAGGGGATTTATTGACAGCAACTCAACTGGATGGCAGTCCTGGTTGGAATATTTATCTGGTCTTCATTCTGTGCAACACACATCCACATGCACACAAATACAGGGGGCCAGACAGAGGTATACAAACACAAACTACTCTAGTTTGTCCTTATTCCTGGGGCTCTTCTTATTATTTTAGAAACATTTGAGGAATCTGCATTACCTGCTATGCAGTTTTTCTGGACTGAAGATGGAATATCTTCTACTCTCATGACCTAAAATATGGGCATTCAGATAGTTAACTTTCTTAGTTCTCGATACATGCTGAATTGGAAGAGGGAAGCATGTAAATGAACAACTGGACCTCACCTGGGGATGTCTGGCAAGATTTTCCCAGGGAGGCTTCCCAGAAAAAATTCCTGAAAGGAAGAATTCAGGTGTGCCTTGGAACTGTCTCCAGCAAAACCTTTCCTGAGCCCAGAAGCACAGGGCTGTCCACACAGGAGTTTGGGACTGACAGGGGCATCTTGGAATGCTAGAGAAAGATACAGGAATCACCCCAGAAAAGCTCTCTCTGGAGGGCAAGACATGGGTATCCATCCTGTGCCCTAGGAGCTATAGGAAGCCATTAAAAGGTGAAGCGAAGTATGGCATAATCCGATTTGCAATTAAAGTAAAGGCAGAAATTGCTTTGCTTAGGCTGTAAACCCTCTGACTAGGGGCTGCAGGGTGGTTAAACCAGGTCATACTGAAAGCACATGACAGTAGCAGTTTGGTAGGCAGTTAGCTGCATTTACTGGAGGCCAAGCCAGATACTTACTGCAGAGCCAACCATTATTTTAAGGACTAAATGGAAGCTTATATTTCCCAACTGAAAGCCTGTAATACCACCCTAGCCAGAATTCTGTGTTTGCTTATTAAGTTTGCTTTATTTTTAAAGAAGAGTCCAGATTTGTAAGGTCCCATTAAGCCGTTCCAAAAACTATAAATGGAAAGAGAAGAATTTATTTAATTCCGTTGGAGCAAATAAAGTCTACGAGTCCTACACAAATCCATTTCCCAGGCCAGAAGCAGTTACTAATGTGCATTGTTTAACGTTCCCTGGCCCCTGTTTACCAGATGGCACCGAGTCTAGGGTAACACTTTCCTTAAGTTGCATGGCAATGACAGATCACAGAAAATAATAAGAAAAAGAAAAAGAAAATCTATTCTGCCCTGGAAAGCAGAACATAGTCCCATCAAGGGACCCAAACCTTTATGAATATCCAAGACACACAGGCCCCAGGGATCATGAAGGGGTGGGGGTGACTTTTTCTTGTGCATTGTTTGGCTTCTCCCAGGAGTCAAAACAAGGCAAAGTTAACTGAAGCTAGTAAGTTTGCTGGATTTTTTTTCTTAACAAATCTTGGAAAAACCTCCTATAATCTCTATAGTCTTGTAACTTCAGAGAAAGAAAACAAAAAAGCAACAATGTATTTTACTTTATATTAAATGCATGCATTCCTATGAAATTAAAATGGAGGGATGAAAAGGGAAAGCCAAGCTCAATGATGCAAACCTTTAATCCCAAGACTTAGGAGACAGATCTCTGTGAGTTTGAGGCTACCTGGTCTATATAACAAACTCCAGGACAGCCAGGACTACACAGAGAGACCCTGTTTTAAAAATCCAAACAAAAAAAAACATAGCAGAACAGTAAGAAACATCATTGTTCCATAATGATATAAAATCTTTAGTTTTATTTATTATTGATGTGTACTTGTACATATGTGTACCTAAATGTACACATATACATTTAGGTAGTACATGTGCCACGTCACACAAGGAAGTCAGAGAACTTTGTGGAGCTAGTTCTCTCCTTCCACATTTATCTTAGTTCTGTACCAGACCTGTGCAGCAAAAGCCTTTCTTCACTGAGCCATCTTAACTGCCCAAGGCAGATAAAATCTTAACATATGTGTTGGGCCTGGTGACAGAGGCCTGAGAGCCCAGAAACTTCATATGCTGAGGCAGGAGGATCACAAGTTCCAGGACTAATTGGCTGACAGAGTGAGTTCAATGACATCTTAGGTAACTTAGTGAGACTCAGTCTTAAAATAAGAGATAGATAGAGATATAGAGATAGAGACAGAGATAGAGACAGAGACAGAGACAGAGACAGAGACAGAGACAGAGATAGAGATAGAGATAGAGATAGAGATAGAGATAGAGATAGAGATAGAGATAGATATTTAATAGTAGAGTGCTGGCTTAGCAAACACAGGGCCCCGGTTTAATTCCAAGTCTACATCTATTTCTATATCTATACCTATATCTACATCTATATATCTCTATCTCTCTATCATCCCTATCTATAATAATAATTAACTTAAATAGTAACCTTTAATATAAATAAAGTGTTATATAACAGTTTTAATATCAACATTTTAAAAAGATAAATGTGTTTTTAGAATAATAGCTAGATAAAGTTGTAAAAGAATAAATATGGGGGCCAGAGAGCAGTCAAGGGCATTTGCTGCTGTTACAGAGGACCCGAGTACAGTTCCCAGCTTCCACATGATGGTTCACAAGCACCTGTAACTCCAGTTCCAGAGATTCTGTCCTCTGAGATCACAAGACATGCGTGTGGTTGCACGTACATGGCAAGTAGTACTCACAAAGTAAAAATAAATATTTTAAGAAAAGAATACAAGAGACCATCAATTTGTTTCGTATTAATGCTCAACCTACAAATAAGCAGAGATTTTGAAACAAAAAGTGACACTGTTCTTAACACTGCAGCTTAGCAGGTATAACCTCATCTGCTGTGGGCAGGCTTGCGGAGAGGAGAGGCATACTGCCCTGTGGGTGTGCATCTTTGCACATGATAAGCCTTGGAAACATTATACACTTTAACCTGCCAACTGGTCCTTTAAAAGCTAATCAGATGTTTGCCTGCCATCTATTCAATGGACTTTGTGTATAATGTGTGAACTCAGCTGGATTCAGGTCTGTTCCAGAACCTTGTGAACTGACTAGAACTCAGAGTCACTCAGATGGAGTTATTTGAATCACACTAGAGTAAGGCAAACTCTAACATGATTGCCTTAGCTATAAGAAAAGACCCAAAGATGCAGACACATGATAGGGGGAGGCCATAGAAAGAGAGACAGAGATGAGGACCACTGGCATCTTGAATCTCAGTAGCTGTGATCACCTCCATGAAACCTTTACAAGACTGGGCCTCTTACCATCCTCTTAAGAATGGGAAAATGGCTCACTTGGTGAATGAAATTGTGAGAATCTGAGTTGAGATCTCCAGTTCCCACATAAAAAGCTGGATGTGGCAGCATGTGCCTGTGATCTCAGCACAGAGGGAGTAGAGACTGGTGAATACCAGGAGATCATTGGTCAGCCAAATTAGTGAGTTACAGGTTATGTGGACACTGTCTCAAAAAGTAATACACAGTGCAACTGAAGAAGATACCTCTGCAAACATGTGCATGCACAAACACACACACATCACACATACACCACACACATCACACATACCACACACACATCACACACACAAACATCACACACACACATCACAAGCATCACACACACAACACACATACATTAAACACATCACACACATCACACACACACAAACATCACACACACACATTATACACACACATCATTTCTGTGTGAAAGACTATCATGAAGATTACAGGGCAGGAATCTTCACATGATCCTCATAAAGCCTATCTCTTCCCTGAGGTTGTGTAAGATGTAAATAATTGACTGTGGGTAGGACTCTTGGGGACCAATGCTGGCCATAATCAGGAGACTTCCTGGAAGCATACCTGCCTGACTTACCAAGCTCATGAAGGGAAGGTAGCTTCCATAAATTCATTGGTTCATCAAGCTGGAGTTGGATAGTTTATATTCCATTGAGCTGGTCTACGGGTATGTCTGGGGTAAATAGCTGTATCTTTACATCTCCATAGAAAAAGTCACATTACATGTCTTAAACACACCACCAAGAATCACCACAGCCAATGGAAAATAGGAAGGAGCCAAGAAGAACCTCCCCAGAGCCTGTCGGGGGTATGGTGGGAGGAGGAGTCATCTACATTGACCCTAACTCTAGCCCTGCAACATCCAGACGAGAAGCATTTCTGTGAAGTCATTCGGCTTTGTTTTGTTTTGTTTTATGGTTGTGCCATGAAGATGATATCATACTGAAATCAAGAGCAATCCAAATGGTTACCATGGTGACTGGCTGTGTAATTGTAGGGGAACACTATGAAGCCAGCTGGAAGAAGGAGGTGTGTATGCAGACAGACATAAAGGATTGCCTGCTATCTGGTAGGGAGCAATGTCTGCTGCTGTAACCCTAAGTATGATCTGACTTCTCAGCAAGGGTTAAAAACACATATGAACAAAGAAAGCAAAGGGTACAGCTCAGATTGTGGACCGGTCTCTCTTCCTACCTTATAGACTTTGGTATTGTTTAAGAGTTTCCCAACGAGATATTTTACTTACAAAAGCAACAGGTATGTTTTAAAGGGGGACATGCATTTAATAAAATAGAAAAAATAACTAAGTGCAGCACTATACTAAGAAATGCTAGCGGGTATCAGAGTGATGTCACTGAAGCTTCTTCTGTGAACCATTCACTCTCCAAATGCCTCTTGTTTTGCTGACAGTGGCTTGAATTTAAGCCGGAGTCTTGCTAGATACCCAAGGCAGGCCTGGAATTCTGCTTTTGCTTCTGGCTCCCGAGGCCAAAGGACGCTGCTTCACCTGGGCTTATTGATATGTTTTTTATCCTTTGAATCCAAATAAGAAAATACTGTCAACTCTCTCTTAACCTGGAGGTTTCCAGAAGGGAACCCAAGACTGGATATGATAAACCACGTTTTCCAGAGGCCCTCAACTCTGCTGGGCTTCTATTGGGTACTCTCTGTCTCTTTCCATCTATCTCTCAACAAGTGCGATGCCAGACTCAATGGTATCTTCTTTCAGACAGTTAGATCCACTGCTCCCCTTGGCACAGTGCTAGGACATAGGTTGTCAGATGGCTCTGCATAGGTGCCATGGTGGAGGGGCAGAAGCAGTGTGGTTAATATCTCTATTTATGTCTAGCTGACTCCAGACCAAGAAACATTCCTTAGTGGGCAGGGTAGTGTTCTCTCTTCACACTGTTGCCAGCTTTTCCAATTTAGTTCCGGATCTGTAAGCAGCATCTCTCTTGGCCTAGACAACTGGGAAGAGCACTAAGAGTCAGCAATAAGTATAACTGCTATCTATTGGGTCCTGCTTCCAGCAACTGCAGTGCCCTTTACGCTTAATAACTTTCTCATGCCTGCTGTGTGGCAGCCTCTGGGTTACTTGCTGCTCCTGACAGTCTTGCTACACAGGCATCAACACCTAGATCGGTAAAAGAGTCTCAAGAACTCAAGTCAAGATCTCAGATCTAAAAAGGTCTTTGGCAGACCCGAGAGTAGCACAGTTTCACTGATGCATGGTCAGAAATCATGAACTAATGGAGCCCCCAGCTCAGCAGCAGTGCACAAAGGAGAGCTCAGGGTTGGGACTCACTGTGGGTGAGTCCACAGCAGACACAGATACAAGTAAGCACAAGTAAGGACAGTGCTGAGATCGACGGTTCTGGGCAACACTGTGGGGGCCTGGAGGGGAGTATGGTTAATACAAGGACTGATCCTCAAGAGAATGGACATCACTGGCCAGTGAGGTTCTGGGGGACAGCTGAACAAAAGAGCAAGGTCATCAGGTAGGTATGAAAACACCCCGAATTCTGCAGACACTAACTCACAGAAAATTGCATGGCAGAATTCCCCTTTTGCTTTTCCTGTAAGAAGCTTCAAGTCAATCAGCACTGTACATGGCAACTCATATAAAACCCCACAAAGTTGTTTTCTTTTTCTAAACGTGCATTTTTCACCTTCCTCATGCTTCTGTGTGATTCATTCTACGGCGATTCATTTATTACTTTTCTCTTACGCTTTCCTCTTTTCTTTTTCTTCTTTTTTTCCTGCTTACATTTTTGATAAGTATACAACTTACCTAAAAAAGTATTTTATAATTTTTTTTTAATTAAAAGTAGCTAAGTCAAAAAGTTGCTTGCTTAGGAGCAATTTTCCAAGGAAGTATATGGTTTACCACCCTTGTAGAACACAGTCCTAGGAAGGAGAAGCCTTTCAGAGAGTTCCAGACAGGAACTAGAAAATGACATTGCCTTGTCCCAACCTGTTTTTTTTAGCAAGATATAAGCGCTATCTTTAAGAAACACACAGTGTCTAACATGTTTCCTTCATACTTTGTACATGCTGTGGGTGGTGCCTAACATTTTGCTTGTTCATTTTTCTTTAAGTTGGGTTCTTGTCCCGTAGCCCTGGATGTCCTGAAATTTACTATGTAACCTAGAGTGATTTCAATTTTATAGCCATCTTTCTGCCTTCGGACCTGATTCTGCAGTGAACCGTACAGTAAATCTGGAAAGTAGCCATTGTCCTTAAAAACAGAGAAACTGAAACAGAGAAGTTACAATGGCCTTAGACCGTGCAGCAAAGATGCACACAATACAACCTTTAAAGCTGACCCCTGTAGCATCTAAAGCATTCTGGGTATACGGGTATACGTAGAAAGCTCTCCATTTGACCTGTGTGCGTGAGTACATCCCACCATGTGACCAACCTAGCTATGTTGTCTTCACACTTGTCTGACCTCTGCCTTGGCAACCAGAAGCTGAGAAGCATGAGGTGCAAAGACAGGTTCATGGGAACACTCAGCTTCAACTGTAGAACAAAACAGAAAGACAGAGAGAATGAATCAAACAATACATGATAAACACTACAAATGACTCCAACGGCACAAAGCACATGCTATCTCTCTTACGCAACATCAAAGAGAAATACAAGCTACTTTTTCCAAATGGAATAGCCTTTATCTCAACCAGAACATAAAAATGACAATGAAAAGATACTCACTAAAGATCTTAACATGTTCCTGCTATGATGAGACCATTATACATACGATCGGCTTGCAGGTGGTGCTGGGTAGAATTTCCTACAGTCATTTGCCTATGTAAGATTGGGTTTGCTTTCTTACTTGTGCTATTGATGGTCAGACTTTAATCTCTTGTCTTGGGCCTCCCTTACATTTAAAATAAATACCCTACTTTAGTTGGGGCTTCTACTAATAGAAACAACCAGACTGCAGTTTAGCAAGCTGGGAAAAAGCTTTCATGAGGGGCTGGAGATGGGGCTTGGTGTTTTAGAGCATTTGCCACGCTTGAAAAGAATCCCGGTTTGGTTTTCTGCACCTGTATGGTGTCTATAGCTATCTGTAACTCCAGTTTCAGGGAATCCAATTCCCTCTCCTGTCTCCTTAGACACATATACATGATACACATACATGCATACATACATACATACATACATACCATACATACCAACAGACAGACAGACAGACAGACAGACAGACAGACAGACAAAACACTCATAAATACATATAAAAATGTCTTCTTTTTTAAAGTGCATAAAAACTTCTAGGACTTTACAGTATAGAAACAGAATGCAGCAAGATGTCTGCATCAATTGATGGGGACTTGCTGACTTAAGTCGGAGGCAGAGGATGCTCGTCCTATGTGAACAGCACTACATTATTGATAGAGAGAAAAGTGCAATTGTTTTGATCAAGCAGAGTTCCATATGACAGAGAGACGATGAGCCGGTGACTGTCTGTGGAGTAAAGTGTAGTTGGGGGAGTTGTCAACACATTAATTAAACAGTGATGAGAGTCAGCCTGCTGGAAACTAGAAGAAAATAAATGTGCCTTGGGAGCAGACAAGCAAGCAGCTCAACAGAGGGACCGTCGAATGGCTATGAATCTGGGAACCAAGAAAGGTACAATGCCATTTGAACTAAGAAAGAACGCTATCAAATTAGGATTTTGCACCAAGAAATATACCACTTTCATCACAACATTTTACACAGGGTGATTAAACTTGCTATCCTGAAATGAATGGTTTATTTTCATAATAACCAAAGTATCCTTCCACTGTGGGGGATTTCTGTAGAGTGGCAAAAAGTTGAAGGATCGTTAGCCTGGAGCCTCACTTTGTCTGAAGAACCGTCTGAACTGTGTGCAGTAACGTCTCGGGTCCCAGGGGAAATAGGGAGTCACGTGAGCCAGCCTACCGGTGTCAGCTCAGTGCTGGAGTGGTGGCTGTTTACACTGTGTCCAGGGAGAACTGGGGCACACATATTTTATAGGTCGCTGCCTGTGGCACTTCGGCATCCCCGCACCCCCACTGCAGCCCACTCATGGTTTTCACTCACTGCAGCTGGCATGAGTGAAATATCGCAGCAATTATAAAACTCAAGATATTGGGTGAGAGAATTTTAGGAATGACTGCAGCAAATTGCTTCCATTTTTCAGCTCACAGCAAGAAGAAAGTCAGAAGCAGAGAGGGGTCAAAAAAAAAAAGCAAATGAACATGCCTACATTGGCTGTACAGTCTACATATGTACATATATAAATATATTAAGCTTCTCTTTTGTGCCTTGGAGAGAAAAGAGCTGCAATCAGCCATTCAGGGACGATCAAATAGATTAAAGCAAATACTGTAGACGTCTCCAAGGAGCCTGCAATAACATCTTTATTCTTGCTCAGCTACCTTCTACTCCACACTGTGTGAGGGAATATATTTTATTAAAAACATTTCTTTTACCTGGAGGTCCTGTCAACTAACAGGAAAAGAAAGAAAGAAAAAAAAGAGAAAATAAATAAAAACCAAAAGTGTTCTTGGTGCATCCAAAAAAAAAAAAAAAGGAAGAAAAAAAAGGTAGCATTATTATTTTTTTTTAATACAGAGAAAGAGGAAATGAATAGAAACTGAGCGTTTCCCCATGTGACATGTGTAATACCGATTCTGTTTTGGCAAAGGACCTTCCCTTTAAATCCAGAGGGCTCCTCAACAAAAATGCATTTTGCACTAAAAACAGGCCGTTTGTCAGCTAAGTCTCTTTAGGAGTGCATGCAGACTCATGTTGGAATGTCTCACTGCAACACCAACATTGCTGTTCATTGCAGTACAGGTTTCTGAACACAACTTTTTGACCCAATGCATTTTGATATCTGCACTGTAACTGCCAAGTTTTAAACATTGGCCAGGTTTTCTGCAGATATATTGAAATCTAAGGCTTCAACACAGCGGACTGATGGGATGGTTCTGTCGATAAGGGTGCCTGACACCAAGCCTGATGACCTGAGTTCAGTACTGTGGACCCACATGGGAGAAGGAGAGAACTGACTCCTATATATTGTCCTCTGGCCTCCACACAAATGGTAAAATACAGATTGATGGATAGATAGATGAATGACAGATAATAGATTGATAATAGAGATATGATAGATAGCTGGATAGGCAGATAATGATGATAGATGACAGATGATAGACATAAATAGATGACAGGTAGATGATTGATAGATAATAGATTGATGATAGATAGGTGATAGATGACAGATAGATGATCGATAGGTTATAGATTGATGATATATAAATAGGCCATAGATAGATAAAAATGGTAGATGATAAATTAATAGATAAGTAATAGGTAGATAGATGACAGACAGATAATAATGATGATGATGATAGATAGATAGATGATAAACAGATGATAGATAAACAGATGATAGATAATAATGATGATAGACATATTGATGATAAATAGATGATAGATAGATAGATAGATAGATAGATGATAGATAGATAACCATTAGAAATAGATGATTATATTTCTTCAAAAACCCTTGTAAGTTGACTTTGAGATATAGCTGAGCTCCCTTCGATATCACTAAAGAGCAGCACAGCAAAAGAACTTAATTTATCTTCTCAGAATTATATTTTAATTTCTGGGCATTGAAATAAGACTCCAAATTATGATTATTGAAATGTTTTTATTTTGACTTGTTTGCTGCTAGCTATTGTGTTAGTTGCTTGCTTTGTTGCTCTGGCACACTACCCTGAAATAATCAGCTTAAAGAAGATTTATTTGGTGACAGTTCCAGGTGGCCCATCATGGTAGAGATGTCACAGCAGCAAACATGTGAGGCAGCCAGCCACATTATATCTGCAGTAAGAGAGCAAGAGAACAAGGAATGCTAGTGCCCTGCTCACTTTCTCATGTTCATTATTACATGGGCCCAGCCTAGGGAATGGTGCCACCCTGATCTAGGGTGGGACTTCTTTTGCTAGCTAATCTATGTAGGTAATCATCATCTACCTCAGGGGATTGCCTCCAGGGGAATTCTGGATTCTGTCAAGTTGGCCATCAGAATTGCTCATCACTGCTCTCATAAAGGAGAAACACATAAACATCAGATTCTGTTTCCTAAAGATGCCAAATACTTTAAAAAGAGAATGTTCGTTTCTGAATAAAATTTGGCCTTGGTCCACAAAGTACTTGCCTTGCAAACATGAATATCAGAGTTAAATATTCTAGGACCCATATTACAAATGTGGTGGTACATGCCTGTAGTTCCAGTGTTTGCCCAAGGTAGGCAGAGACAGGGACCCAGAGGTTCACTGGTTGTCAGCCTAACCTACTAAGATACTTCTCAATCAATAAGAGACCTTGTCTTGAAAAGATAATGTCAGCAGCACCTAAGAATGAACCTAACACATCCACAAGTGCATGTGTACACACATGTATCCAGACAGACACACATGATTGCATGTATACACATATACAGAAAAAAAAACCCACCATTCTCCTCTCTGCTCTCTTAATTATAATTGAGTCACTCGATGAATAGTCTGCTATCCTGAGGTACCCACAGGTGACCTCCGACCCAGTAACCCCACCACTGTCACTCCCACGGGAAAGCTGGTGTACCTGAACCTTCCCAGCAATCCATCTGAATATTGATTTTGAGGTTTGCTTCTGAATTTCACCCTTTTGTTTTTTTTCTCACTTGCTCACTTGACCACAGAGTCCTACAGGAGTGTCTGGTCCTTTTAAAATTCTAACATGGGTGTCTAACATGTCCCAGGTTGAGGAAGAAACCCCAAAGAAGTCTTATCCATGGACCAGAATGCCTGCTCTTTCTGAGTTTCTGTTGAACTGTGAGGAAGATGGAGGATGAGGGCCTGGTTCTGGCTCTCTGTCTCTGGACTCCATCCCCCTCAGTCTAGGTTCTCAAAGTTCTTTTATGAACTAATTCCTTCCTTATCTTCTCTGGTTCATACTGCCTAGCTTCATTCTGGTTACTTTCATTTCTCACAACCAAATAGACTTAGATACTAATGACCCTTCCTTTGAGATGAAGTTTTCTCTCTGGATCAGAACATTTCACACCTGGCTGGGTCAGACTGTGACTCTCACCTGTTGTTAAATCTACCATCCTAGAGGGGTTGGGACAGTGACCTCCAACTATTCTTTTTTCTGTTGCATCTTCAATATGAGCGTGCCCAGGGTTCACAGACATTATCAGGTCTAGTAGTATAAGTAGATGGTGTTCCCTTGCTTTTACTATCTTGTTTGCATGTGGTATCTGCATGTTTATGTATTCATCTGTGTGCATGTGTGTGTATACAAGTGCATGCATATCTGAAGGCCAGAGGTGAATGCTAAGTGTCTTCCTCTTCTGTTCTCCACTTTGCTTTTCCAGACAGGATCTCTCATTGAACCTAGAGCTCATCGATTGACGAGTCCGGATGGCAACAAGCCCCGCCCCCAGGATCCTCCCATCCCTAACACTAAAAGGATAGGTACATGCCAACATGGTTGCTTTTTATGTGGATGCTAGGAACCTGAACTCAGGTCTTCAAGCTTATGTGGAAAGTACCTCACTAATAAAGCCACCTTTTCAGCCATCCCCTATTTCTTAACGTTTAAGATTGATCCTATCCCTTTTCTGGACAGATGATTCACTGATGGATTAGCCAAAACAAAATTACGCTAGACTGATCAAAGACATAAGGCTGCAATTAATTCTATAGAAATTCTCGGGAATAGAAGGCAGGCCAATATCCAAAAACATAGCTTATCAGCTTCCCCAGGATACTGTAACAAATCAGCACAAACTGGATGGCTTAAATAACAGAAACTCATTCCATTTCCATCCTAGAGGCCAGAGTGAGAAGTCGGGAGGGTGGTTTCTTCCTCCAGCACTAAGGAGCTGACTCTATAACACTGCTTTTGGTGACCAGAGGCCACACGTAGCATTACTGTCTTCCAGAGCTATCACTAAATCTTAGTCTTCACACTGCCCATGTATCTGGGCTCACTCATCTCAGGACACCAAAGACTGAATTTAGGTCCTTACCTAAATTCAAGTAGTATCTCTTGATCTCCAACTCAGTGGCATTCCTCATGATCCTAGTTTCTTGCAAGCTTGCATTCTGAGGTTCAAAGTTGGCATGAACCTTGTGAGGTCCGTTCACCCTCTGTGTACATATACATGCCCCTTCATAAGACCTATCCCCGCTGCTTTAGATATATGAAAAATGAAAATCTACTCTTCCTTTTCTTCCTCCTCCTCCTTTTCCTCCTCCTCCTCCTTTTCCTCCTCCTTCTCCTTTTCCTCCTTCTCCTCCTCTTCCTCTTCCCTCTTCTCCTCCTCCTCCTCCTCCTCCTCCTCCTCCTCCTCTTCTTCTTCTTCTTCTTCTTCTTCTTCTTCTTCTTCTTCTTCTTCTTCTTCTTCTTCTTCTTCCTCTTCTTCATCATCTTCTTCTTCTTCTTCATGTGCTGTTGTTTTGTTTTTCTTTGTTTAATTTTTGTTGTTTGGGTTTTTGTTGTTAGCTTTCTGTTTGAGACAGGGTCTCTCTGTGTAGCCGTGGCTGACCTAGAACTTTCTCTGTAGACCATGGCTGGCCTCAAACTGAGAGATTTAACTGCCTCTGCCTCTCAAGTGCTGGTATTAAAGGTGTATGCCTTTCATCCCTGTCAGCACACGGGATGAAACTCTCTCAGATGCATAAAATGAGAAGAAAAAAACATCACTGACTACATTTAATGTGTTTGGTTTACAGAGTATTACTTGTTTCTTGATATTCTATTTCAGGATCTTACTGGGAATGAAATTAGGTAGATCTAAATTAAGTAGATCTAGGAGAAGAGTTAGCAGGGTAAGTGAATGGCTTGCTCACCGATTAAAACATAAAGTTATGTGTTAATAAAAAGGTAACACTCTCACTGCTATTTGAAGCATACACAAATTTGAAATTGCTTTATAAATAGTTTAATTTCTTACTGACCTTTTCTTGATATAGAATTTGCATACAAGATATGAGTTCTTCTCACTGCTGTACATATATACTGTAAGTCACCAACCACCCATGATTTTCAGAGACTTATTTTTTTTTAGAATAATGGTTTTTAGTTTTGCAACTCAAAAGAACATTCAAATACAAGCATTTTTTTTTTGCTTGCCAAAATTCAGGTGAAAACAGAGTTTGCAGATGGACATACTACAATGTCTAGGTAAGCTGCACCATGAGGAACCTACGGCTCAGTCTGTCAGTAGTCTCGAGGCCAGGATCACTATCAGAGCTGTACTGACCAATGAGCAGGTGCAGGTTTTCTTTCACCTCTGTGATGACCAGTGACATCCATTGTCAGATCATGGACAGACAAACAACTTAAAAATCACATTAAATGACTGAGCAAGGTTTAGCTACTTCTCCAAGAGTAGGACCTGAACTGATAGTTACTCAAGATCTAAGTCAAACTTGTAGAATGTGTGCTGGTTATTATTTGCTAACATCCCTGCCAAGCATAGTAGGTAAGTTTTGCCTCAGTCCTTACCAAGTATCCCACAGGAATCCACAACAGACACATGCATAAGTTATTGAAGAGGTTGTCACACTTCATATTTATGAAACTTACCTTTTATTCCTTTGTGTTGTTGTGAAATATGTATTTGGTCTTTATCCAATTTCCAGGCCCACGGCCTCTAAAATCTAACTATCCCCAAATGAATGTCTATTTGTATGCTAGTGAGCTGACTGGTGCCTGGCTATCACTAGGTTGCTTCAGGATGTAGCCTTGTCATAGGAGTGAGTAAGTCATGATTTATGGGTTGATCCTTCAGCCTACCCACCAACTATGAAAAAGAAAAATGACTTGCACATTAGATTGGTCATCCATAGCTAATGACTTAGTCAATCATGCCTACACAATGAGGTTTCCATAAAGACACAGGGGGCTGTATTATAGAGCTTCAGAGAGCCAAATACGTGGATGTTTCTAGAAAGAGGGGCACATACATGCCTCGTTCTGAACATCTCTTCACCTGTTAGCACAATGTTGCCCAGGGTTCTAAGAGCCATCTTAGCAAATCAGTTGAGCCCAAGGAAGAACTCCAGTCTTGGCAAGCCCACTTTAAAGTTTATGACTTAGAAAGTCATTCTGATGTGGGGACAGTTTATGGGTCTGAGCTCTCCATCTCCATCAAGTCCAGGGTAAACAGTGTCAGAGCTGAATTTACTGGATGATGTCTCTAGTTAGCACCATCTCTCTACAGTGTTTAGGTACTTCTTGATGAGAGAGAATCTCCGCACACATCTTAGAGTCCAGGGATCACAAATGTCCTCTGTATTAATTACTGAATAAGATCATAAAATATAACACTTTATCTGCCCACTCCTATATCGCCAGACCCTTCCTTCTTCATTCTTTTTTGAGCAGTAGCCAACAACTGGCTACTGTGGGAGGCCAAAATCTAAAAAGACTCAGATCATTGTACAGAAATACAGCAGTGATATCCTTTGAATGATAATGGTAATAATAATATGCCAAGCATTATACATTGTTTTGATAAATTTCAGTGGGCTGAATTTTATTCTTTATATTCTCTCTCTCTCTCTCTCTCTCTCTCTCTCTGTGTGTGTGTGTGTGTGTGTGTGTGTGTGTGTGTGTGTGTGTGTGTAATTTCAACTTATCTAGAGAACAGCCTTGTGAAGCAAGTATATAAAGAACAAAGACTGGGCTGACTGGGCTGGGTACAGACCTGTAGTCCCAGTTGCTTGGGAGACTGAAGCAGGAGGATCACATGGCTGCTTCAAAATAAAATAAGAAATAACCACAGATGCATCTCAATGGTAGAACTTCTTGTCTAGCACTCAAGGCTCTAGGTTCAAGTCCTGAAAGACAAAAAAAAAAGTGAGAATGTATTTCTTAGGACTGAAATATGGGCTTGTGGTATCCCATTGACCCTCCCCCGCTGCTCAGGTAGCCTCAGACATTGCCCAGGTCTTGCTCTTGAACAATAGCTTTCTAGGTGTTGCTGGACTAGGATGTGTGTGGACAGAAGGCAATGTATTGTTCAACTTTCCAGTCACACCTGGAAATGTGTACTGGCCAGTGAGCTCAGCTGTACCAGGTTCCAGAGAAGTCCCACCTACTTGGAAAACTGTTTACTCAATAGATTTAAAGCTTAAAGCTGCTGGTTTGCCGGGGATAGTGCAGGAATCCGACCTCTCTTTGTTTATGTTTTGCAATGGGAGGGAGCAATGAGATTGAGGATTTGGGCGGCTTCTTTGATCATCTGGGTCTTCCCAGGTTTCTACCTTGGAAGAGAACTGCTTTTGGATAGGTATTCTTAATTGCAAATGGCTTTGTGTCTCTAATGTTTCATTTCACTGACTCTGACTCCCTCTTGATTTTTCAGATCCCAGATCCCTCTTGCTTTATAAATTTTTTTTTGTTGTTCAGCTAAATATTTGAGAGTGAAATTAAGTCAGTCAATCCACTTGTTGCTGCCTGGTCAGCATTTCTGCACTCCAGTCTGTTTGTTGACTCAGTTGTGGTCATTTAGATTTTTCCCACACAGTTTGTTTGACACTCGCAAGTCCAGTCTGCACCAACTTCTATTGTATTAAGCAAATACCCTGACTGAACTCAAATCCTGCCCATTGTTCACTCTAAAGCAATGGGATTTTCTTTAGTTCACCAACAGCCAAACTCATTGTTATCAGAAAACCCTTTGCAGATGAAAACTGAAAAGAATCATGTGACCCAGAAAAAAGATTAACCTTCAGGAAGCCTTCTGGTTTGCCATTTTTGTCAAGGTGTCCCCAGAGAGAGTGGGAAATAATAAAGTTAAATCCTATTTCTGGAGTGCAGCCCATTTCAAAATAAAGTATATGAAATTTAGGTTTGCAAAATGGTCCTTCCCAACATGAGAGACCCGTGACAGACGGACCAGATGGACCAGAAAGCAACTCACAACTCGGATTTAGTAAGTTTTAACTGCCTTACTTTCAATTAGAAGGGGGGAATAAGTATTGATATTAAACTATTGCTCAGTTACACGCACCAATCAGCTAGTTAGCTGTGACACAGAATCCTCAGAAATCCATCATTACCCAGGACGCCTGTCATTCCAGATGAAATTTCCACCTTGATGGAAACAGTTCACTGTATCCCGGATCATCTCTCACTTGATGCTTCTGTCTGAGGAGCCAGACTTTAAATTTTCCAACTCAAAAGAAAAAAAAATATGGGGTAGGAAACAAACGCGATTTGTTTTGTATTTTTAAAAAGCATGGCAAAGGTGAATGGCATTTGTGGACCAGAAGAAACTGTAAGGTCTGATACTTCGAATTGAATTTTAGGCAAAAGCGAAACCTTTTGCTCTTAAAGAAAGAAAATAGATGCATTAAATCAGCTAAGGAATTATAAATATTTATATCCTAGCACCAGTCACTTGGATATCAAACCAGTTAGTTCCACACCATAGCATCTGTGTTCCCTGTTCTGACTAAGCACCACGGGATTTTCCTGAAGTGGGATGCAAGCTTGTATCCTTTGGGTCCACAGAATCTCATCTCCTGCTGCATTCGGAACCGAGGTGGGGTAGAGCAGCACTACCAGTCTTCATTTCAAATCACTTGGAGTAGCCCATATATTGCAAATTGGTTTACCTGTACATTAGTCATTCAACAGGAAATAATAAATTACCCTAAAACTTAAGTAACATAAATCAATAACAATTGCTTATGATTTCACAGTGGTAGGTGTTGGCAGTCAGGCACATCTACGGACAGCTAAAGGCGACTCCATGACAGTGAGGCATCTTTACAGTCAGTTTTTGAGGCGACCAGACACATCATTTCTAGCTACCCAAGAGGCGATGGTGTTCCTCCTGTCACATGTTCCTTGTGCATGCACCACAGGCTCTGTCGTATGTCTCTTTGCGCATGCGCCATGTCCCCACTAAAAGTCACAGTTTCCCACTCCCACTCGTCTTCTTTCTTCCCTCTCCAAGAGTCTGCCTCAATATTCCCGTCCAATAAACCTCCCATGTGAGACCTGCCACATGGCGTGTTTTTGTCGGGACCCACCGCCTAGTTCTACCATAGTCAGCTTGCAAAAAAACCCACGGAGATACCCACCTCTTGGTGCATACATCTTCATATAATGCACACACAGACTAAATGGGTCCAAGCTGTGTAATAAATAGGATGTTGTAGAAAAGACATGAATAGCAAGATGTAGTGACTGACCTTGTGAGCTTCGCTGGATTTGGAGTGACCTATGAAACAGCTTTGTTGTCTGTCAGCGATTTTCCTGGGGTACCAGGCTGAAGTAAAAGGAGAAAACGAGTAAGGTGCCGGCCTTCATCTCTCCATGTCGCTGCTTCCTGACCAGAGATGCAATATGGTCACCTGCATGGCAGCTGCTGCCAGCCAAGCTAAAGCCACTCCAGCTGCATGTGTTTCCTGAGAAGGTGGCCTTTGTTTCTCAAAACATGATCCGAAGATAAATAGTCATGAGAAATGCTACTAAGACACAGGCTGTCATAAAAAGTTGTTTTGAGTCTTGGGCCATTTCAGCAGCCATGTTATGATGACACTTACACTGCCCAGGGTGAGATCAATGGAGAAGAAGCTGAGTTTTGCCGTCAAGTTTTGCCACCCTTGGCAAACAACTGAGATGGCCGTCTGGCAGCAGATCCTCTGTTAGTCAAGTGTTCAGATGACAATGTCCTAAAACAGCATCTTAACCGCAACCTCATGAGAAGTCCCAAGGTAGTGGTGCCTACACAGTGCACCCAGAAACTGCTACCACACATGTTTGCGTCTTTAATTTACTACGTTTGAGATAATTTGTTGCACAGCAATGGGTAAGTGCTTGGTTGGGCTTCACATTTGGCTTACGTCAGTAGTTCTCTCTGGTACTTCTTGCAAAAGTGTCATCACAAGTTTGGCCAAGATGGCAGTCACTGGAAAGCCTGCCATATGGGTCTGATTTCATGTGGCTCACTTGGGCAGCTGGCAATGTCTGCATGTGGTCTACATTCTTTTTCTTGCTTTTAGCTGGAGAAAGAGAGAGAGAGAGAGAGAGAGAGAGAGAGAGAGAGAGAGAGAGAGACCAAGGAGGAACTATGCCTTTTATGACTATGGCAGCTAATTTCCTGTTCCATCCTGACAGAGCTGAGAAATGTCCAGATATCTAACATCATTTCTGTGCTTCAAGTCTGTGGAGGGGTTTGCACTAGAGCAAGTACTGACCGAGTTCAGAAGATCACCCACACTAACATGGGAAGGCTCAGGCCAATTGAATGAGGCACAGATGGAGCAGGAAGGGTGAATTCAAGCTCTCTGTAAGTGGTGCATTTATTTCTCTTGCCTTGGGACATCAGCACCTCTGGCTCTCAGAATTTTGGAACTGGACTGAATAGATAGGTATGTGACAGAATATAGATAAAAGATAAGTAGGTATGTAGGTAGATGATAGGTACATAGATAGATAGATAGATAGATAGATAGATAGATAGATAGATAGATAGATGATAGATAGATAGATAGATAGATATTTAAGCCTTATCTCACAGAAGTATGTCAAGAAATTTTTGGACATGTTTGAAACCACCAAAGCACGTACTCTGAGCATATATTGTTAGCCTTTCTCACACAGGCAAAACCTACACTGTTCATTGCAAAATATTTTCTGCTGAAACCACTTATTAATCACCAACCAAGACTTGCATTCAAGGAACCTAAGACCTAACTCAAGTCCTGCTGCAAATGAAATTTCTTAAAAATGGTTGTTTGAATGCAGACCATTTTGTGTGAAGATCCATAAACTAAGTAATTTTCCTGTGCACTCTACGTATAATAGTCAATTATGTGAAGGCAGTGTAAACATCCTCAAAAATGGGAAACCTGGAAGACACTCAGGGTCACTTGTCTATAATGATCATGAAATCCAACAGAGTGCACATTGCTATCCCTTGATTAGGAGTTAAGGTCTGATACAATCCTCTTAGCTCTTGTCTATCCTTTGTGTGTTTGGTATTCCTTGTGAACTGCTGCTGCTTCTTTTTCATGAAAGGTATTTTTCATTTTCAGCTTCACAGTCTCAAGCTCTCCCTACTGAGACAACATAAGTGTTGGATTCCAAAAGCTTCTTTCTCCCTAACTTATTCCTTTCCATTTCTGCTCAAGTGAGCAATGCCCTCACCAATAAAATTCGTTTTGAACACTTTCTGTATCTCACATAGTTCCTGTTGATATTAACTCCATTGTGGGGGGTGGGGGGGGGAACGCTGTATTACAGATACCTGGAGATTGTCAGAATTCTTAGAAGCATCCTTTTCAGCTGTCCTGTCAGATGCACACTAGCTATTTCTGAGGTTTTAACAGAGGACTTTGGAATCACAGCTTTGACTGTATCTTCTTTCCATGTTTCACAAACAAGAACACTTTTAGCTTTGGTATCTATCACAGTTGATCTTTATTCTTTATTTGATTGCTTTATGAAATACCTAGGATATTCCTAAAATGCATTTGTAGGTGTGTCCATGTGAGTATTTCCAGAGAGGAATCACCAAGGAGGAAAAACTCCACACAATCTCACACAGTGGGAGCCATATGAAACAGAGGAGGGAGGGGAACAAGGGCAGATATTCTCTCTGCTTCCCAGCAGCCATGAGGTGAACTGCTCTATTCTCAGCACCCTCTGCCATAATGGACCTCACCCTTTAAACTGTGAACCATATAAACCTTTCCTCTCTAAGTTGTTTGTGTTAAGTATTTTGTCATAGCAACAAGGAGAATAGTGCTATACTATATCCTCTGCTAGTCCTTTGATATACAAAACTAAAAATTCCCATCTCCCCTTATGTTCCAATTTTCTTTCAGTTTATTTGTGTTAATTTTGCTATAAGCAGTAAGTGGCAGTGCTTATTCCATCAGCAGCATGGAAATCTCAGCTTCATCTTTTAGCTCATGCTGTATACTTTGTATTTTCATGAATACTGGAAACAGCTTACTTGGATAGGTGCCTTCTTCCCCAGGAGCTCTCAGGGCTGTTTGTTCACCTGGCTGGATGCCAGGAATGCTTACCTGAGGAAGAAGAGGAAATGTGCTTAGCTCAAGAAACAGAATTATTTACATGACTGGGAAAAAGGGAGAAATAGGTGTGAACTCTGAAGTCAACACCATTCTTAAAACTCTTGGTGTAATGCTAACTAGTTGAAGTATTGTGCTTTTCAATTTTCAAAGCAGTTCCACACAGATTCTTCAGTTAATGTGCAGTATTTTTTTTTTGAGACAGTCATGACAGGCCATTTGTATGTAAGGATCAGAAAGAAAGAAGGTGAAGCTGATGGATACTTTAGGAAGTATTCAGTTGATATGAACATCAGAAAACACTTTAAACCAAAACATATGGCTACCCATCTAATAAACAATTACATCACTAATTTCCATTTCAGTGCAATTCACTTAAGGAGGTCTTCAAAGGATCTGAAACACCATGGAAGAGGGAGGTAGCAGAACATAGGTCTCATTATTTCACATACTGGCAAATGCACAGTGTTACAAAAGCCTGAAGTGAGGAATGTCTGATGACTCTCAGAATCACAACCTCAGATGACAAATAAAACACCTTTTAATGAGAGAAGAGATGATCTAGGAAAAAATGAAACCCAGCAAATGTAACAGGACTATTGTGAGCAGAAGGCTTTGCTCAGAGAGTAGAGGGACCCATACTACACAGGAGTAATAGTCATGAGAGACAGCTCATGGTGGGGGTGGAGTCAGGGCAATGTGGAAACTGGTTAGGATGCATGGTAGATACAGAATCTGTAGACTGCAAACAGATCTGCACTTTCATGTATGCAAGAGAAGACCGCGGTAGATTTTTTTAGAAGGAGAATAATGTATGCAGGTCTATATCTTCTGAACTATATTATTGATCTTTGTCCTTCATCCATCTCCATTATAGCATTCTATATGTACCTTTGTGAACTTGGAATCGAATTAATACCTTATAGGCTCACAGTGAAAATTAAATATATGATAGTATTAAAATAGCTTCAGTTAAGGAAATGAAAAGATATTTAGAACTTATCAGTGTGAGAAATCTTTCCACTTGATTATAATAACAGTTTAAAACAATGAAGAATCATGGTTCATTTTCTTGAGCATGTGTGTACACACATACACACACATTCACACCCACCCACACACACACACATGCAATGCACCCTTACCATGTACAAATGATAACAACCATGTCTTTAGATCTAATACAATAGTGGATTTTTAAAAAAAGAATCTCCCATGGACTTGAACCTTCCAATTGCTTCACTTCTGATGTTTAAAAAGTATATGCATTAATAAATTAAAAGTTTGTCAGTAACCCTGATGCTGTTCTTATTTTCCTCCTTGGATCATTTTCCTTCATGACCTGGACCCAGGTGGGAGCAGGTTCTCCCTGTTTCCTCTATGGAATGGCATCACGTCCAGCAGGTATACAGCCCAAGTCTGGGATCATTCTAATAAGAAGCAGCCATCCTTCCTCGAGTCTACGATGGCAGTTTAGCTCAGAAAATGTAATAAACAACTTTCCTTCTTGAATGTTGCTATTAAAAGTTTGTTCTTCAGAAGAGCATAAATTAAAAATAAATAGAATTACTAAAAGAAGAGTTGTCTAAACAGTGTGACTTAAATTCAATTAAAACATGATGTAGAAAAACTTCAGGATAAACTCATTTTTCAAGCAGTGTTCCTCAGCTATGTTGCTGAATGATTAACGGCCAGTACGCGGGAAAGTCATATAGGTTTGCTTGGAGGGGAATGATGACGGGGACAAAACAATAGAATGCATGAAATCAGCAGTTCAGGAAGCAAGCTACAGGTTCAGGAAGGAAAAATCAGCACACACATACACACACTCACTCACTCACGTGCACATGTGCACACACACATGCACACACACTCACATGCACGTGTGCACACACTTGCATACACACACTCACTCACATGCACATGTGCACACACATACACACTCACAAGCGCATGTGCACACAATCACAAGCACACACACTCACAAACACAAGTGCACACACACATACACATGTGCACACACACATGCACACACACGCACACATGTACATTCATACAGACAGACACAAGTGCACATGCACAGAGTATTTTTCTTTCAAAAGAATGTGTCCAAATAGCCTGTGCACTTAGAAATAACGTGTGAAATGGGTTATCTATCTTTTTTTTTTGGTTTTGGTTTTGGTTTTGGTTTTTCAAGACAGAGTTTCTCTGTGTAGCCCTGGCTGTCCTGGAACTCACTCTGTAGACCAGGCTGGCCTCAAACTCAGAAATCTGCCTGCCTCTGCCTCCCAAGTGCTGGGATTAAAGGCGTGTGCCACCACCACCCGGCTGGGTTATCTATTTTTAATTGCTTTTTAAAATTTTTGTTTCTAATTTTAAATATTCCTTGTATATATTCACTCTATCTTTTTACTCACTATGTAATATATATTGAGCATATCCTCCTCAATATTTACTGTTTTAAATCACAGGGGAGAGATTAAATGCAGGGTGAAAATACTAAAAATAAAAATGTAGAAATAAGAGAAAGCATAATAATGAATTATTCATATTTTGTACTATTGCTAATATTAATTTAAATATAATTTAAAATTACATGAAGGTCATTCATAAGGTGTAGCAATTGAAAGGAGATGTGTGGGGAAGGGAGGACAGAGAGGTGATTGATGTGACATCAGCAAATATCTGCTCTGATGGGGCGGAGGTTTGGGGTAGATAAGGATACTGCTGATGCTATTCTGGGGTGAGTGGTATTTGGAATAACAGCCCAAGCAGTGTGGCATCACCCGTGGAAAGCATTCCTCAGGTCAGATTGCAAGATGGAAGCTGTGGCAGCTCTTAGTGAACTGTGAAGCTAATGCATTGAAATCAGATCTCGGCAAGTGTCAGTGAGATGATGCGCTGCCCAAAGCTCTGCCCCAGACAAAGCACACTGCCGAAGTCCAGGCAAGTACCAAAGACACTCCGACCGCAATGACAGGCATCAGAAAGGGCTGCTTCCTCATACAAGCGACCGCCTTTATTTGAGCCAGAATAGGATGGAAATACCTTAGATGTAGTTCCTCTAAACTTCCTATTTATCTCTAAACAGCTGGGCAGGTAAGTGTTCTCCTGCAGTTCAGAGGGAGCAGGTTCACTAAACAGAAGGAGGTCTGGATACTTTAAACTAATTTGTAAGAGTCTTCATCGTCTGTTTCCTGAAAAATATTTCCAGATGGATTTCTGAATATCGAACCTGTCATGGGTTAAACGCTCACTGGGTTAAATTTTGTCTTCATCATGGAACATGGTTGCCTCTTTATCCCTTTATTTGTAAGATGGGGATATAAAGAGTGTTTATCTTATAAATGGTTTCTGAGAATTCAGTATGCTAGCATATATAAAGTGCTCTGGCGGGGGACCCCCATACATCTATATATACCCACGGTGATTCTACTGGTCACTTCTCAGAGACATAGCATTTCTTAGTGTGTAGGGTACCAGGTGACACAGGGCACCTTCTGCTAAAATTTAGATAATGGATACCTTGAATTTGTGTATTTGATTTTTTTGATAAAATTTGATAAAATTTCCAACAAGAAAAAGAAATAAATATTAAATTTCAACTTAAATTTAGTATGCAGTTACATTTTAGGAGAAATTATATAGATATCTGAGACTTACTTTATAGACCTTAAAAACATGCAGTGCTTGATTGCTGAACAAAGAACGGAAAACTGGATGTAGATAATATCACAAGCTGAGTTAGGTGCTAATGAGAGAATTTAGGCCATCATATTCAAACCTAGAAACCCTTCACTGTTACTATTTCTGGAGGATTCTAATAAAACACTCTTAGCTTGCATTATCTAGAGAAACAGAACTCATAGAATGAACACACATACACAGAGCAGAATTTATTAGAGTGGCTCTCAAGTTACTGTTGACTGTTCCAACAGTGGCTGTCTCTCTCCCGATAGAAAGTTCAAGAAACCAATAGCTATTCAGTCCACAAGGTTGGATGTCTCAGGTGGTCTCCCTGAAGAAGTGGGCTCCAATGCCGACAAGCAAATGAATTTGTCAGGGAAAATGAAGGCAAGCAGGCAACGAGTAAACACTTTCCTCTTTTATGTCCTCTTTAAGGCTGCCACCAGAAAGTGTGGCCCAGATTAAAGGAGAGTCTTCCCACCTCAAAAGATCCAGGTTGAGGGTGGGTCTTCCCATCTCAAATGATTCAATCAAGCAAAATCCCTTACAGATGTACCCAGTCATTTGTGTTAGTTGATTCCTGATGTGGTCAAGTTGACAATCAAGAATAGCAATCACGGAGGCTGGAGAAATCACTCAGTGATTAGGAGCATTGGCTGTTCTTCCAAAGGATCTGGGTTCAATTCCCAGCACCCACATAGTGTCTATAACTCCAGTTCCAGGGGACCTGACATCCTTACACACAGCATACAAGCAGATAGAACACTAGTATGCATTAAATAAAACATTTAAAAAATTTTTAAAAGAAGAGTAATCAGTCATAAATATGGTGTATAAGGAGAATGCAAAACCATGATATTTGTAATGTTTTACCTCTCAGGGACCAAAACCTCATGAAGGAGAGGTGTGTTCTGGATCATTCTGTCAGAGTTCTCAGTCTGCCATGGCAGGGAAGACTAAGTGACCCCAACTGCCACTGTCCTAATGTGTGTCCTCATGATGGGTGGGCTAGGACCATTGACATGTATCACCTTTAAAGGTTGAGACTAATGTCTCATATCCAACACCTTGACCTCTTTAAATGTCTTACAGCCTTCAAAAACTGAGAAAGCACAGAGAAGCACAAGAAACAACTTTTCCTGGCCACTCCAGGTTCAAACCATAACAAAAGCCCAACAAAAACACTGTCGGGTTCGTGTCATGTGAGATCATCCCTGCTGGTAGCTTTCCATGCTAGATTTCCAGGGCTAGGCCCTGTGAGTTGCTGTACACTAACGGTTGCTGTTCGACACCTGACAGATTTACCCCACACTGGCATTGACAGTGTTTTTCTTCATTGACCATTTTTATAGAGCAGAAGTTAAATGAGCCCAAGCTTTTGCAATTAATTTTTATAGCGTCATTGATTAGATTTCCCCAAATAATTTATCCCTCACCTCATAGCTTAGAAGGTAATCCCATTAACTATTGTAGTATAACATTTTTAAGCAGACTGCTCCAGCATCCCATTGAAAGATTTACATGGGTCTGAAATAAGAGCCATTTCTGCCTAATGATCTGTATGCAACAGCAACAGAAATATAGATGGCAGGAATAATCTATCTATAAGATGCTGTACATCTCCCAACGTTTGTCTATGTGTTCAGAGGTTTCCTGGTGTGGGTGGTTTTGCATTATTTGGGCTTTAGTTAACTAAACACTGAAAATATATGTTTCTCCCATATTTTACATTACCCCTGCACAGCTGGGACAGTAAACCATTCTGTGTGGCCCATTCAAATATACAGCCTAATTACCTAATTCAGTCGTAAATAAAGCAAAGTGTTCATCTGAGCTGAGCAGGTACCTACTAGTGTGTGTGTGTGTGTGTGTGTGTGTGTGTGTGTGTGTGTGTGTGTGTGTATGTGTGTGTGTGACAGAGATGGTGCTTAACCTGGGGCAGTTTCTCACTTTAAATATCATAGATATTTAAAGATGCAGTGTGAAAATCCAGTAGAATGCCCTGCTAAGGAGAAATTTTCGTCTCGTTTCAGGACTTGACAAAGATACAATGAGGGAGAGAACACAGATTCTTATGAAATCGAGGCATCTAAAGTACTCTACAGTAGCTTTCCCTTCAGGGGCCAACCATAATTTACAAGTGTAATTTAGGTTGATAATGAATACTTCATAGATCAATGAATTCAGAGCAAGAGGTTAGCACTGAATTCAACGACAGGAAAATGAATAAATATTTTTAAATTCGACATTCAGACATGGCTAGCATCTGCCAGACACTTATTTTTGTACACACCTTGCTAAACATTTTTCAATAGGCAATCATAATATTTTCATAATTTTAGGGGTCCACACTATTTTCCACATATTTTACCACTAAGTAATTTGAGACTTGGGGGGTAAGTTGTTCAAATCTATACATCTGGGAAAGACTTATGGCGGCAAGTGTTAGACCCATAGAACGTGCTAAAATAGGAAGGCTTGCAGCAGAAGCAAGTATTGATGTCAGGACCGAGCTGCACAAAGAATTTATGTAATGTTTTCCCAGGTGTGGTGACACACCCTAAATTGGACTCAAAGGATCTTAGTCTTTTTACATTTAAATTATTATTTGACAAATAAATTCACATTAATTTGTGCGCTTGTTAGTAGTTATTCACACTAGTTTATTATTCTGAATAGAAGCTTGGAGATAGATATTCAAGGCATCTAATTTAGTTTTCTTGTAATTTCATCTCCTGGTATATTTTATTTAAATGTAAATTCAATGCCTACTTTGGACCTTAAGTGAGTATGGATTAGTATCTAGAGTTGATATTTTATTTTCATTCCAAAATAAGGTCCCAACTTACAATTAAGTCTATAACTTGTTTTCTGTTGTAAGGTCTAGAACCTCCATCTCTTCCACTCTCACTCTTCAAGAGAGAGGTGGCATCTTAAAATCAGCTCGGGGTTGAGATGTTCGGCTTTAAGTTTGGGGACAATGAGCAGATCCAGTGTTCCATCCCAGCAGTAGTAATGGGAATGCCAGCTTTTATCTCCCTCATCTTGTGCTTCTGGCTATAACTACCTCTAGAGCTTCCAAAACAGGGGCCACTGAGATTTGAAGTAAAAAAAACAGACATTCTCTAGTGACTCCAAGCTAATCCATTACATAATAAGAAGGCATGGTCCCCCAACTAGAACTGGCTCCCTCAAGTCCCTGCTATCACATGTAGTCTCTGCTTTCCCAAGCTGTTACTCTTCAAGATTTTTTAATAAAAGGAAATAGACTTTTGAAAAGATGTGGCAGGCCCTCTACTTGTACTCAAACACTCAATGCTCTCTGATAAATGTGTCAAATTCAAAACAAAACAAACCATACAGACAGATTAATTTTTTGTGCTGTGGAAAACAGCACCAAGACATGATTTTTCTTCTGGATCATCTATTAAAATAGAGACTGGGCATGGGAATTCTCTTCCTATCTTGAAAACCACCTGGTCCTGGCCCTCAGCACCTGGCATCTGGGCATCATTCCTAGTGATGAGGTGAAAACTTTGGGTGGTCTATACTCTTTCGGGAAGAAATTTCTGAACACTGGGAAGCCACAAATAACTCCAGATCTCAGCATTTCAGCATTATAAGTATTTTCACATAATCATGACAAGATGACTGATTTTTCTGAGGCATTCCTAACATTGTCAAGATGCAACTTCCATTGCAAATAGAAGACCCAGGTTTGTGCAATGAGGCCAGGAGACTTGTCTTGGATCCTCTCCAACCATTGATTGCTGGCAGGGCAGCTAAGAAAGCCAAGTTATGACATCATACAACGCTCACAGTATTGACTCTTTGTCTTGCCACTTCTAAGAAAAACAGTATCATTCTTGTCCTTCCCTGGAATTTAGCTCAGTGGCTTTTGCCTGTGGCCTTTCTAATCAATGTCAAGTCTCCTTGGAGACAATGTCAGAATCAGAATCAAATGTGTCAAGTGAAATGGTAAGTGGAGATCAGGATGAAATTATTTCTATCCACAGCTAGCATAAAATTATGTTTACTTTGCCTCCTTCAATTCATTGCCCTGGCAACGCATTTATGCTAAACACATGCAGCATCCCAGCCTGTTTAAAAGATTTGGCATAAAGTGAAGGAGAGATAGCGAGCACATTATGAGTACTCTATTTGATAACCTCTAAGGACATATGTCATGTGCTTTAAATTCACAATATGAAAACGAATGTGGTTCTTGGATGCTAGCATCTTTCCTACTGGGGTCAACGGACCATTAGGTTGTTTCTGACCTTAGTTTTTTGTACAATGGATGTAACATGCCTGGCTTTTGTTTACAAGGCCTACTCAGGACTTAGTGTTAATGATTTCTATTGACAAGGTTATTGGATTCGAAGTGAATGTTTACACTGAATAGGGACGGGTGTCAAAGAATCCCAAATAGATGCTCCTAACTGTAGAAGCTTAGCGTGGCTTAAGCTCTTTGCTGTGTTCCTGCTCATGAGAGGAAAAACAACAGAGGACATGGGGATAAATGTAATGAAGAGAAACAATAACAGGATTCAGAGAGGTTAATCCAGGCACAGCAGAGTTAATCTACAAGAGCTAGGGGGGAGGTTTTAAACTAAAGACTTTGGCAAAAACTTGTTACTTTTAGATCCAGGAGCACCTAATGAATGACTCCACTGGCCGAGAAGATTTGAGACACTCAGGCTTGGCCACCAGGAACATCACCATTTTTTTTTCAGCACACTTGGGTACTTGCTAAAGATCTTCATTTTCATCTCAAACAATGAAACAAAAGAAACCTAACAATACAGATACTTACGGAGGCACAAAATGTGACCCGAGGCGGAAAAGTCCCCCAGAGCAAGACTGTCAGTTCAGCATATGTCAGGTTAGTGAGAAATACAGAGGAATAGAGTTTATTTATGCCCCAGAGTGAAAAACCAGAAAGTTGGGTAATTATCACTTATAGATGCAAGGCTTTGAAACTGTCACTTGTTTTTCTCTCTGATTATCTCATCTCACATACCAAATGAGTCCCGGCTGCTTAAGAAGGTGCTAACTCTGAGTTTGAATCTGCTTTGTGACCTGCACAATGTCAGCTTCAGAAAACTAAATGTACATTTTCAAAATAACGATGAATTGAATCTGGTCAAGTTTTGCCCAGGATAAGACACCAACATGACCTAACTTTGAGACGGAAGTATTAAGATCCGATTAATATTTCTGTGAGCGAACGCAACCTTTGAGTTTGGTAACATACCTCTGAGCACACTGCTGAGCTCACTAATGGATGAGTCTCTCCATGAGTCGGATGTGTGACTCCAGCAAAGACACCACAAACTGTACCACAGTTTCTACTCTTTGAATAACAAGTGAAAAAAGAAATGAACCAAATACTCTGGCAACCAAGCAGAGAGCATAGGAGAGAATGTGACCACCCCAAGATCAGTCAGGTGGTTCTGACTCAAACTGAGGGCTTTTACTTGTCCTGTTTCTAAGAGAAATGTTGAGTTTCCATGGGACTGTCAATTTGCTTTCTAGATTTGAAATATTACTATGGGAATGTATTGTATGGATTGTGAATATTCTACTAAATACAACTGGTGTTTTTAAAAGGTGCATCTCAACTTAATATAAAGGAGGTTACAAAGCTATGATAAAGCTCTAGCCCTGTTTGCAAATGTATCTATTATTGTTTTCTACATACTTTCAAAAATTAGACTTGTTTCTCTTTAAATTGTGTGTGTGTGTGTGTGTGTGTGTGTGTGTGTGCACTAGAAGGTAAATGTATTTATTGGTATCCTTTGGGTCTCGCTACTGCAGTCATATTTGCTATTATGATCTAAAGTATTTTCACTTTCTGGAATATCATCTTCACACTGATTAAGTTGGAATAAATAGCTTGCATCACAGCACTAAGAATATGCATTTCTCATACATGCACTTTGCCTGATTGTTAGCCATGATGGGCAACCCAGCTTGAGAAATAATGAGTAATGTCGTGTGTTTGGGGTTCTGTCAGGATTGTGATAGAGAGGTAAGACAGGGCAAGGACTAAAGGGAACTGAGAAAGGGCAAATGGACTAGAGAGTTGAGAGACAGGAAACTAGGTGGGATGACTATAGAGCATTCTCCACAGGCTTGTGTTTTACACTTGTCCCCAGCCAGTGGCACTGTTTGGGGATCATATGGCATCTTAGGGAGTTGGGGCCTAACTAGAAGTGAATCAGAAGAAATCTTTGATAAAGCAAGTGTGTGACTATAAGATGTGACTGAGCTCCGAAAGGAGGAGATCGGGGAAGCCACTGACAGGGACACTCATGAGACTGGGAGTTCCCACAACCCCCACAAAAGTCAGGCAGGCTTAGCAGTGTGACAGTGATGGACTAGAACTTTGCTGTTGGATGGGGTTGGAATGTTGCAGGCCCAGAGACTAATTACAATTTATGTTGATTATCTTTAGCTTAGTAAATAAGCTGTGCTGCCTCCCCACTTGTGCCAGATCCAACACTTCAACAGATAAAGGGCCAGTAAATACCTTCAACAAAATTATAGAGGAAAACTTCCCTAACCTAAAGAAAGATGAACATACAAGAAGCCTACAGAACTCCAAATAAACTAGATCAGAAAAGAAATTCCTCCCATCACATAATAATCAAAACTTCAAATGCACAAAAGGAAAAAGGTCAAGTAACATACAGAGGCAGACCTATAAGAATTACACCAGACTTCTCACCAGAGACTATAAAAGCCAGAAGATCCTGGAGTGATATCATACAGACCCTAAGAGAATACCAATGCCAGCCCAGACTACTATACCCAGCAAAACTCTCAATTGCTATAGATGGAGAAACCAAGATATCCCATGACAAAACCAAATTTACACAATATCTTTCCACAAATACAGCCCTACAAAAGATGATAGATGGAAAACTCCAAAACAAGGAGAAAAACTACAACATAGAAAAAGCAAGAAAGTAATCTTCCAACAACCCCCAAAGAAGATAGCTACACAAACATAATTACACCTCTAATAACTAAAATAACAGGAAGAAACAATCACTTTTCCTTAATAACTCTTAACATTAATGGACTCAATTCCCCAATAAAAAGACATAGACTAACAGACTGGATACATAAACAGGATCCAGAATTTTTGCTGCATACAGGAAACACACCTCAGTGGCAAAGACAGATACTACATCAGAGTAAAGGGCTGGAAAACAATTTTCCAAGCAAATGGTCCCAAGAAACAAACTGGAGTAGTCATTCTAATTTTGAATAAAAACAACTTTCAACCAAAAGTTATCAAAAAAGATAAGGAAGGACATTTCATACTCGTCAAAGGAAAAATCTACCAAGATGAACTCTCAAGTCTGAACATCTATGCTCCAAATGCAAGGGCACCCACATTCATAAAAGAAACTTTACTAAAACTCAAAGCACACATTGCATCTCAAACAATAATAGTGGGGGATTTCAACACCCCACTCTCAGCAATGGACAGATCATGGAAACAGAAACTAAACAGAGATACAGTGGAATTAATGGAAGTTATGAACCAAGTTATGATTTAATGAATATCTATAGAACGTTTCATCCTTTGGAATATATTAACAATTCCCTTGTTTTCCACCGCTCAAAGAGCTACAAGTGTTGTCACACAGCATCAAAGGCCTTAGCAAGTTCTTATCTTGTTTTAACCCACCTACCTAATGCACTCAGCAATGTATTTGACAAGTGTCTTAGTTTATGATTTTTCCTTGTTCAGTTATTAAAAAGCTCAGGAAATTGCTACCTCATTGGAACATGGAGACTGGGATAAGCTAAATCTGTGCTCCCCAGCCATGTTCACTTATATTTGGCTTCAGAATAAATTACTACTTCATCCACTAGGTGAGAGCTGTGTTTTTGCACTGACAGTATCCACTGTAATCCCAGTCTTGGAGGTAAAGATAAAATCATCAGAATCCCCAAGGGGCAAGTTAAACTAGCTAGGATTAGTGAGCTCCTGTCTTCACAGAAAGTCTACCTTGTGTCTAGTGTAAAGACATTACACATGACATCCACACATGCACACACACACGCACACACATGCATGCACACACACACACCACACATAAATATACTGCATACACACATACCTGCATACATAAATGCATGCCACACACAGACATATCATACACATGCAGGAATATACACACACAAACACAAACACACCACACACAAAAACAGACTGCATAACATATACCTACACACATATACCACATATACATGCCAAGATACTCACACATACACAAACACACTGCCCACACACATACCAACACACATAAATGCAAATCACACACACACACCACACACACACAGAAATACACACACATACAAAAACACACCACACACACAAACACATTGCATAACACATACCTTCTAACTTCTGATATTCTGAAAATATCAGTCTATCCTAGGGATGAGATAACCAATGGAGTCTGCAGCCTACGAAGTCAATATCATTTTCCACATTTGTACATAGAAAACATGGCCCTGGATCTCAAGCAAAGATTTTTGTTGTTGCAGACTTTGAATTTTCATTTCTGAGGGGCAGAACATTGAAAATAAATTCTTTCCAATGATTATTGAAGCCTCAGCTCGATCACAGCACAAACATCACCCCCAAAACAGTAACATCCTACAATGAACTTGACCAGTCTCCTTGACTGTCAAGGGTGTCAAACAAGAAACATCTGAAAACTGTCACCAACAAGGGAAACACAAGTGCATCAATTCTTATCCACACCTTTTCTCTTTTTCAATTTATTATCTTACCCTAGTTTTCCTTTCTGGTGCTGTGATAAACACCATGGCAGAAGCAACTTAAATTTCACTGAGGGATGTCAGGGCAGGAACCTGGAGTGAAGACCATGGAGGAACATTGCTTACTGTCACACTCTTCTGGCTTGCTCAGCTACGTATATCTTTCCATTCATTATTGTATGTGATCAGAGTTACTTCTTAGCAAATGCCTGGAAATGAGGGTTCTGTGTCAAAACACTACAGATGATATTTTAAAGTTTGTAAAGGTCTCCAAGTCATCGTCCAAGGTCTGTGTCACTCCAATACCCTGAGTCTGTGAGGGCCTAAGAGGTCCCTGCCTAATTAAACAAATGATTCCTAAAAGGAATCTACAGAGATCTTTCTATCTGCCAGATTTTTAATCAGGAAAAACTCAACATGTGAAATAAATTACAGAAGAGCTTCTAAAAGAAAAGCTCACAATTTAAAACTATAACCATCAGCGGAAAAAAAAAAAAAGCATTGGTTTCTGTCCCTTAATGTTCTGCTATAAAATATAAATTAGTATTTTATTAAATATACAGCATGCTAAATAATGAAGAAACAGGCATTTATTGGTGGAATTATGTAGCTTTCTAGTTTCCATTATAATGAGACTTCAATTAAAATAGGTTCAAAAGAGGGTTTATATTGATAAATTTGGTAAATTGAAGATAGATCAATTGAGCTCATTTTGTACTATGAAGCAGGAAATGTGGTGTCATTACTGTATGAGGAGCATCTTTCAGTCAGAACTCATGACAAGTCCAGGAAACAGGACATTATTTTCTGCACATCAGCATTTCCAGCTATAGCTCCGGGCCACCACATTCAGAGATGTGATCCCAGACATTAGTGTTATCTCCTGCCTCGGGGGCTGTGCAATCCTCGTAGGGTCCCTGCCAGTTCAAGGACTCCACTGTGACTTCTGGGAGATCAAAGGCATTTTCTGCTTGTGACTCTGGGAACCAGCTCTGTCCTGCACCCAGCTCTCTGCATGAGATATGATCAGAGTCAGTCTCCTGCATAGACCTTCTCTTCTGCAGATGAAAGTGAGGGTTCTGACAAGGTGTGGTAGTGTACACCTTTAATCCCAGCACTTGGGAAGTGGAAGCAGGTAGATCAGGAAGAGTTCGGGGGCAGCCTGTGCTATGACGATCGAGTTTGAGATACAGCTTGGGTTCTCTCTCTCTCTCTCTCTCTCTCTCTCTCTCTCTCTCTCTCTCTCTCCCTCTCTCCCTCCCTCCTTCTCAATTTAAGAACAGAGGAGAGTCAACCTTAATTTTCTAGCTTTCTACAGCTTTATCTTCTTGTGAAACTCCCCACGGCTACAGTAGCCTGCTGGAATTCTAAAGAGAAAGACACAGAGGAAACACATTGGGATAATGACTAGACCCTGTTAAAAATTTTTCCTCAGAGGGAGATCCTGCTATTATCCACTTACTGGTATTATCTACTGTCCAGATTTGTCTTCCCTGGCCATCAGAATGGCCTGGGAATTCCCTGAGCAGGGGAAAGGACTCTTTGAACTATTTAAATGGAAGGAAAATCTGGGTAGCATGGGCTTAGCATGCAGTGATGCTTATAAAGGGTGATACCAGCATGGCTATGTCCCACGGTGGTTTTCCCAGGCCCTACCACAGACAGGCTTACAGCAGGGTGTTCTCTTCCTTCTGGAGATGTGCACTCTCACCTTCTTGACACAGCTGACATAGCATACTCCTTCGTAGGCAGTGGACATCTCCCTCACCTTATCTCACATTCTGGGGCTAGCGCAGTGGATAATCAGGTACAGTAGGAAACACAGAGAAAACCGTAGACCTTCCCTGCTTCTTGTGGTCCTGGCCATCTCAGGGAGCTCCTTAGAGAGCAGGGTCCAAGTTTACATCCTGCAGCATGGTTCAGAGAGGGAACAGTAGTCCCCCGCAGGGATGCTACTGTCACAAACCAGAGATGTTCTGCAATAAGAAGTGAGTTGTACCTCCTTATGGCTTTCAAGAAATCTCCTCCTGAATACAGAGGTGTTCTGCTTTCATGAAAAGGTAGCCACAAGCACGTTGGAGTGGGAGCAGAGCTGAAATGTAGTCGAAAGCTTCTGAAGAAATTACGGGAAGTGATGATCTATCTACCCACCACACATTTTATTTGGTTTTGTTTGTTTTGCTTTACATAAAGGATTTTAAAAGACTTCCATCACTTGGACTGAATCCCCTTTCTTGTGTCATCCGGCCCACTCCGAGTCAGAATTAATGAATGCACTTCAGGCTCCTTGACGCACTGTTCATGTGTCTGCCAGCACACTGCGCACGGCTCCTGTCACGGCTGTATGCAGAGCTGATTTTCTTTTCTTCACTCATTCCCCTCCTAAGAGGACATCA
The DNA here is from genome assembly GCA_030674055.1 of Rhabdomys pumilio. Taxonomy (NCBI): domain Eukaryota; kingdom Metazoa; phylum Chordata; class Mammalia; order Rodentia; family Muridae; genus Rhabdomys; species Rhabdomys pumilio. The sequence goes on along the minus strand of JANHMN010000015.1, from coordinate 3,539,350 downwards.
CAGAGAAAGACGGAGCCATGGCTACACTGCAATCCGGAATGACGGTGGGAACGCAAGGGGTTTGAGAGGGTCCTAAGTCCTGTTCGAGGCTCGGGAGCTGGGCTTCCTGGCTGTACAGTCTCTATACCTAGCGCCATTCTTGAAGGTTACTAGAAACGGTGTCAAGTGAACTGAACTAAACAGAGATCAGGTGGATAGTTGAATGTGGATTCCGACTCCTCCCACTGTAGGCGGAGCTTGCCACAACCCTTCAGTTCACAGGTGTTGCAAGTAAACGATTCTGTAAAAAACCAAACATTGTCCTAAACTGTGAAAGTTCAGATGTTGCTGCTTGATGATATTTTTGTGTGTGTGTGACCAAATTGGTTTCTCATTTAATTTTAGTACTAGAATCTGTTACTTTTGTCCCAGTACGGGTTTTACCCATAGCCGTAAAGCTGGATTGGAGATGAAATGCTCACCCTTGTCTTGAGTGTCATCCTGAGCATTTCTGTCTCACTATTATTCATGGTGGTGACCCCGCCCACCTGGGTGGAGAAGGAACGACGGTGTGGACAAAGAGAACCCAGTCTCTGTGTGTGTCACCCTCCAGCCAATGAGTCCGTCTCCAGTCGGGAGGTGCATTAATATCCTACACCATGATCACAGCATGTTAAGATCATAATGTGTTCTTTGTCCTATGGCAAAATGTATCCAAATTGCCTTGGTATTGTGTTAATATCTTTTCTAAAACGATAGAGAGTTCTGCTGTAGGGACTTAATTCCCTGTGCAGTCATTGAACACTACATGATTGGATGGATATATAGAAAGTCTGCTCTGTGTTGAGGGCCCTTTCTGAAGACTCCCTTCGCTCTTCATGAGCACTCTGGCTTCCAACCATCCCTTCAAACCCAGGAAAACCCAGCTAATTACTGGGGTCCATTTCCTCACAAAAATTAGGTTTCTCTTGGATAGTAACAGAAATTTGTTAGCAAATATCTGAACAATCATATGTGAACTTAGCAAAGTGGACTACATTGGTACAAAGAAAAATTCTGTTTTATTATCCAGCTTGGAACAGGTTTGTTTTTTAAAATCCCACTCTTGGACCATAAACAGAATACTTAAAAGTATAAAAAGGCATGTCAGATATAATGAGATATAATGATTTTTTTCCCCCAGATAGAGCCTCACTCTTAATATCCTAGGCTCATGTTAAACTCACAGTCCTCCTGTCTCACCCTCCCCAGTGCTGATGTTGTGTGGTATTCCAGGTGTGTGAGATTTATAGAAACATGGGGAATTTGTTTGAAGCCCTTTTTACTATTATATGAAAAGAGATCTTGCCACATTTATGTGAGAAGTAACCTCTTCACTTTTTTTTTTTTTCTGGAAGTGGAAATGAGTTTAGAGACGTCTAAAGGATTTCAAAGCCAAATGCTTTTTTAAAAAAACCACAACATTACAGAGAATCTGCATCCTCAGGATGCCAGCTACATTAGGCAAAGCTGGGATTCAGTGTAGCACCCGCAGGACACCTAGAAGGTTTTCTCACACATCCTGTGGCTCTTTTTATCTTTCTTGCCTTTGGATAGATAAATGGATGGGTGAGCAAACTTAAGGAGTTTAATGGGCAGATAAAAGTTGAGATGCCAGAGGACAGTAATGTTAAGAGTTAAAAGACTCGCTCCCCGCACGGCCTCCTCATCCACAGTCTCCCTGTGAACTTTTGGTGTTCCTTTCTTTCAGTGCAATTGGAAAGGGGGAGGCCCAGGAAGGCTGACCCCAGCTTCATTGACTCCAGCCACCCTGCAAGCAAGTTTAATGGGTTAGAAGTTAACACCAGTGACAGCTGCAAGCAAAGTCACCAAAGGTTTCCAAGGCACAGGAGACGCCCTGTTGCTCAGGCAGCTTCCATTCCTGACCACTTTCCATTTTCTCTTATCTAAGGATGCTTCCATGACAATCAAGGGGAAACCCATTAGGAAACAAAGCCCAAGCTGGTAGAAATGAGGGAAGCCTCATTAACAAGGGGTTTCGGAGACTAAAAAAGCTACCTCTAATTACTGCAGGCTTAACAGCCTGAGATCAGGGGGAACAGATAAACTCTTGAAGAAATCAAATTTCCTTTAAATGCTCCATCATTCTGTCAGTCACTGGCAGTTCCTCCTCAGTCACACACACTTGCTGTCTGGCTTCTTTTTTCACCAGTTTCTTATAATGTCTAATCAACTGGTTTCTTCTATAGAGCTGTCCAGGACACACAAGGAGAATCTGCAGTGGATGAAGCATGAAGCTCTTTCTTCCCACTGAGGACAAGAAGGGATTTTGTCCTACTCCAGTTCCCCAAGACCTCACTTATAATCTGTTTATCACCACCACCACAACAACAACCACCACCACAACCACCACTCACCACCACCACTACCATCAGTTTACACAATGTCTCATTGTTTGGCCCTGGCTGTCTTGGAACTCTCTAGAACACTAGGTCATCTTCCAATTCATAGAGCCTCACCTGTCTCTGCATAATCCTGGTATTAAAGGCCTATGCCACCACACCCACCCATCATCTGTATATGTTCTTACTGTTGAAACGTAATATATTATTCTGGTGGTGCTCTTGCTCTGCTACTCTCTACCATGGGGACTAGTCCTCTCATTGAGCCTGGAACTCAGCTGATATACCACAAGCCACAGAAATTCTCCTGGGTCTGTCCCCAACAGTGCTGGGGTTACAGGCCACAAACATCTTTTTATGTGGGTGCTAGGATCCAAACTCAGTCTCTCAGGCAAGCACTCTTACACACTGAGTCATCTCTCTAACCCCAAAAGTTGGTGAGATTTTACACATCCTCTTAGAACCTATGCTCAGGCTACAAATGCCAGAATGACCTGCCTGTTGGCTTCCCAGAGTAGCTGGAACTTCCCCCACAAACAAGGCAGTGGAGACCAGAGGTAATTTGCCCTGTCTTCTGGGCTCGTCTGGGCCAGGCCTCTTTCCTAGCTTGGGAGACAGCTGACAGTTGCTTGCTTGGTTGGTAGCAATGCCATTCCAGTCTGTGCTCATGTCTTCATATGTCCTTGCCTCTGTGTGTCTGTCTGTGTCTCTGGAAGCCTCCTCTCTTCCTATCAGGACACCAGACATATTAGATTATATGAGTATACTCCAGTATTTCCAAATGAGGTAACAGGTACTGGAGTTAAGGTACTGGGGTGGGACATATTTACCTTTTTGAGGATTTACAACCCAGAGGGTGCTCCAGATATCCCAGCATCCTCTCTTCCAGTTTCTACTCTCACTCCCAAGGTGACTACACAGCTGACCTTTGAAAACATGTACTTTCTTTTAAGATTTATTTAAAGTAGACATACGCTGGGACATGGTCTTTAAGGAGGACTCCCGAAACTTGAGCAGGTATTTGGACCCTATGGACAACATCCCCAGTAGACATGCTTGACCAATAGTTGCTTTAATAAGTAGCATATAGATCTAAAAATATACCTCACCTACCATTCATTATTATAAGAGAAGAAAGCAAAGTCTCTTGCCCAGCAACAATTCTATGGTAGTGTAGAAGTTTGACATGAATTCATGAGATCTACCTATTTTATTAGGCCGTCAGAAATCCAGAAGCCTATGCTTCTCAACAACTCACATGCTTTCTTATTTAAACTAGCTCTCTGTGAGGAAACACATGATGACCATTACCAGTTCTGTGTTTGTCTAGCCCTCCCAGAGGCTTGTGCCTCACATGAGAAAGGGTCTGTGACTTTTTAGGGTCACTAGGCCTACAACTCTTCAGTGTGCTGGTGACCCACCTATAACACATCATGAAGTGTCTTTGTCCTTACCCCTCAGCCACTCGGGCCTTCTAACCCTGCCTGGGCTCACATACAGCCTCTAGCAAACTTCCTACTGCTAGGTGTTTTGAAGGCTGTGGAACCACAAAGACCATTCCTTCATTCTATCTGCCTTGGATGTTAGCCTCAAAATCTTTGCTTGAGCTTGTGAATCACCCAGCCCATCATTCACATACTCCATCTCCTTCCACTTGGGCATTCTTCCCCAGTCCAGGGACATCTTAGTGGGACAGCTGGGAACTCTGTCCCCATTGATGCTCCAATGATTTTCTAAAGCCTGAAACCCTCAGAGTTCCCATGGAGATTTGGGTTTTCAAGCATACCAGTGTGGCCTAGCCAACTTGATTGTGTAAACTTGTACAAGGTACTTAAACTCATTAAAGACTTCCCTCTTCTGTAGGGATGGATGAAAAGTAGCATCTATCTCACAAGGGTTTGGAGGTGGAGTAGAAAGTAACTGAATTTATAAACACCCAGTATCGTGCTAGGCATATAGACTCTTTAATGTAAGTTACTAATTAAGACCTTCAACGCTGAAGATTAATGACAGCAGAAGGGGAGAGAACTCAATCTGCAAATTAACATAGCAAGTCATTATTTCCTAATATGAAAGTCATTTTTAAAACAATAGAGTAGAAATGAAGACCCAGGGAGAGAATCTGAGAGTCTGGGCATACCAATCACACACTGTACCTAGTGTCCTCAATATGGGTTTACCAGGATGGGGTGAAAACAGACAACCAAGCCTGGTCATCTATTTTAATGAACTGAAAGCCATTCAAACTTAAAGAAAAGAGTAGCAGCACCCATTTCATCAGGGGGAAAAAAAAAAGACAGGCCCAACTGTGGAGCCAGGAAAGCTGTAATTAGTTCTAATGGTCACAGAATCAGCCAATGAAAGAGCAGCCAGGGGTTGTCAGCACAGCAATTAGCCCACACAGGCTGAGTAAACAGAGAGGGAGAAGTTACTTCCAAATGGCCTTTTCTACTTCACCACTTTTAGTGGTGACAAACACACTACAATGAAGACTCACAAAGTAGTGAGTGATGTAGGTACCACTAAATCCCACAACGGCTTTCTCAGTAAACACTTCCTGGAGTGGGGTGCCACACACCCAGTGGGTGGGAATTAATATTATCTGTAAGTGATATGGATACCTGAGGTGTCAGGTATCCACGCCGATACCTCAGCAGGATGAGTGGACACTCAACTGAAGAGCTCCCCTTCCCTGCAAGTTCTGCTCACCAATAGAGGCATCCTACAAAGAGGAGGCTGCTCCTCCTTCTCTGCATAAAAATATGCATGGGTGGGTGCAGCTGGAGAGATTCAAGTCATGTGGGTGGTAGCACCATCTCAAAGGCAATGGGAGATACTTAACAGAGGCAGGTGGTGGCAATGCTGATTGGTTCTAGGCTCTGCTGGGAGTGCCTATCGCTTGGTACTGCAAAGATTCTCAAAAAGTCACACAGTACTCAATGAGCTTGAGACTTGCTGTGATACTTAGGGACTTAAATCCGGCTTTAATTATTGCAGCTTTTTTTTTTTCACATCTACTTCTTGTGTGGGAACAATTACCATAAAAACTACTACAAGAGAGAGGTTTCTACAGGAGAGACTAAAAGAAACAGTATTTCGATATTAATGTGACCAGTCCCGTGCCAGATCATAAATTCTCTAGAACCTGCTCCCAGGGGCTGGAGGTCATGGGGGATAGCTGTCAGTAAAGGGCTTGCAGCACATGTGTAAGGACCTGAGTTCAGATCTTACAAACCACATTAGAAGCTGGGCATGGTGAGGTATTTTTCTAATTCCAGTTCTGGAGGATAAGCAGGAGACTCTCTGGGGTTTGTGGCCATCAATCCAGAAAAACAAGAGTGAGCACCAGGTGCAATGAGAGTTCCCGCCTCAAGGGAATAAGGGAAATTGAAAGAGGCTAAATTTTAACTCTTTCCCTCTGCTTACACATGTGTGCACACACCCACATACAACATGTACATGTACACCACCCACAGTCATATACACACAAAGCTGGGCTCAATGAGTCGTTGCTGGGGAGGTGGAGAGTGGTGGGACCCTGAAGCTTGCTGGTCAGTCAGTCTAACAGTCACTGAGCTCCAGGTCCTGTGGAAGACCCTGTCTGAAACATGAGGACACCTAGTGCTGACCTCTAACCTACACATGCAGGTTACATAATGCATTCATTTCTCTCATACACACGCACACACACTTGAACAGGAAAATAAACACACACACACACACACACACACACACACACACACACACACACACAAATAATAAAGGTGGGAAAAGAGATGACTCAATGGTTATGAGTACTGGTTGCTCTTACAGAAGACCCTATTTTGTTTCCCAGCATCCATAGGGCAGCTCACAACTGTCCATAACTCCAGTTCCAGAAGATCCAACATGCATGCCCATGGCACACATAACATGCATGCTGACAAAACATCCATATACATGGAGTAAAAATACATCTAATAAACACATCTAAGTATTAATAATCATAAAGTGCTTCCAAATAATTGACAAATCTCTAAGCGTGCTTTGTTTTCTTTTGTTAAATTTAAATCTTGACCAAAATATATACTGTTGGGGCTGGAGAGTTGGATCAGAGGTTAAGAGCAGTAGTTCGCCCAGGTCTTCTGGACTCATGTCCCCACACCTATGTGGAGAATCACAGCCATCTGTAACTCCAGTTCCAGGGTATCTGAAGCTCCATGGCTACAGGTGGTTTCTTTTTTTTCCCCTTGATGTATGTGTGCAAGGTGTATGTGTGTGTGTGTGTGTGTGTGTGTGTGTGTGTGTGTGTGTGTGTATGTGTGTGGTGTAGTGTATATGTGTAGTATGTGTGATGTGTGCAGTGTATGTGTGTAGTACGTATGTGTGTGTGCATGTGTGCAGTGTATGTTTGTGGTGTAATGTGCGTGTGTGTGTGTGTGTGTGTGTGTGTGTGTGTGTGTGTGTGTATTTTTAACTTTCTGAAGACCATATGATTTTACAATGAGGAGAGCTTATTATAAACCTTAAAACCTTTCCACTATGAGGAATAAATTGATATTCTCAGAACGCTATGACGCCGTGAAATGCGACGTTTAACCTGCTCACATCTCCACGAGTCCATTTCACTTGCTTCCGACCCTTCAAGCTGTTCCTTTGCCTGTGGAGGTCAAATGCATATGTGTGGACTTAGAGTGACAACATCAACAGTCCAAAATACCCACAGCTGAGCCAACTGCTGCAGAAGCAGCCTGGCCATCCAGGTTGTTATAAGTCACTTACTCTGACAGGACAGCGTTGCCATCCCAAAGACTGTGCATATACAATCAAGCCTAGCTGTACTTGGCGTGAATTGTAAATACAGCTGAAGTTTACCGATGTCAATGTAAATAATACAGCATTTGGAAACCTATGGACCAGAAATGAACCAAATTTTGATCTTAGCAATGTATTTTTCAATAGTACAAATAAATGGGTGTGCTAATGTTTAGCATTCGTGAAAATGTTTTCAAATTGTGTCACCTGTATTACTGAAGCGAGTTCTTTATGGGATATGTTATAGGCCTAACTTAAGTTGTACTGAGCACATGGTGTTTCTCTACTGAAAAGCAGTGTCATTTTTAGTTGTTAGTTTACAAAAATCTCCCCACTAGACTCACAGGAAGACCATATAAAGAGTTAAGAGGCTGTGAGTTGCTATTTAGCCAAGACTATTTACCAACAAAGAGAAGAGAACGTCTGGATGGAAGGTGACAGAGACTCTATTACCTGGACTTGGAAAGCCAGTCCTCCATGGATTTTCTCAGGGTAAATCTATACCGACATAAGTAAGCCTCTAAGAAGAAAGCCATGCTATTTGAGGAAATCCAGCAATGTGCATAAATCCATTCTAGTAGGCTGTGTACAAGTTTGTTAGGGAAGGCTCCTCAATCCCTGGTGGTCTCTCCACTCACAGCATCATCTGCACCATGGTATTCAGAGTTCTGGGCCTCACCAGATCTACCCAGTCGTAAACTGTCATGGTAGGCCAAATCTGCTTACCAAGTGATGTTGACACACACTTGAGTTTTAGAAAAGGGGAGTGTCAGATGAGACAGCAAGCAGCAGACATGTTACTGATCAATATTCTCCGTCAAGTTTCCCATAGAATCCCTGCAGCTGCTGTGAATTGTATTATCCTTATTTAAACAGTTGGTCATAGATATGCCATTTGCCTAGGTTGTTAAAGTGTGAATGCAAATGGCATGTTTTATGTTGCAGATGACAACTGCTGTATGTTCTCTGCCTTAAGTGATATGAAACAGAGACCTGTGTGTGTATGTCATATGTACATATTATATATTATATATAATATATATGTGTATGTACACAACAAATGTATGTGTGTGTATATATATAAGTATATATACACATATATATATACGTGTATGTATATATATATGTGTGTGTGTGTGTATACACACACACACTTGGAGTTCAACTCTTCTTTAATTTGATTGTGATCATGTCCTAGTTTTGCCCTCTTAAAATAAGAAAGTATTCAACTTACATTTGATTTTGTAGAAGACCACAGCTGAGATTTTAGATTAAAAAAATTCCCTTGGATTTTAAAAAATACTTTGGAGTTTTTAAAGAGACTGAACTTTTAACGTGTTTGAATTTGTAAGACTGTGGGACTTTTAAAGTTTGTAAAATGTTTTATATTATGATGTTTATATTAATGTGTGATCTTGGGGGTGAATGAGAAAAAAGATTGCAACTTGACAGTTATATGTTTGAGTGTCAAGTTGACAAGTTTCAGTTGTGCTGGATAGTTTTATGTCAAGTTGACACAAGCTATAGCTGTCAGAAAGGAAGGGACCTTAAATAAGAAAATGCCTCCATGAAATCTAGCTGTAGGGCACTTTCTTAATTAGTGATTGATGGGAAAGGCTCAGCCCATTGTGGGTGGGGCCATCCCTGGGCTGTGGGTGGGGCCATCCCTGGGCTACTAGTTCTGGGTTCTGTAAGAAAACAAGCCATGTGAGCAGAAAAACATGAGCAAGTCATGTGAAACAAGCCAATAAGCAGCACCGTGCATGGCTTCTGAATCAGCTCCTGCCTCTCGGTTCCTGCCGTGTGAGTTCCTGTCCTGACTCCCTTCAACAATGATAGTGGTGTAGAAACATAAGCCAAATAAACCCTTTCTTCCCCAGTTTGCGTTTTGATCATGGCACTTCATCTCAACAATAATAACCCTAAGACATAAGCACACACACACACACACACACACACACACACACACACACACACTACACATAGTTAAGGAGAAAATAAAAGAACAATAATAAAACACCCATGCCTTTGAAGATGAAGCTACTTTAAAACATAAAAAAAGGCTTCCTTGGAAACTGACATTAAATTCAGAGCTATGTCCTGTACAGTTGAAAGAAGTGGGTTCTAGAAGGACTTGCGATCATGCAGTATTGCATGGAAAAGATCAAGAGCAGAGGCCTAGAGTTAAGGATCATGTTCAAAGTATATAAAGAACACCTTCATCTATGTGTCTATCAGACTTTCTCCAGCTCACTGGGAAAGGCTTAGTCATGTCTGAAGTCATGCTAGAAGGCTAGAATCTCATAGGAGAGGATGGGTGTGACTCATGCCTTATGGAACTGTGGGTTCATGCTCACAAAGACTTGGCTGAGAAGGGCATGAGGGTAAAAGTTGAAGAAAGATTCAGATGTCACAGAGGGAAGCTGAAGGCTCAGGGGGACGTTGGGCTTTTTCTGCATACAGAGGCCAGCAGTGCAAGGGTGCACCACCCAAGCGATAACTCAAGTTTGCAAAGATTACGTTGCTGGCTGTCTAGAGAGCGGACTGTGAAAAGGCAAGAAAGCCTGGAGTTTACCTCACAATTGGGGGGCTTCTGTGCCCTGGAAGATGACTGATGATGAAGCCAGAGTTGCTGGAGCAGGATATGATGAGAGATATCAAGTAGGAAACAAAGTTGGGGGACCAGACCTGATTATAGGATAGATATGGAGCCAGGTGAGAAAAGATGAGAGAGCCATAAATCAAATATGACTCCCGAGGAATCCACGATTGGGGATGTCATTAAAGGAATTCAGGGACGTCTAGAGAAGCAAGGAACTGAGTGTGGGAGAGACACAAGCTGACAGCTAAACATATGAGCTTTGAGCTCAGAAGAGAGCCAAAGCCAAGTTATTTAAATAAGAGAGTCATCAAGCATATTAAAGTACTTAAGCCACACAACTCGATGAGATCCCCTGTCAGTTTCTCTTTGAAAGCTCCTCAAACACATCTCTTCCTCTGTTTTCTACTGCCATTAATCTTTGTTTCCCAGAAGACCCACTGCAGTATTTCTATACTCAGTGCATAGCCTTGCTCCTTGGCAATCCCCTTTACACATAAGTCTACCATTCATCTTCCTGTTACACAAATTAGATCACTCTTCTCTTCAATAAGAACCAAGTGCTTATTATGTGCACATCTCTCCGTTCAGTGCTTCGAGTGAGTCAAAGAAGAGTAAGAAATAGATTCTGATACTAGAAGCTCATAGTCTATAGAAATGATGTGTCTGTTAAAAAAAAAAATCATACTTCAGTGTAGAAAGTGACGGGGCCATGGAGAAACAAGGAAGAGTCACATATCATAAGCATTGGAGGAAAGTGACCACTGGCTTTTAGCATCATGAAGATAGACGAGTTTGTGTAGAAGGATGTGTTTTCATTGTAATAGGATCACAAAATGGCACCTTCACCTTGGTGATGAAAGGTCAGGGTCCCAGTCTCTCAAAGTCTGACTATTCTTTCACTTTCTGCTAAGACTGTGGGTGGGGGTGGGATTCAGTCTTAGATTATCTTGTCTGTGCTCAACAGTCATCTCCCCAACTGTGTCATGTCACCACAATTAATTGCTGACATAGTCTGTAAAAGAGAACCCCATCCCTCCCTTTAAGAGTTTGCTTAAAGCTGGATCAAGTGTTATTCAATATTACTACTATTCAAGCTCTGGACTTGCCTTTTGCTTTCTGACTCTTACCTCTCTGGAATTTATCTACGCATTTCTTCCAGTGAGACACACTACATGTATTCCTTCATGTGGATTAGAAACAATCACTTCTCACGTGTAATCCCCCTCAACTGTAAGTTTATGTCTCTGTGTCACTCTGTGGGTTCCTGCTGTTTCCCAATTGGTCTGCATGGGCACTCAACTACATTTGAAATCACCTAGGAGACCCACCTCTGAGTATTCCCTTGATATGACTGAGGAAGGAAGATCCATTCAGATTGTGGGCAGCCAGCAATCCATGGGCTAGGATCCAGGGTGAATGAATGGAAAAGTCAGAAAGCCAGCTGGGCACAAGCATTTCCGGCTCTTTGCTTCCTATTTCACTGAAATCTGAGGAGCCATGGCTGAGAGTTACTTCCACCTCTTTGCTTTTGAACTGTGAGCCCAAATACTCCCTTTCTTCTTCAGGTTGCTTTCCCTGGGTCACAGTCGTGATGAAAGTAATTCATGTACCACATGACATGCCAACTTCAGGAATCTGCTCTGCCCCTCAGGGCGTACTACCACTCTGTACTTTGTCCTTTTCCTTCAGTGGACTGTGAAAAGAACTGTTTTAGTCACAACTCTATTGCTGTGAAGAGACACCATGATCAAGGCAATTTGTAGGAAAGAAAGCATTTAACTGGGACTGGCTTACAGTTTCAGAGGCTTAGTCCACTATTATCACAGTGGAAACATGGCAGCACACAGCACAGGAGCAATAGCTGAGCTACATCCTCACCAGTAGGCTGAGGTTGAGGAGGAGCTAGCATGAACTTCAAAGCCCACACGTCTTTCAATGAGGCCAAGCCTCCTAAGCCTTCTCAAATAGTGTCACTCCCTGATGACAACACATCTAAATACATAAGGTCATGGGGCCATCATTATTCAAACTATCATGAAAGTAAATGCAGCTGTGTGTGTGGTTATTTCCTTTATACTTTGCTATCTGAGAAATCTACATAGGCTCTTGTCATATTTACCATGAGGTTCTAGATGTAAAGTGATACTCAAATCATACATTCAAAATTAATGATTACCCAGCAAATCTTTGATGCCCATGTATGGGAGACTCTCAGCTGTTGAATACTTCATTTCTCCTTAACACTAGATAATAGAAACTCACTAATCTCACATGTGGACTCTCTAAAGAACTAAGACAAATGGATATGTCTAACTGATTTTGAACAGCATAAATACTTGATTCTAAGTCATTTGTTGTCAGGCTAATGGGATCTTACTGAAGTGACAGTAGCTCCCATGACCCTCCATGGCCAGGTGGTGAGGGAACTTGAATCCTATCTAGGGAGGACAGCTTGACAATATGTGCCTGTAACTTTCACAAAAGAATTTGTATGAAAAAGAAGCTGGCATCCTGAATATCCTCAGATATTAAAGGACTGAGACAGAAGAGGATTAGACTGACTCTAAAGGTCTCCAAGGAACCTTTCTGGAGATAATAAATAGCAGTGAAAGAAGATGAATATTTACTTAAAGGAGAACTGTGAATACCCAGAGATTTCCACTGGGTGAATGAATGGAGCTACTGAGTCTCTTTTTATTTTGTACATTCAAGAAGTTACATAACTCTTCAAAAAGACTTATGACACTTCCAACACAGGAAGGCTACACCTAGCATTTTTCCAGCTCTGAAATGACTTGATTCTACCATAATAACAGGAAAAATGCACAGGGCACTTAGTACACGCAGGGTCCTGTCCTACAAATTTTATATGCATTGCTTCATTTCTTTGTCACAATAACTATTATTACATCCATGACTAAAGACAGCAAAACTGAAGGAGAGAGACATTAAATAATTTGCCTTCGTTCCCACAATTAATAAGTATTTAATACTAGGAAATCTTTTTCCAGAGCCTACTCTTTTATTTTGTCTTTCATAATCCCATGACAGATCTAAGTCCAAAATGTGAGAGGCTTTGCCTAATAAAGGGAACAATGGGTAAGAGAAGGGGGTGATCACTGTAGAGCTATGCTGAGAAAAATGACATTCTGCAAGCCCAAAGGAACAGGCATTGGGGAATGAGAATTTTAAAGCAGAGTTCTGAACACCTTTATAGTCCCATGTGACGGGGACAAGGCAGGGGCCTCTAAAATGTGACAGCTATGTCATTTTTTTCTATAAACTAAATCCTGTGCACCTTGCTTGCCATGGAGACTAAATCCTGAAGCTTAATACTCTTGCAAAGTTAGGATAGTCACTCTCTCAAACCAAGAAATCACACAAAGGATCAGGAAGTGTGCTGTGGGATGTTTCTAATGGTGAAGAGAAGCATATGAAGAATGATGAGGGAAACAGGAGAGCATCAGGAAGCCCAATATGGGGTATCAAAGTTAAACTTTAGGGCACCAGGTGGAAACAGCCAAGTATGTAGAATCTCACAATCTCTTGCTCTGTTCCCATTCTGGGCTCTGGAAAGACACTCTTATGTGCAATACACCTGCACGTATCTGCACAGGTAGGAAAACCTCTGGTGGGGTCTAGAGGTCACCAAGCATCATGAAGTATGATGTGGAAAATAACCTGTGAAGAGCCAGAAGGGCCAAAGTAGGTGCAGCATACAGAGATTGATCCCATCTGTAGACTTAAGAAGGCACAGGCGTGGAGAAGGGAAGACTCAGTCACAAGACTCACAAGGGTAGGAGTTGGAGCCCAGCTTGAACTCCATATCATCATCACAAAACAAAAGCTGTTTTCTTTACCCTGATACTGTCTTGGAGAAAAGAACTACCTAGATGTATTTCAATGAAAATAATGATAATGTCTTGTATAAATAAAGTTAGGGAAGAAAAATCTAATTGAAAATGAAGACACGGTTTATTTAGCTGATGATTTAAGACAGACTCTGTTCACCATCACAAGTATGGTTAAGCAGGTATATGGTAACTGTTGAGAACAGTAATAATTTGCATCTGAATCTTAAAGTTAAGTTTTCTGAATTGTTTGTACATGGGTTTTGATTTATAAAAAATATTTAATTGATTTAGGAGGTACTTTTCTTTGTTCATTTGGAACAAACTTTAATAGACAAAAATCAAACAAGCAAAAGTGTCTAGTAAGTAAGCCTTTGGATTTGACTGCCACATGCTTTTGACTCTTACTTTCTAGGGATCCTTGGGGACTAGCATCAAAGGTAAATTTCAGTTCCTGGTATTTTCTGATTTAACATTTGCCAACTGCATTTCAACCTGGAATCTGCAGAGTCACCCAGCTATCTCATTACGATGTATCACTGAGAATCCTGGCGCTCACATATGGTATTAAATGAGTGCGAATGCAATAAAGATAACTACTTTAATCTTGTAACAAGCACTTCTACTCTGCGGCCTCATTTCAAGTTATCATAAGTGCTAGAAGATCTCACATAGAACATTGTGTTGAATAAACAAAGATACTCGAAATAGGAGCAGGCTATATGTGCATTTCAAATACATTAAAGGGGTGTTTAATGTCATACATTAATACAATGCTATAACTTGTACAGTCCATAAAATCTGGGGCTAATATAATACAAATGAAAGTGGTAAGTGATAGATAAGTTAAATTCACACAATCGGGTAGATTTAGAAAACATTTCACTTTAACTCAGCCAGAGTCAAAAATTGCTATCTGGTTGCCTCCCCTAAAGACCTATAAGCAGGAAACATTGTGTCCCCTGGGAGCCTTAGCAATTGCCTATAGAGTAATCGTCCTATGCTTTCAGAGATACATTGTTAACCAAAATATTAACAAGTGAAACAATAGTATAGGAAGAAAGCTGAAGGCTGTATTTATTGTAAGATGCCCTTGATGTACGGTGGGAAGCCAGAAGCAAGGCACGTGCAGGTTCTTGGTTTTCTGTGTGTATTTACAACATGAACTGAAAACAAGAAGTGTCTCCAATCTTGTGTTGACTCCCAGTGAGGCCAATTTCACAATGGTAAGGAATCAGCATGCTTCGGGGAACATTGAAACCTCCATTAGATGAGGGCATGATAAAGCAGGATCCAGACCCGCTAAGGGCTATGGGAGCAAGTATTGTATGTGCATCTCTGAGTCAGTTAGCTAGAAGTTAAATCTGAGCTACCTAATCTTTGAGGAACTCTGGGTGCTGGAGGAAATGGGGTGAGAGGTGACCTTTAGCGGACGGAGTAGATACAAACTGAAAATAGATTATTGACAATTACACAGGGATTTTTTTTTTTTTTGCCATGCATCTCTCGTTTTGGTTAATCCATTTCCAACCCTTGCCGTCCTTGTTCTTCTCCACCCCACCCCTACTTACATTTTACTCACTCCCGTGAGTGTCCTCTCTCTTCTTTTATCCCATGTGTTCACTTGTTCTGTGGTGAACTGAAGGAGAAATTTGCCCTCCCCCCCTCCCCCCCACTCCCTACCCACCCCATGGTCATCAGCATTGGAACACTCAGTTGGTGGTACCATATGGGAGGGTTAGGAGGTACGGATGTCACTGAGGATGGGAAGTGGAAGTTTAAAGATTCATGCAATTTCATTTTTTTTTTCATCTTTGCTTCATGTTTGTAGTTCAAGATGTAACCCCTCAACTTCCTGTTCCTGTTGCTCGGCCATCATGGACTCTAAGCCTCTGGAACCACAAGCCCAAATAAACTCTTGCTTCTCTAAGTTTCCTTGGTCATGGTGTTTTATCACAGCAATGAAGAAGTACCAAGTGCATGGCTCTTTCAATTATCTTTGTAACTCAGTTGCAGGAGAGCAGTTTGCCGTGTGGCTTTCCCATACACATTTGATTTTGATTCATCTTCCCAATCCTCCTCATTTTACCATAGTGGCTTAAACTTTCCCAGCTCCACTGTCTCTCCTGTTTTCATATACTGGTTTTCTGCCACCCTCCCTTAAAGCATCTCCCTCCTCAACAGAGCCTTTTTAGTTTCCTGGCTTCCACAGGGAAGCCATGTTAACCATGCAAAGGATTTGAAGCTAGAACCCAGATATGACAGAGAACAATGTATCTATGACTGAAATCCTCAAACAATAAATAAGTATAATGTTCAAAATTATATATAGACTTTTAAAAAAGGAATTTTGGTCTTTGTCCAGAGAACTTTCTTCCTTCCTTCCTTCCTTTCTTTTTTTCTTTTTTTCTTTCTTTCTTTCTTTCTTTCTTTCTTTCTTTCTTTCTTTCTCTCTCTCTCTCTTCCTTCTTCCTTCTCCCTCCTCCTCCTCTTCTTCTTCCTCCTTCTCCTCCCCTTCTTCTTTCTCCTTCTCCTCCTCTTCTTCCTCCTCCTTCTTCTTCTCCTGGAAACCTCTATCAACATAGACAAAAATCTATGATAAATATTGCCTAAATAATATTCATTTTTCTCTGAAAAAGTAGGTTGTAGTGTCATTGTGAACAGTGAGGTCTTAGACAAAAGAAATGACAATTCCTAAAATACATTTAATAATCAGTTGCTTGTAGCCTAAAATAATATATGTAGTAGAAATCTGTAAGAGACATCTTTGTTCCTATCTGAAGATTAAGCTTGTGTATTCCAGAGAGTACACTTTTTTTAAGAATGAAAATGAGGCTCATCTGACATATCAGTAGATGTTAGCAAAAGCAACTTAGAAGGTGCAGAGTCACCATTCACCATTAAGTTTTAGAAACTTATTTGAGAAGAACACAAGTAAAATGGCCAGCTGATGAGTTTGAATTGTATTATCAGGATTCCATGTTCCTCCTGTCTTCTCCTTTTAGCTGAGATACAGAGGCTGCCCATGGTGAACCCAGTCTACAGTCTCTTCAGCTGCCCATCATGTCAGATAGCAATGGTCCTCCTGACAGTCCAGGGGACCGTGTACAAAGCATTGGTTGCCATACTTTGATCTGCTACCTTTTAAGATGCTGAAGAGGGAGTAACGTGGGCTTCTTCTGACCAGGCAGAGAGTGGAGGTCACCTGTCTACCATAACACAGGACAGCAACAGAGAAGTAAATTCCAACAAAACAATGTAGGACATGTGAAGTGTCACGGGGTGAGTCATCTACAGAAAGGAAGAAGAGCTGACAAGGAAATGGAGGAGCGCAAATACAAAGTGAGAGGTGAAAATCATGACTGAGTAGACAGTCATATGGGTAAAGGCACTTGCTGTAAAACCTGACACCTGAGTTCAGTGATTCCCCAGACCCCACATGGTGGAGAGAACTCATTCTTCCAAGTAGTCCTCTGACCCTCTGACTTTCACATGTGTGCACATGCACACACACACACACACACACACACACACACACACACACAGAGAGAGAGAGAGAGAGAGAGAGAGAGAGAGAGAGAGAGAGAGAGAGAAACAGACAGAGGAGAGGGAGAGAGGGAGAGAGACTGAGAGACTTCAGAGGACTAAACATAGCAGTCAACTGCTTTGTGAAGACAGACTGTCTGGACTTCACACTTAATGCTAATCCCTATTAACATTACCAGAATCCAAAATTAAAAACGTGTCAAACACAAAAAGGAATTTTTATGAAATTATTTTTATGTGTATAAAAGTGTTTGCCTACATGTGTGTATGTGCACCACATGAATGTGTGCCTACCAAGGCCAGAGAGGACATGAGATACCCTGGAACTGGAGTGACACAGTGTCATGTGGGTGCCAGGACTCAACCCTGGGTCCTCTGTAAGAGCAGCAAATGCTTTTAACCACTGAGCCATCTCTCCAACCCCATGAGGAACATGTTCATGACTACAAACTGAAGCAGTCTGTGGTGTTTTGAGACAATGAAAAGAAAGAGAAGCAACTACGGGTTGCTTCTTTACTTTGCTTTCATTACTTAGTAATGACCAGCTAACAAAGGATCTAACAGAGGGAAATTTCCAGTGCAGCCAGGAGGCACTAAACACTTCCTCCCTGGCTCTGTGGCCTCCGGATCTTTAGGAAAGAAATGCAGTTGAATTGTAAACTATCCAGAGAAGATAGGTATGGTGTCAAGAAGACTGGAGGTATATCCTAAGAGGGAGCAAAGGAAGGACCACAGGTGACCAATTAAAGTTGAAGAGGACAAGTTGTCATGTTGCTGAGTAAAGAAGGTGTAGGCATCTGACTTAGCTGATCAGAGGTTGGAAGTTTCTGTTCTAGGTTCTACTGCAAACCAAGGACACGAGAGAGCTTGGGACCTGGAGACTGACAGTTGAGGTGCATCTTCCCGTGGTTCACTGGCCTGCAGTCAGAGTGTGGATAGAAAGTCAGCCAAAGTGTCCCAGAAAAATCAGGAATGAGGGAGGATTCAGGCAAGGCAGACGGTGTCAGAGACTCCTAGGGTACAGTGGTACAGTGATTTCTGAGTGCCCGTTGAGGCCATGGATGAGAGCATGGAGGCACACTATGATGCCACAAGAATCTTTGTGGAGCAAGGGGAGCCAAGCAACCTGAATCCAGCTGAGGAGCTGGAAGTCTGCCTGAATGTTGAGGACATGGGATAACAACAGGTTTCAAGATAGAAAAGTGTCCATCAGAAGCCAAAGTGTGCAGTGATTAGTAGTGTGGAGTCATGACAATTAACAGCAAGAAACAAAGGTTTCAGAGGTGGAACCTGAGGGCAGGGACTTCAAAGGAGAGGGTGTACTCAGAGTGAACTAATTAATAGTCAAGGAGTAACAAGAGCGAGTGGTTTCCAAACACTGACGTAAGAAATACCACAAAGTTACAGTTTTAGAACCCAAAGTTTGTGAAGAGTCTGTGGAGTTGAGTTCATGGTGTAGACAGAAACAGTCTGAGGTTCTGGGAGAGGCTTCTGTGTTTGCCCAGGTGAGCCACCAGTAGCTTTCCATATCCAGTCCTTGCTTAGTGGCTTCATAATTCTTGGCCCTGCATCCTCGGTCATGTGGACTCCTCCTGTCTACTTGTGCTTTCCCATCCCCTCTGACTGCAGCTCACCAGGAGAGATGTGGCTGCACTTGGCACCCTACCTGAATAAATTAATCTTAATGATCTCCATTCACATCTGCAAAGACAGCAGATGTTTCTGACCCTATCAGGAAAGAAAGCAACAGGGCCTGGGAGAGACTTCTCCAGCCGTGTTTCATAGCACTGGATTAGGAGTTGTTCAAGTGTGTTGGCCGGCCCTGCTCCAGGACAGCTGACTTGCAGTGGGGAAATTGTCAAGGTCGAGGGACGAGGTAGGCAATGACTGCCTCCTCCACTTGAGTGAAGCAGAAAGGGGCAATGCCTTGGGAAACAGAACAGTGACTACGCAAGGCTCTGTAGGGTTCAATCCTTTTTCATCAGCAATAGATCCTAACATGTGATAGCTACCCAGAAATATGTGGAGACTGGATTAATGGGGACATAAGTGGCATTTCCTAAAGCCAAGTTTAACCATCATAACAACCATGGGTGCTACTATTGGAACAGGGCATTCCTCCCAGCTTTACCAATTAGGGCCTCTATTGCTGTGACGAAACACCAAGACCAAAAGCAGGCTGAGGCAGTGAGAGGAGCCTCACACTTCCACACACCCTTATTTGGCTTACACTTCCATATTTCTGCTCATTGTGGAAGGAAGTCAGGACAGGAACTCTTGAGGTGGCACCACTACAGCTACCTCAGTGCTTAGAGCAAAGCAAAGACAGAAGGATATGTCTAGGAAGAAGAGTTACAAAGTAGTCACAGTAATCAGTGTAGAGGGCAGGGAAGCAAAAGGAAGCTCACATGGAGACTGAGGAGCAGACTTGAAGTCAGGGAGCTGCCGGTTAGTAGGTGTTGGGCAGCGAGAAGGCTCCATAGACAAGAGCAGCTCCCATGTGGTGAAAAGAAAGAACAGGTTGTACTCTGACCACCACACATGTGCAATGGCATGCACAGGGTCACACAAATATATAAATACACACATAAATATTAAAAAAAAAAAAAAGAATGCTAAATCTATCCTTTTCTGGGGATTCACCTTTACCAGTCAGTTGGAAGAAGAATCATAAGCTGTCAGAACCAACTTAGACAACAGAAAATATAGTTTGTCTCACTCTGGGTGAGTGGATCTCTGGGCCTCGGGTCCTTTTGTAACTCATGATGGTGTCTCTTAATGTCACCAACACCAACCTCTGAATGACTCTGAGGCAATCTGTCTCTTGCCCTTTGGGGGAATTGCCTTCACATCGAGTTATCTATTACTCTGGTAAAAAATGATCCAAAACTGTATGACCCTTTCCCCTTTGCGATGAACTGCGATTGATCTGGTGGCAGCAGCTGCTCAGGGCTTGGTTGCAGAAGACTTATAGCTTTTGCAGGAAGTTCAAGCTTCCAGGTACGTAGCAAGTACTGTGCGTAGAGACTTCCCCAGTTTCCCCTAAATACCTATAGTCATTGTATTGCATAGGTCAAGAAATCCAGCCTCCCCCAACCTCCTACCTTCAGTTCAAATAACAACCCAGCAGTGCACCAGGCTCTCTTGCCCACCTCCCTTGCAAAACTCACACTGGCAGGGGCCATTTATTTGTTCTTTGAAGGGATGCTTTATTTTTCTCCAAGAGAACTTGGAAAACAATCAGTGAAAATCATTTTTATTTTCAACGGCATCTCTGGCATCTATCGTGCATGCCATGCCTGTCTCCTGGCTGCTGGAAACTAAAAGTCTGTCACACCTCCTGGAAAGATGTGCTGGAATGAACCAATTAGTATCCACCTAGTCATTGTTCACCTAGGTGAGCTGACTGCCTGAACCCAGCCGTGTGTGACCATCATAGACTCCAGAGTGCTGCAAGGAGGCCTGCATCCAAACCACAGATCAGCCCAGGGGCTTTTCAAGTCGATTCATGGCAGCAGCCAGCAGCCAGACTCTTGTTTCCTTCCCCTTCTGGTTTCCACGGCCTCCCACACTTTTATGTGCACCCCCACCCTGACACACACATTTTTATGTGCACTCCAGTGGATACTTCTACAAATAAAAGTGATGAGGGCACTTGGTTCCTTCAAACAAAGCCAAATGGGATCCTCAGAGCCAAAAGAGATAGTCTAGTCAGTAGCTGTTCATTGATATGTGAATGAAGCTTTCCAGTTTCTGCTGCAGTGTGGGGCAGGCTGTGCCTGGGACCTTAATAAAACTGCTTTTGGACTAGACTAGTTGAAAATTTTTATTTGTAATACCTGAAGCCACAAAGGTCCAGAGAATGTGGAGGGGGTTTGAGTGGGGGACATAGAGCAGCACTTAAGTCAGTCTCTTCTTAGCATAAACCTACCAGTCTAATTCCTGAAGCCAGAAAATGCTCATCTTCCTCAGAAGCAAACAGCTGAGGATAAAACTCACTTGAGTAGAGATCCCATGTCTCTGTGGTTGAAGTGTGGGGGAAGGGTGTCTTTGCTGCTTCGTGACTGCTTTTGAGAGAAACCAATGTAGAATGACTGGATAGCTCATCACTGAACAATCCGTACAAGCTGATGTAGACCCATCTTTGAAGGTCTGCTGGAGCAGAACAGGGATCCAGTTCTGTAGCTCGAACTGAAGACTGCGAAGCCTGGCCCAATGTCTTCCCTGCGTTTAGAAGCGTTGTCCTTCCTCCACTGCTTACTCTGCATCTGATACCCTCTCCCCTTTGCCTTCCTTCACCCCCTTGCTCTTTCATAAGTGAGTCACAGATTTCAAAATGTCTGTTTTACACACTGGTGGAATATTAAAGTTGGAAGCAATTTTAAGACGTAGTGGAACCGGACTCCCTCTTTCTATAGAAAAGAAAGTGGAGGCTCCATTACACTGAGAGCTAGCCAAACCCTACACTTACTTAGTAGACAAGCCAGCAATAGGATCCAATCTCTTCTACTGCAGTGGAGAGTTCTGTTGGTGGCACCTGGGACTCACAAATGGTTCAGGGCCCTTGCCAGAAGCAGAGCCCAGGGCTTTCTCACAGACATGGGGAAACCACAGTCATCTTTCTGCACAATCCTCAGAGATATCCCTGATCTGGGAAGTACCTCATAACACCTCTCCCCTTTTCCAGAAGAGGAAGTTCCCTTCTGCCATCTGTGTAGGACGCCATAGGCTACAGAGCCAGAGCCAAGGCTGGAAAGAGCCTGGCTAGTCAGGATCCCAGCAGATTCTCCTGGGGAAGGAAGCAGGAGTTTCCCCTCCAAGTCTAGTCCCTGCAGCCCCCAAAGACTGACTGTACATCTGTCCAGATTCCTAGATTCCCTTCTCTTAGCGTAAGCCTCACATGATGCCTCTTCCAGGGCCTATTTTCTATTCCTGTTGGTGTGTCTACATCACAAGAACTAATTATTCCTTCCCAATGGACAAAAAAGACAAGATGTATATCATTGTCTGTCACCTGACAACTGTGAGAGGTGGGTTTTGTTTGGTGTTTTAATTTGATTTTTAGGGAGAAAGAATACTTAATTTTTATAGAAGATATTAGCTTCTGGGAAATCATCTTACAGAAAACACTACCACATATAGATAAGGTCAGGTAGCCATATTGGAAGAGACAGAGAATGACTACAGCTGGAAGCTCTGAGTAAGTCAGAGTACTACTTAAAATGGTCATCAGATCCTCTTGTTATTGGTAGGGGTGGGGGTGGGCAGAGGGAGAGTCAATGCAGAAGCTGAGGACGGGGTTGGCTATTGGGTCTTGATTCTGTTATATCTGAATATTGGAATCCCAAGATGCCTCACCATCAAGTTTGCTGAAATGAAATAATGTTGATAATTGTGGTGCTATACAAAGTATTTAAGATATAAAGTGTATCCACTTAAAATTTAAAAGGTTTCTCTTAAACAACTGTCAACATCAGAAGTTGTAAAAACAAAGAGGCTCCTGAAAACAGTGAACTCGGAGACAGCGTGGAGGTAAAGCGTCTCCTGAGAAGCTCTGTCTTTAGTACTTGTATTAATCACATAGAAAGAGTCAAAAGAAATGAGATTCAGAAGAAACTCAAGGAGAAAACAAAAAGAATAAAAGTTCTGGTCCAATTTGTTTTCTGATAACTCTTTTATTGCTGCCTTTCCTCTCACTGACACTACTTTTGAATGTAACACGCACATACACATACACTTACGCAGAACACAATCATACACACAGACATACCACACACATTACACACACATACTCACACACTCATACTCACACACTCATACTCACACACATTACACACACATACATACACACAGAGACACACACACACTCACAAACACAGACACACAGGCACACTCATACAGACACTCACACACAGAGACACACACTTACATGCACAACATACTCATGCATTCACATACTCACACACTCATACACATCCCCTCATACACATATATGCACACATAGACATACACACACTCACATAGACACACAACACACTCATACAGACACTCTCACAAACACACACAACACACACATACATACACACTCATACAGACTCACAGTACACGCATACACAGACACACATACATACACACACAGACACACACTACACACAAACAGACAGACACATACACACACAACATAGACACAAAGGCACACACACACACACACACACACACACACACACACACACACATACATTATACCCACCTCAAAAGATCTAGAACAGAGAGGAGGCATAGGATTTTTCAATACTAATAAAACTTAGCAGCAAACCAGCAGGGTTGAATTCTCTGTTACTTTTACCCTCTGAGAAATTCTCCATGTATCCACATAAGCTGTGTGTGTGTGTGTGTGTGTGTGTGTGTGTGTGTGTGTGTGTGTGCATGTGCATGCACATGCATGCACACCTGTGTATATTCAAAATTTAATAAGCACTCCCCTGATAAGAAGAGGCAGTAGCTAGAACTCTGCTTATTTCTCTACCTCAGCATTCTCTCTGGTAAGACTGAATCTCTGTCACGTAAATCAGACCATGGGCATAATTAACTTCCAGCAAGTTGGGTAATTGATTCTCAGTGAATGGATAACAGAAGTTTGAAGGCTTTAGTTAATGGGTATCGTACATAAATAAATACCTTCAAGTAGAGTTAGTTTTCTGGGTTTTATTTTGAATAGCTTTGATACACTTGGAAGATGAACAGGTCTCCCTGTGGAGCCCACCCCACTCTACTGAAGCCAAAAAAAAAATCATTTTGTCCAAAGAGATGTTTCATTTGGGAGAAATTATTTAAAATTATGACATGTGCTTTGAAAGTCTCACAACTGATCTTAAAAACTAAGACATATAGATCAGCTGCCATCTAGTCCAAACTTTTATGGCAAAGATATCCTAGCCTTCTGTGTATGTCCCCTGTCACATCACCAGAAATACACACTGAATCCCAGTTCAATGGGTTGGTCCCTTGCAAATATTTCTGGTTGATAGTAAATGCAACCTTGTCCTGCAATACTAAATTAGTTTCTTCATCTTGTTCTCACTTGTTTTCTGTAGCTGTGATAAATGCTATGATCAAAAAGCAACTTGGGGAAGAAATGTTCTATTACAGGTAACTGCTAATCATTGAAGAGAGTTTAGGCAGAAGCTCAAGGCAGAAACCTCAAGCAGAAATCTTAGAAGAAGGTTCTTACTGGCTTACTGACTGGCTCGTGCTCAACTAGCTTTTTAAGCCAGCATATGCACACCTGCATAGGAATGGTGCCGCCCACAGTGGGCTGAGCTCTCTCATATCAATCGTCGATCAATACAGCTCCTCACAGACATATGTATCCACAGGCAATCTAACTCAGATGATTTTTAACTGAGGTTCTCCTTTCCCAATGCTGGGATAATCTTGCTGATGAGTCGTTTTCTGCAAGTTGACCGCGGAAGTGTCTAAAATGACAAAAGTCCATCGTGGTGCACACTTAAGCTGGCATCCATTACTATAGCACTGCAGTTCTTCACTGAAAAGAGCTAAGAGAACTAGGTAGTATCAGAAAATTGCACACCCTGTACAAAGTTTTAGAATAAACGTTTCTATGACTCATTCTTCTGACTGTGGATCTGCAGAAGATGGGGAGTTTTGACTACTCCAGAACTACATATAGTAGAGGCAGCTCAGCCTAACCCACAGTTTGATTCCAGACTCCTGTAATTCAGAACTGTGAGAAGATCCCTATTGACCATTTTTCTGATGTAAGGTTTTGGTGTCCTAAAAAAGTAATGGAAACTTGCATGCTGAGGAATGCTGATCCCCTAGCCCCAAGCCCCAGCCCCCAGCTTGCCATGGCACCTGCACCTGAGGAGACTATATTTAGAAAGAGAATGTTGCAATCTGAGCCTGTGCATGTCCCACCACATTATCTTCTGTAATGTGTCTCCTGTTCCTCGTTAAAACCCCACTATCTTTTACTGAACACATGTCTATGGAATATCCTAGCATCAGGTCCAAAGAGAGTCTTGGAGTATGCTGGTGACCAGAACCACAGGAATCTCAGGGAACAATAGACCAAAATATGTTTACAAGGCTTGGAGGAGCATCCTCTAATGCAAGAGGGAATGCATGACCTAAGAGTCAACAAGAAGGAAGAATGACCCTGGAGTGAGCCTTGGGTGGAAGAGTCAGCCTCAAGGAGAGGGGTTGGGAATGACAGTCCAGGTAGTTGGAAAAGTTGTGAAATTCAAATGCACCATGGTCAAAGACCAGTGCTGGGGTACAGTGCCTGAGCTGACAACACCCTGCAGTGCATGGACTGACAGACCTGTATCCCATTGCTCTCTGTGACATTCTAAGGTGCACACAAGACCCTTCCTCATGTGTAAGGGATGCACATCTCCCACAGACTAGACCAATTCTGTGAGTATAGATGGAAGCAACCCAGTAACCATACTTCAAGCATCTCAGAATCACAAGTTCAACTTGGAAATGTTGTCACATGTCTGCGGTCCCAGCACTCTGGTGTTGGAGATTGGTTCCAATGCTTTGAATTAATCTGATCCCCCAAATCAGGAATCTGCATATCCAAATGCTGATGGTCCTTGTCCCCGATTGATTTTTGATCAATCAATAAAGACCCAACACCCAGTGGTTGGGAAGGTAGACTGAAATGGGGCCTTTAGATTTGTGTGGGCTAGGAATTGAAAGAGAGGAAGATAGAGAACCATCATGACTCAGGGGAGAAGGATGGAATATAAGAGCTGCAGGAGAGAAAGCCAACCAGGCATGTAAGAATTTGGGTAAGAGGCCATTGGCCACTTCCTCATTGGGCCTGGGGTAGCAGGGAAGGCTTAGGAGTCTCAGGAGTCAGAGGGGAGTATTTGCTAGCTGGGGAAGGTTTAGAGTGCTCAGCCTTTGTGACATGCTGAGGAAGTCACAGCATGTCAAAAATTAAACTGGTGTGTGTGTGTGTGTGTGTGTGTGTGTGTGTGTTGCGTGTGTTTCATTCTTGCATCCAGATTGCACCTGGGTGGGTGCGTGCATGTGACCCTCCTCTGAGAACCAAAGCGGCATAGCTAAGGTGGCAAGATCAACCAGATTAAAATTCAGTGGCTGCACTGATATTCCAGCCAGTCAGGATGACAGAGAGAACCTGACTCAAAACAGACACAAACAGGAAAATAAATCATACAGGCACAGTTCTCATTTTTAAAAAATAAAATAATTCCAAGCCCTTCCCCCTTAGCAACATGAGCATTGTATCAAGAGTTAGGTGCTTTCTCGGAGCTCAAATGCTTGAAATACCTTTCACAGCCCACAAATTTATGCACAAACCAAGTACACACATGGTTTAGGCATGTGTGTACTTACGAATGTGTATGATGATACAGCCATTTACTTAATCATTTTTATCATGAGCATATCCCTGAGCTTGTGTGGGTGCTGTAATTGGTTATAATGAGCAGATAACATCACAGCTAAATCTCTTAGAATAAAAGCATAAACTGTATAGACACAAACAGGATTTGTCTGCCTCTGAGTCCCAAGCCCAGTGCCATCTGTGTTGACAATGGCTTCAAATAAAGGCTATCAATCTGGGTTGGAGCTCTAAAAGGATTACCAGCAATAAAAGTCTCCCATGAGCCTGGCCACCATCCTGAAAGCCTGCCCCACTCAGAGTTCATTTTGCTCCAGCTTCTGGTGGTATGCATGCATCTGCTTCCCTGGTGCTGAACAACACAGACCCAGTTCCACCCTGTGATTAGCAGGGCAGCTCCAGGCAGGAGTGAAAGGCTTGAAGCTCGACCACCCTCTGGGGTGCCCACAGGTCAGAAGTGAAGCTGCCTGCAGATGCTTCTTCAATAGAGCCATGGGCTTCTGCATGGTCCCTGCACTTGTCTGCAAGCTCCCAAGCAGGACCTATTGTACTGTGGGAACTTTTGCCCTGAAAACAAATGGACCAACTTAACTATTAAGTGTCAATGGAGCCACTCTGGTGGGGAGAGGGGTTGTTAAGATTTTAATTAGCTTGGACAGGTTTTTTTGTTTGAGGGTTTTTTTTTTTTCCTCTCCCCACTCTGATAACTATGGTTTATTTTGTTTCATTTGTGGAGTTGACAATCTTCACATGCTTTTTATCTCTGGATCCTTCCACTTTCTCTTCTGTTTCAGTGTGGTATGGCAGGTAGAGTCACACCTCTCTGGCAAATATCCACATACACATGTGTTGACACCTGTGAGAATCCACTTACCACGTTAGAGATTTCACATAAGGGAGAATGGCCGGAATATTCTGTGCTGAGCCAGACATCTTCTTTGCTTTTAACCTTGTAATGTTACCCTGTTATTAATAAGTCTAGTTTTGAAGAGAAAAAGAAAAGAGACCAGAAGGTGGTGACTTCCTCATCTTCTGTCTCAAATAAACAGTGATATGCAACCTGGAAAGAGGCATATGACAGTAATTATGACTTAGGACAGTAAGAGAAAATGCACCTGGGCAGGGCTGAAAAACATGGAGAACCTTTGGCTTGTCAGGGAAGCTATTTCACATCTCACTAGTGATGTGCAGCCGGGAGGGCTCTTCTGTCCTTGAGGGCGAGGACAATACTTCACAACCAGTGAGGACTCTCTTTAAGCACAGGCAAGTTGACCTGCAGAGCACGTTGCAAGTGGCCAGCCCATTGACCTGTCATCCACGGTCACAGGCCACAGACCTAGCCCACCCAGCCTGCTCCAACCCTAGCATAGAATGTTCACTGTTGTTTATGAGAAAATAATCTCTATCGAGATAGAGAGGAGGAAACAACAGGCAAGCCAGCCTTCCCTGCTCTGTCAGATAAGCACAGAATTGTCTTTTGTGGCCCGCAAGGAAGTTGCACTTTGAGAACCCAAGGAAATGGACCATATTTCAGTGTTTAAGCACCACTGCCTGCTCAGTACCTGTGATGGATAAGATTATATCCACAGATGAAACCCATAAAACCCAGGGAGCAATTTCACACACAACTCCTCAGAACTGTTTTTCACAGTGTAAAACCCCAGGCAAATTTAGCAGCCTGGTGTTTGCTAATAAGAAGGGACAGTGAGAGGGCTTTAACTGCAATGTTTATAATGAGGGCGTTAGGATTGAAGTAAGAGGGAGAAGGAAGATGTAACCGGGCTGTTCTGACCTCAGTACGAACCTGCCCTCATGCACACATGCATAGTCAAGAACACTAGTGTAACTGCCCCTGCTATTTAAAGGGGTCATATCAAAACTAAGAAAGCAAGCACAGATGCTCACTACATAAAATACATATAGTACAGATATTGTGAAAAGTCTCATTTGGAAACTGTCAACATTGACAGATTAGTATGGAGGTGCTTAAAGATGCTTGCACTTGGAGCATACTTGCAGTTATTATTCAGCAAAGGGATTCTCAATAACTGTTCTCTTTCTTGCACGTTTTATTTTTTCTTTGAAATATTTCAAATGAATATATATACACATATGTATATATAACATGTTTTTAAATAAATATTATATGTTATAGTGTTTTCTCGCTTAGAACATGAAACTGCTATAATATTTTTTTGGAAAAAAAATTCCTTTTCCTAATGCCAGACATTTCCTCTTCTAGTTCTGGAGTGGTACCGTGTTAATGTGGATAATTACTGGTACACATTCAAAATCAGTTGCTTTAATACAAAACATAGGAATTATTTAACTAATTTGCTCTCCATGCTAAGGATTATTTTAATATTTTTTTGTGATCCTAAACAACAAATCTGAAGGAATCAAACATCTTAGCACTTCTTTGTGGACGCTGTCAACACAGCCTTGTCTCAGATGACTTAAATACCTCAATACATATGGGCACATACACAGGTCTACAACTCCTCAAATCTCAGACTGCTCTTAAAGCTTACATTCAGAGCTATGAGTGTTTAAGTACAATATAAAAGCAGCCTGCATTGGGGGAAAAATGTGAATTTCCTTCTGTGTTAGCAATAATTCTCTTTGAAAGGGTAAGGATTTTTAAAAATGGTATTTATTTATCCACTGAGCCTGTTACTTTACTCTGACAAATATTAAGTACAAAAAAATATAAACCCAAGTCACGTGATTATGAAATGTCAAGCCATAACTTGCCCATCGGGCTCGAAGGAAGAAACTGGGTTTCCAAAATGTGTTCCCCCCAGAAGCAGAGGCTGCCCAGCACGGAGGATCCCTCTCCCTCATGCAGGCATGTAAAACCTCGGTTTTCAGATATGTATATGCTTCCGTTCATCCAGATATGACTCTGCAAAAACAGCTCTTTGTGAAGGACTACCATGGAGAGAGAAAGACGAAGTCCTCTGTCTGCTAACATCCCATGCTAAGTTTGTTTTCAATTCCACTTTAATCGCACATGCGACACCGATCTCAAACAAGAAAAAGACAGAACTATCCCCAGCTCCCAATCTATGAATTTGCTGCCTTCCTCCCCCCTACTCTTCTCCTTGATTTGCCTTTATTTTTCAGTATGTCACACACACAAATGATTGTTAATATCCT
This sequence comes from Rhabdomys pumilio, assembly GCA_030674055.1. Taxonomy (NCBI): domain Eukaryota; kingdom Metazoa; phylum Chordata; class Mammalia; order Rodentia; family Muridae; genus Rhabdomys; species Rhabdomys pumilio. The sequence goes on along the minus strand of JANHMN010000015.1, from coordinate 3,509,620 downwards.
TTCTGCAAATGGACTTCTAGCTACATTTCTCTTCGGCTAATAGCTTGGAGTAGGCAGGCATGCAACCATAAAAAATATAATCTTTAATCTTAAGGGCTTCCTGTCCAGGAAGGCAGCGAGGCAGACCTAGTGGCACCAGGCAAACAGCGTGACCTGCAGTGGCTCTCAGCGTTGAGTAAACAGCCATGATTGAGAGTTACATTCTGTTAGCAATGTTCTCCATGGCCCAGCAGCCGAAACAGTCATCTTGTATACCCCCCAAATGTCACTTTGCTTTCCCACCCCCTGGGAATGAAATGAAACTTGTTTTGCAGGGCAAATGCCCTGGGGTGTTGGGTTTCCTTGCTGGGCTAAAGATGCAGTCGCAACGTCCCTCGCTCATGTGCACCTCCTGTGGAACGAGGCAGCAGTATTTTAACTGGTCTGCTGGTTCTTCTTTGATTCTGGTGTCCAGACACTTCAACCTCCAGGCTCCCCTCTCAGCTTCTCCAGGATCTAGAAATACCCTTGTCTTCTCCACAGTTCAGACACCTCAGCTGAACATAGCCACCCCTGCCTGGGTTTGCAACCACACCAATGCTGGACTCCCCTCTCTCCTTAGCGCCTTAGCTCCTTGCTCTCTCCTTTGCCCAGGAAACCTAAGGGCTCCTCTGGAAATGATGGACTGTAAAAGTGGAAAAGTTGAAGATCTTCCGCAATTTCTCATATATGTGATTTCCAACTTCCCACATCCCAGGTCCCAAGAACAAATCTAGGACACATCGTTCTTCGGAAGCCTCCTTCCTGTCTGTAGAGCTACCGTATCTTACTCTGTTATCTTTGCTCCTTGGCAGAAGGAAACACAGCTGAGGAACTACAGAAAAATGTTATTAGAAATGAATTCACTAACATCTTTTTATTTCTTTTTAATGCTGGCTGAGTACGGAGGGGTGAGAAACACACTTATGTGTAAAGAAACACATACAAACAGTTCTCCAGAACAAAGGAAGACCTGAAAATATCTTAAGCTTGTTTTGACACAACAAAGAAGCACATGAAAGATATGAGAACTACATATCTTCACGTCATCATTCATGTGCTGTGCTGAGAACATTTGCTTCCACCTTCTGACTCAAATCAACTGTATGAGAGACTTTTCATATCCCCAGGAGCCCATGCTGTTCTGTTAGCTCAAACCCTTTCCTTACTTCTATGACAAACACCAAAGGCATGATGTGAAATCTAAATGAACTGCTCTCTTTTAAAACACTGTCCTTCTCATAGTCTTGTTTTCCCATCCTTTCAAACTATCTTTTAGTACTAAAGGCTTCCCAGATGTCTTCATTGTCAATGGGCTATGTGGACACTAGTGAGCTTCCTCATATAACACTTCTACCAAGGTAAATGAAATCATGCCAATGTCCTGTGTTCAATCCTGAACACACATATGTAAGTACAGACCAAGCCGGTTTAGAAATATATGAGCTAGAGAGTTGGCTCAGCAGGTAAAGGCACTAACTATTCTTCCAAAGGACTACAGTTCAATTCCCAGCACCCATACAGCAGCTCACAGATGTCTGTATCTCTAGATCCAGGGTTCCTAGACATGTTTATGCAGGCAAAATAACCAAACATATAAAAATAATTTTTAAAAAGCTGGATGTGATGACACACCACACCACAGAGATCCCAGCACTCGGATCTCTGAGCTCAAGGTCAGCTTGGTCTACATAGTGAGTTCCAGGATAGCCAGAACTACAGAGAGAAACATTGTCTGTCTGTCTGCCTGCCTGCCTGCCTGTCTGTGTGTCTATGGGTGTGTGGGTATGTACGTGTGCATGTGTGAGTGTGTGTTTGTGTCTATGGGTATGTGTGTATATATGTGTGTGTGTGTGTCTGTGGGTATGTGTGTGTGTGTGTCTGTCTGTCTGTCTATCTGTCTGTCTATCTGTGTTTCTGTCTGGTTGTGTGTCTGTGTATGAGTGTCTGTCTGTCTGTGAATGTGGGTGTGTTTGTCTGTGTCTGTCTGTGTCTGCCTGTGTGTCAATGTGTATGTGTGTATGTCTGTCTATGTGTTTATGGGTGTTTGTGTGTCTGTGTGTCTGTGTGTCTATGGGTGTGTGTCTATGTATGTGTGTGTATGTGTGTGTCTGTCTGTATGTATGTCTATGGTTGGGTGTGTGTCTCTCTGTCTATGTGTCTGTAGGTGTGTGGGTGTCTGTGTGTGTGTGTGTAACTTGGTGTGTGTCTGTCTGTATGTCTGTGACTGTATGTGTGTGTGTCTGTGGTTGGGTGTGTGTCTGTGGGTATGTGTCTGTGTGTGTATATGTCTGTGGTTGGGAGTGCATGTGTGTCTGTGGGTGTGTGAGTGTCTGTGAGTCTGTGACTGTGTGTGTGTGTATGTGTATGTCTGTGATTGTGTGTGTATATGTCTGTGGTTGGGTGGGTGTGGGTATGTGTCTGTGTGTGTGTATATGTCTGTGGTTGGGAGTGCATGTGTGTCTTTGGGTGTGTGTGTCTGTATGTATATGTATGTATATACATATATGCAAATAAATAATGGAAAAGAGAACAGGACTTGAGAGAGAGCAAGGATACATGGGAGGGTTTGGAAGGAGGAAAGAAAAGACAGAAATTATGTAATTATATTATTATCTCAAATTTTTTAAAGAATAAAAACTTAAAGCATAAATTTGAGATTGTATGATGTGCCTCCTGGTTTTTATGAGAATGTGACACAAGCTGGAGTCACTAGAGAACCTCACTTGAGAAAATCCAAACCTCCATAGGACTGGGCTATAGGCAACCCTGTGGGGCATCTTCTTAGTGATTGATGGGATAAGGCCCAGCCATTGTGGGTGGTGCTGTACCTGGGCTGGTGGTCCTGGATTCTAAAGCAGGGCGAGCAGGCCAGAAGCATCCCACCCTGGCCTCTGTATCAGCGCTTGCTTCCAGGTCCTGCCCTGTTAGAATTCCTGTCCTGACTTCCTTTGATGATGAACAATGATATGTAAGTTTGAACTAAATACACCTTTTCCACCCCAACTTGCTTTGGTCCAGGTGTTTCATCACAGTGATGATAATCCTAACTAAGACAGATGATAAAAGATTAATGACTTTAATAACAAGAAAACTATAGTTAGAAAGGACACATGTAAGTCACCAGCTAATCTTTTTCTTTAAAACAGTTAGGTCTGGTTAGGATGGTTATGTGCTGAATCAACCAAAAACAAAACAAAACAAATCCCTCTTTAAAATTTATCTGGTCTAAAACATTCTAAAATGAGAAACCACTCAGAATGCATGAATAAATGATAAAAGTAGAAAACACGTAAAAATTAAAACTTAAGTCTGAAGTTTAAGAAAAAGTGGGGAGATCCCAGGGGGTGGAGGTGGCCTTGAGAGCCCTTTTTCTGAGTTCAAGGCCAGCCTTACCTAGTGTGCTTTCCTCCTGGGAGATTTGCCGTCCTCAGAGCATCCCTTGCAGAGTACTCAAGTTCTGCAGCCGACACCAACACCGACACCAACCCTGAGCACTAGGCTCTGTCCCTTTTGTCTTGCATAAGCTCACACAGTTGTTCCAGAGTGAGGAATAAGATGCACAGGGAAACCAAGATAAACTCCCAGAAACAGAGTTCACATTCAAACCAGACCACTGCTTTATCTGCACTAATGACCACTCACTATCATTGCCCTTCACTGGGGGCTCCAGTTCTTGCTTGAAGGGGGCAAGAAAGGCATTGAGGGCCAGAGGACTCATAAAGTACTTTGACAAGTTGAGGGGGCTCGTTCTAGAAGACATGCACACATGGTTTCTTCGTGATGGGCAAACATCTTACCATCACTTGACAGATGGGATTACCAGGGTCAACAGAACAGTTGAGGGTGCAGCTTGTTCACTTCCTCTCCAGTCTTTCAGAGCTGAATTTTATATACATACATACATACACACATACATACATACCATACATACATACATATTATACATACGTACATACATACATACATGCATACATACATGCACACATATGCATGCTCTATCTAAGATGCTTACACCCTTACTACAGATTTCTACATAAGCCACTGACAGGGAGCACCATGCATCCCAGCACTGACTGAGCTATCTACACAGGGAGCCATCTATATCAGATTTGATTCCCAACAAAAATCATCTTCTTTTGTGTCCTGGATGCCACTAGGTCCATTTGCAGACTACCTGCTAAAGTTGACATAACGGGCAGACTGTGCAGACACCTGGACCATTGACTAGGTGATTCGGCCCTAGAGTCACAGCCTGAACCACCTATAACACAGCAGTACAATAATCACACGCACGATCTCTCTGTGGTTTTTGTTGTCACTCAAATATTCTTCATTTCTACAGTGGTGATCACAGTCTTCTAGAAGATGCCAACTGAATAGGTTAAAAAACAAAGAAACCATAGGACCTTAATGCAAACTGGTATTTTATCAGAATTAACAAGCAATACAGCAAGGCAGATGTAATGAACAGCAGGATCCCAGAGAGAGGCTCAGAGATCTGCAGCTGGCTCCTGCGTGCTCTCCTTAAAGGGACAGAGTATAGGCTTGAAGAGATAACCACTGTGGGGGAATCCTCCTTGTTTATGGTATGGTCCATGGTTAGAACCTTTTCTACTTCCACTGGTTTTTCCTTTTCAAACATTTGGAAACTGATGGACAGACACCCATTTTGTCCCATTTTCTGTTCAAATAGCTTTGATACAAAATATTCTTTCCTAAGCTCCGGCTGTTCGTTTGTATTGCTGTCAGTTAGTATGTAAGATCCGGGAACTGGAATGAGCATGCTGTTTCATGCGTAGTCTTATCTCTTTCTAAAACACTCATCCATTTCTGGGTCAGCTGAGATCTACTGGGGGGTGGACATGTGTCCATTTCCATCACGGCACATGGCAGCTCCCCAGCCTGGCACAGTAACTTGCTTGGAGTGACGAAAGACCCGGTGACTTTTTCAGAGAGAGTGAACTCATGATGCCGTTCCTGCCCAGTGATTCTGACCTGGCACCATCCTGTCATAATGATAAATTGTATGTACACTGTATGGTTGGAGCAGATGGAAGACTGGAGGTTATTAAAATCTAAGCTGGATTCCTGAACAAAAAGAGAATCGCTCATCTCTCAAATGAAGCATGGATTTTCTTTTTATAAAGGAAAATCTGAATACCCCAATTTTAGTAACTAGAGCAAGTATGCAAGTTAGAGACAACTGGACTCTAATACTAGCCACAGCTAGTTCTAAATGGCATTACAGGGAAGATAGCTGTTCATCTGTTCCCCAAATTCACTGAATGCTTGCTAGCCTGCAGCAACACAAAGGTTTGCAAGAAACTGTGCTGATAATAAGTAGTATTTCCTACCCATTGAATAATTTGTGGGTAATAAACACCTTATACTGTGTGGCCTGAGCCATGGAGCCGCTAGCACTGAGTCTTGACATGTGCTATACAAAACCAAAATGGACACATTTTAGCTTTTATAAAACTAATTACGGCGTAATGGTAAATGCACCAATCTTCTAGACTTTATAAAATAAAGTCACCAGTAGAGGAAAGTTAATATAAAATGTGAAATAAGTCCAATATTTATTGGCCCTTGGGTTTTTGTTTGTTTGCTTGTTTTGATTTTGGATTTTGATTCTCTGAGACAGGGTTTCTCTGTCAGGATAGCCCTGGCTATCCTCCTGAAAGTCACTCTGGAGACTAAGTTGGCCTCAAACCCAGAGATCGCCCTACCTCTGTCTCTCACACATGGGTTTAAAGGCATGCAACACCACCTCATGACACTGGGCATTAGGTTTTAGATATAATTCCAGATACAATTGAACCAAAAATCAAGGATTTCATAGATAACTCTAACGATTTATTCCTTTATTCCCAGCTCAGACATTGGAGATTGAGCTCCAAACAGCAGTATGGAAACGTCTCAAAAACAATCACTAATGCTCTTGACTGCAAAAGTCATCTTGGTTCTAAAACTCCACTAGGCAATCAGCCTGCCCTTGTGAAGATAAAGATAAATGTTATAACTCAGGCTCACTGTCCAGGGGGGCTCCAGGGAAGCTGTATTAAGGAATTAACAAATTTCCCTGCAGGTGCTGGGCACTTGTAATTCATGGCCATCTGCCTACATAACATTCCTGATGGCTTCTCGTGATAAACCTGTGGCTCGGGCTAGAGTTTATGCCTTATGTTGCACTGCTATCAAGTGACAGGTGTGGTCCTAGAACTCACATTTCACAGGATCCATGTGTTCGTCTCATTTTATTGCACCCCAGTGTTTTTCAGGAGACCTCACCCCTCTACCCAGGGCCACAACATAGCCCAGGTTCTGAGTGCCTTCAGAAGAATGTGGTGGTTCGACTTAATGATGATATAGATATTACCTCAGTGGGTAACAGTTCACGTATTTTGTTTCCAGAAACTTTTAACAGTGAATTCCCTGTGGACCAGCCCTTGCCAGAAGTTACAAAGAAATACTTGGAGGGACAATTTAAGGTCAGTTGATTTACATAAACTTCTACATTTTCTGAATCATATTCCTGAAAAACTGTGTCATCGAAAGTGCAAGCAGCCAGATTATATTGTCTTTACTCTCTTATGGAAAATTGACCATGCGCAGTGAAATTTAGTGTACTGTCTAGGAATCTGAGGTGATGTATACAAAGAAATCATTAGTGTTTTTCATTCATTAAACATCCGTAGGCCAGCCCTATACTTTAGATTTAGTATTGAGTCAAAGCAGCTCTGGTGACTGTCCTCGGTGATTACATTGTGGGCTGATGAAGAAAGGGGGTCAGTTAAAAGTCCATGTTGCTCTTTCAGAGGACCTGAGTTTAGTGCACAATACTCACTTTGGGGAGATCATCATGGCCTGTAACCCCAGCTCAGGAGAGATATAACACCCAGGTGGAATGGTCTCCTGATGGCCCCTCCTTCAGTTTCTGTCCCATGTTTTGTTTCCATATTTGCTCCCTTGAGTATTTTTGTTACTCGTTCTAAGTAGAACTGAGGTGTCCCCTCTTGGTCTTCCTTCTTCATGAGCTTCATGTGGTCTGTGGGTTGAGTCTTCGCTATTCCGAGCTTTTGGGCTAACATCCGCTTAACAGTGAGTAAATACCATGTGTGTTCTTTTGTGATTGGCTTAACTCACTCGGGATGATAATTTCTAGATCCATTCATTTACCTAAAAATTTCTCGAATTCATTATTTTTAATAGATGAGTAATATTCCATTGTGTAGATGTACCACATTTTTTGTATCCATTCCTATGTTGAGGGACATCTTGGTTCTTTCCAGCTTCTTGATATGATAAATAAGGCTGCTATGAACATAGTGGAGCATATGTCCTTATTATATGTTGGAGCATCTTCTGGGTATATTTGGAATTTTGATGGGAACTGCATTGAACCTGTAGATTGCTTTTGGCAAGATGGCCATTTTTACTAAGTTAATCCTGCCAATCCAGAAGCATGGGAGATCTTTCCATCTTCTGAGATCGTCTTCGATTTCTTTCTTTAGAGAGTTGAAGTTCTCGTCATACAGATCTTTCACTTGCTTGGTTAGATTCACTCCAAGATATTTTATATTATTTGTGACTATTGTGAAGGGTGTCATTTCCCTAATTTCTTTTTCAGCCTGTTTATCTTTTGAGTAGAGGAAGGCTACTGATTTGTTTGAGTTGATTTTATACCCAACCACTTTGCTGAAGTTGTTTATCAGGTTTAGGAGTTCTCTGGTGGAAGTTTTAGGGTCACTTAAGTATACTATCATATCATCTGCAAATAGTGACATTTTGACTTCTTCCTTTCCTATTTGTATCCCTTTGACTTCTTTATGTTGTCTAATCGCTCTAGTTAGGACTTCCAGTACTATATTGAATAGGTAGGGTGAGAGTGGGCAGCCTTGTCTAGTCCCTGATCTTAGTGGGATTGCTTCAAGGTTCTCTCCATTTAGTTTGATGTTGGCTACCGGCTTGCTGTATATTGCTTTTACTATGTTTAGCTATGTGCCTTGAATTCCTGATCTTTCCAAGACTTTTAATACGAAGAGATGTTGAATTTTGTCAAATGCTTTCTTGGCATCTAGTGAGATGATCATGTGGTTTTTTTTTCTTTGAGTTTATTTATATAGTGGATTACATTGATGGATTTTCAAATATTGAACCATCCCTGCATTCCTGGGATAAAGCCTAATTGATCATGATGGATGATTGCTTTGATGTGTTCTTGGATTTGGTTTGCGAGAATTTTTTTGAGTATTTTTGCATCAATATTCATAAGTGAGATTGGTCTGTAGTTCTCTTTCTTTGTTGGGTCTTTGTGAGGTTTAGGTATGAGCATAATTGTAGCTTCATAAAATGAATTGGGTAGTGTTCCTTCTGTTTCTATTCTGTAGAATAGTTTGAAGAGAATTGGTATTAGGTCTTCCTTGAAGGTCTGATAGAATTCTGCACTAAAACTGTTTGGTCCCAGACTTTTTTTGGTGGGGAGACTTTTAATGACTGCTTCTATTTCTTTAGGGGTTATGGGTCTGTTTAGATGGTTTATCTGCTCCTTGTTTAACTTTGGTACCTGATATCTGTCTAGAAAATTGTCAATTTCATCCAGATTTTCCAATTTTGTTGAGTATAGGCCTTTGTAGTAGGATCTGATGATTTTTTTTAATTTCCTCTGTTTCTGTAGTTATGTCTCCCTTTTCAGTTCTGATTTTATTAATTTGGATACTGTCTCTGTGCCCTTTGATTAGTCTGGCTAATGGTTTATCTATCTTGTTGATTTTCTCAAAGAACCAGCTCTTGGTTTTGTTGATGTTTTGTATAGTTCTTTCTGTTTCTACTTGGTTGACTTCAGCTCTGAGTTTGATTATTTCCTGCTTCTTAGGTATATTTGCTTCTTTTTGTTCTAGTGCTTTCAGGTGTTCTGTCAAGTTGTTAGTGTATACTCTCTCCAGTTTTTTTTTTTTTTTTAAGCACTTATAGCTATGAGTTTTTTTCTTAGTACTGCTTTCATAGAGTCCCACAAGTTTTGGTATGATGTGTCCACCTTTTTATTAAATTCTAAAAAGTCTTTAATTTCTTTCTTTACTTCTTTCTTGACCAAGTCATCATTGAGTAGAGCATTGATCAGTTTCCATGTGTATGTGGGCTTTTCGTTGTTTTTGTTGTTATTAAAGACCAGCCTTAGTCCATGGTGGTCAGATAGGATACAAGGGATTACTTCAACCTTTTTGTATCTGTTTAGGCCTGTTTTGTGACCAATTACATGGTCTATTTTGGAGAAGGTACTATGAGGTGCTGAGAAAAATGTATATTCTTTTGTTTTAGGATGAAATGTTCTATAGATATCAGTTAAATCCATTTGGTTCATAACTTCTGTTAGTTTCATCGTGTCTTGGTTTAGTTTTTGTTTCCATGATCTGTCCATTGCTGGTAGTGAGGTGTTGAAATACCCTACTATTATTGTGTGAGATGCAATGTATACTTTGAGCTTTAGTAGAGTTTCTTTTATATATGTGGGTGCCCTTGCATTTGGGGCATAGAGGTTCAGAATTGAAAGTTCTTCTTGGTACATTTTTCCTTTGGCCAGTATGTAGTGTCCTTCCTTATCTTTTTTGATTACTTCTGGTTGAAAATCAATTTTAGTTGATATTAGAATGGCTACTCCAACTTGTTTCTTGAGACTATTTGCTTGGAAGATTGTTTTCCATCCTTTTACTCTGAGGTAGTGTCTGTCTTTGTCACAGAGGTGCGTTTCCTGTATGCAGCAAAATTCTGGGTCCTGTTTATTTATCCAGTCTGATAGTCTACATCTTTTTATTGGAGAGTTGAGTCCATTGATATTAAGAGATATTAAGGAAAAATGATTGTTGCTTCCTGTTATTTTTGTTATTAGAGGTGGAATTATGTTTGTGTAGCGATCTTCTTTTGGGGTTGTTGCAATACTACGTTCTTGCTCTTTCTTGATTGTAGTTTTCCTCCTTGTGTTGGAGTTTTCCATCAATTATCCTTTGAAGTGCTGGATTTGTGGGAAGATATTGTATAAATTTGGTTTTGTCATGGAATATCTTGGTTTCTCCATTAATATTGATTGAGAGTTTTGATGGGTATAGTAGTCTGGGTTGGCATTTGTGATCTCTTAGGGTCTGTATAATATCATTCCAGGATCTTCTGGCTTTTATAGTCTCTGTTGAGAAGTCTGGTGTAATTCTTATAGGTCTGCCTTTATATGTTACTTTGCCTTTTTCCCTTACTGCTTTTAGTATCTTCTCTTTGTTTTGTGTATTTGATGTTTTGATTATTATATGATGGGAGGTATTTTTTTTTTTGACCTAGTCTATTTGGGGTTCTGTAGGCTTCTTGTATATTTAAGGACATTTCTTTCTTTAGGTTAGGGAAGTTTTCCTCTATAATTTTGTTGAAGACATTTACTGGCTCTTTAAGTTGGGAGTCTTCCTCCTTATGTATACCTATTATCCTTAGGTTTGGTCTTCTCATTGTGTCCTGGATTTCCTGGATGTTTTGTGTTAGGAACTTTTGGCATTTTGCATTTTCTTTGACCGTTGTGTCTATGTTTTCCATGGTATCTTCTGCACATGAGATTCTCTCTTCTATCTCTTGTATTCTGTTGGTGATGCTTGTGTCTATGACTCCTGATCTTTTTCCTAGATTTTCTATCTCCAGGGTAGTCTCCCTTTGAGATGTCTTTATTGTTTCTACTTCCGTTTTTAGATCCTGGACAGTTTTGTGTAATTTCTTCACCTGTTTGGTTATGTTTTCTTGCATTTCGTTAAGGGCTTCTACCTGTTTACCTGTGTTCTCCTCAATTTCTTTGAGAGTGTTGTTTATGTCCTTTTTTAAAGTCCTCTACCATCATCATGAGAAGTGATTTTAGTTCTGAATCCTGCTTTTCCAGTGTGATGTGGTGTTCAGGACTTCCTATGGTAGGAGAACTGGGTTCTGGTGATGCCAAGTAACTTTGGTTTCTGTTGTTTACAATCTTATTCTTGCCTTTTGCCATTTGGTTAGTTTTAGTGCTACCTGCGCTCACTGGTTCTGACTGGAGCCTGCCTTTCCAGTTATCTTGGTTGTGTCAGAGCTCCTCAGGGTCCAGATGTCTCTGTGATCCTGAGCTCCAGCTGTTCTGGGTACAGTGGCTCCTCTAGGATGCCTCAGGATATGGTGTCCCCTGCTCTGAGGGCAGTGGCCTCTCTAGGATGCCTCCGGACGCAGTTTCCACAGGCGAGCAGATCAGCTAGGTGTCTGCAGCTCTGCAGGCCATGGCAGATGAGCTGGGTGTCTACTCCAGTCACCAGGATCTGGACGAGGGGTGGAAGGGGAGTGGTATTCCCTAGGGGTGCAGTCTGGATGCCAGGTGTATTCTGGGGGCTCCCTACTGTCAGTTGTGCCTCTTGGGCGTAGGGCAGTGTGCGGGTGCTCCTACCTGCAGCTCTGCGGGCTGTGACCTCTCTAGGATGCCTCCAGACGCAGTTTCCACAGGGGAACATATCAGCTGTGTGTCTGCTTCAGTCATCAGGATCCGTGCAAGGGCAGCAAGATGAGTTCTTACCTAGCGCAATGCAACATTTTCTAAAGCCTCTGGAGCCAAACACTGCCTACTTCTGTTGTTGATGGTGTCTACTCTTTGCTACTTTGTGTTTTCTTTGTGCTATAATTGTTACACTTTACATATAACTAAAGGATAACTGGCTTTGAATGTCTTCATGAATTAATAAGTGAAAAATGTATAATTAACAAATAGTTTCCACTGTCACCCATTGCTTCCACTTCTTCCTCCTTTTAGCTGTAACCCTGCTTGAACCTCAATTAAAAGCTGCGAACTCTTTTTGATTTTTGAGACGATTTCAAAGAGGCTTTAACGGGTGACTTCCTAGAAAACCTCAGGGCACTAAACAGTTTTTGAACCGTCAAGACAGAAGATCTTAGATACCCTTTCAGGAAAGAGAGTAAAACTTCACACAGTCCACCTTTTGCTCTTCCATCTTACCCGGGACCAAGGAGGGACTGAATTTATAATTAAAGCACACATTCTCTCAGTCAGCATTCCACCTTCTAGTAAAATGCATGCAAACATGATCAAAGCCAGCTGCTGATTTATAGCTTGTCCAGGCTGTCCTAGGCAGTGAGGGGCTGAGGAAACCAGGCTAGGAAGACCTGGAGGATGTGGGACCCTGGCAAAAGATGGAGAGTGTGGAGAGAAAGTTATATCCACGTCGACACCATCTTACATTGTTAACCTGACCAAAGCCAGGGCAGAAGGTACTGCTCACTGTTCATGCTGCTTGGCAGAGGAAGGTACTGTGAGCGAAGCTGCTTAGGTCTCAAAGGTCAAACACAGGGTTGGCGAGCTGCCTTCTGCACACTCAGGGGACAAAGGAGATTGATTGTCTGTCTGTATGCTATCTACCCCTACTGAGGGAATGTTTTATTTACCTAGTAACCTTGCAGAGTTTTCTTTTTCCTTCACAACTCTATTTTAATTTTTATACCTCAGCCTTAAAAAAAAGAAAGAAAAACAAATGAACAAACAAAAAGCCTCTGATATCCTTATACAATGTCCCTTTGTTGACTTTATGAGACATGATGATTAAAGAAAAGAAAATTTTTTCTTTACACCACAAAAATCCTTACAACATTTACTGTGTTTTGCAGGTACTGCATTTTAAAACTCAATCCTCAAATCAGAAGTGAGGTGAGAGGAATGTGTGTGAATTTTTCCTGTCTTCCTTGACATTAAAGATACTCCTATACAAGTCCAAGGCTCTCTGGAAAGGACCAGAGAAGTTTGAACAGCTGCCACCTCCCTAACTCCTCACATTTTCTGAGTAGCTTGTTAAAATCACATTTTAGTCACTGAGGTAAGCAGTAAGAATGTGTTCCCTTTCATCTACAGAACAGGAGGAATTCTATATCAATGAATGCTTCTGACACAGGTAGAATTTGGCTTTTTCAGAATTGCATGGAGATATTTTATCCAAGCAGATTGTTCCCATTCCAATTAAAATTTATTGTGTCACAAAGAAGAAGAGGAGAAGGATGAGGATGAGGATGAAGGGGAAGGGGAAGGGGAAGGG
>JANHMN010000015.1:3457609-3479976 GCA_030674055.1 Rhabdomys pumilio | reverse complement strand
GGATGGGGATGGGGATGGGGATGGGGATGGGGATGGGGATGGGGATGAGGGGGAGTGAAGGAAGATTGAAGGAGTGGTTTCTGGGCAGTCCCAGGTGAGCCCATCTCATCTGACAGAAACCTCATGTCCCCGTGATTACTGTGACCCTTCCAGAGTCTCAGAGATCCTGGCACAGTTCCCACTGAGGGTACAAATGAATAAAACATTGAAAAGTGCCTATCTTTGCATAGTTAAGCTGTGTAGCCTAATACCCAGCCTTAGTACAGTGCTTAGGGTGGTTGAACCTGGCTGAACCCTGGTTTTAAACTCTAATTCTCCAGTTGGTGGCATCAGTCTCTGACAGGTCCTGAAAATTCACACTGCTGACAAGTTCCCAGGTGGTCCTGTGCACTGAACTTCTGGACACATCGCACCAGAACTGTTGCTGCAACGTGGCTCTTGCTCTATGTTCCTAAATCACCGCAAAAGTCAAAAGGCTTTGAGCACGTCCCCAAAAAGTACCTGAGAGATATATATACCACTGCAAATGAATATGTAACAAGACTGAAAACAGGAAAGCAAGCCTCTTTAAACTTATTTCTGTTTAAAAGGACTTTAGCTATTAGAAAAATTCATTTATGTAGAACAATGAAGTCCTTGGGGAGACTGGTTGAAGGATGCCTGTGTTAATATTTGCTTTGCACGTGAAGGTGTAATTTTATCCACGGTCTCATAAAACCCTCAAATTATATTTGATTTGCTTCACTAAAGAGTTGATAGTGTCCACATTTTCAAAGCTAGAGAAATGTTATGCTTATCCATAGTCAAGGAAATTTGTGAGCTTTTAAATTAAAAGGAATATTCTCAGAATTGGCCTGCTATTATTTATTCTCTGTTCCTTATAAGTAAAATATTTTTTAAATTAATGAAAATACTCAAAAAGCAACCATAGCATCTTTCACTTTCTGTGTATTTTCGAAGTGTGTTCTCACTCCTAAAACTAGCTCTTGTATCTGGGTTTCTCTCTTGAACTCATCCACGTGGACAGAATGTGAGGGCAGCCGTTGGCCTCACACTTGGGCTTTACCACCAACTGGGGAGTATGGGTCAGCAACACACTTCACACAATTTCAGCAAAAGAGACAAAAGTGTACAGCACAAAGACAGAGACTTATCTCTAAACATACACCGTAATTGCAATCAGCCGGTTTCTCCTTGGAATCAGGCCTGCACCATGCCAAAAGCTTCTTTGTAAAGTATCTTTACTTCAGTAAACCTTGTCAAGCCTGATTTTCATGTCAAGTTGAGGTTATAAAATTTTTATTATTCTAAAACCATATTAGCAAATTAGTCCAATCTGCAGAATTCACCCTTCTGTAGTAGATGTTTTTTGTCTAGGTATCCTTGAAATAAGCGAGAAATTGGGGCGATACTGATATCCTCAATTATGCTAAAAAGACAACCATTTATTTTAAGAGCTTGCCATTGCGTTATTTTTAGCTCATGCTAGAAATCAAAAGATTCATTTAAACAGCTGAAGAAGCAAGCACTCATTTAACTCAGAGAGGATCACGGAGGATGCCTGTGCAGCTTACAGGTGTCTCAGGCCCTAGCAGGAGTTACATGCAGCACCCCTGAATGTCTCGGACATCCATTAATATCTGCCATTTCAGTCAGTGCCTTTAGTGACGGTTGTAATAACGTTTAGCTCAACAGCCTTCAAGATCTCTTGCCACTGGTTGGGGGGAGTGGCATTCTGCTTCCCCAAGGAAACACCCCTTTTCAGTAGTCAGTTGTCAATGTGGTTAGTTCTGTGTTTAGCATACAACAGGCCTTCAGCCCCTCACTACCATCTGATTCATCCAAGGAAATCTCTTTGACATTGTTATAAAATAAAATTTTAAATAAGTTTTTAAAGGATGTGACCAAACAGCAGAAGGTGGGTCCCTCCACTATTTTGTCTAGGTTTCTTGAAACAGTGAGGGTTTTGCATGATATTAAGCCCTTCAATTACACTAAAGAGACTAGCATCCAGAGTTCGTGGAGATGTATGAATTAGAGGGGGTGATTACATGGTCCCTGGGAAGGAACATTTACTTATCTTTGCATGCATGTATGCATGGCATATGTGCAAGTTTGTAAGACACACACATGTGCAAGTTTGTACAGGCACACGTGTGTGACGGCTTCTACTGTTGGTTGTCATTGTCTGCATTATTTGAAATAAAATCTGTTCTGTTGTTCTCCAGGTCTTCTTTTGTCTTAAGATCTTCCAGGGGTGAACCTGGCTCTGCCTCCCAACTCATGGTGAGAGCACTGAGATTACAGACACACACCTCCACACCTGACTTGATGAGGGGTTGCAGGATCTGATCTCAGATCCTCACACTTCCCTGGAGCCTTACCGCTGATCTGTCTGGTGTTCTTTTGTGAGAGATGTATCCATTATGACATAGTAACATTTTCTTTATAATTGTAAATTCCAAAAGCTAAACAAGCAGACAGATCAACAGATGAATGGGATAGCCTTTGACAGATGTTAGAAAGGCTTTATACAAGATATTTCATTTTAATAGGTCCTATTTACTTAAAATGTCTTGTCTTGCCATCATTTTCATTTCGATTGCATGTGATGAAATTTTATAATCAAACAGTACAGATTTGCAAATAAAAAAGATTTGCCTCCTGCTTACTAACGTTGTGCTTACTCAATGGCCATCTTCCATTCCCTCATCCACCCCAAAGGGGCTAAAGGGAAGAGTTCTCAATTCAACTCTTGCAGTGCAGGGGCAGCAGCAAAGCAAGCTCCTGAACAACGCAGCTTCATGAATCTTGTCTTTCCCCAGCATAGACTATTTCTCCAGCCTGTAAAGCCTCAGCTCTAAGAGAATGGGTAGGAAGTTCCTACTCTCCCAGGGAGATAGTAAACTGCAGCCTTTCCTCCTGCAGGAAGACCCACAACACTCCGGGATCACAGCGGCTCCAACCCGGAAGTGACGTCATGCACACACCTTAGTGCAGTTTCAGAGTCATTTTTCCTAACGGGAGCTGCAGTTCAGGCTCTTACATTGCATTCCCTGAAGGACTAAAGTGGGGCTCTGTAGGAAAATCATTGGGACCTCTGCTCTGTCACTGCTGCACCCTCTTCCCTCAGCCATGTAGACTCCCGTACGGTATCTCATGAATTCTTCCCGGAAAACCACGTAGACTTGCTAACATTTCAGAAAGATCTCTTGCTATCCAAGTCTTGGTTTGTTTTAGGAAACACAAACACTGGATCCTATTTTAAGGTTTCGCTGTTTGGCAGGGAGCCTGCTTCTAGTTTATATCTCTACACTTTAGAATCTTGGAATTGCTGAGCGCATCATTTAACCTGACTGGGTCTCAACTGCTTCATTTAATCGACCCAACAAACACTTACTGCTTGCTCTCTGTCAGCCAAGCACCTTGCCAACTCAAGCAGGAACCTACAAAGGTTGCCCTGGGGGTCTGAGCTGTCTATAGCCCGGCTGTGGAGTACTTGAACTATGGCTAGCAGTTACTGGGACTTCGATGTAAAGCTTAACTGAATTTTCATTAATTTAAAATTTAAAACTGAAGTGTCAGGTCTGGAGAGATGGCTGGGCTGTAATAGGTCCTTCCTGTTCTTCCAGGGGACACAGGTTTGATTCCCAGCACTCACAGAATAACTCACAACCGTATGTAACTTCAGCCCCAGTGGATCAGATGCTCTTCCAACCTCTGTAGGCACTGCATACATGTGCTGCATATGCTGCACACATACAAAGGCAAAACAATAAATACAATAAAAATAAAGGTTAAAAAAATTAACTGAAACCACATTTAGTTATTGGAAAACTCTTGGGATGTCTAGAACAATTCAAACGAAGAATCTTTTAATTTTGTGAAATATAAAATAAATATATAGATTAGTTGTTCCCCCCCAAAGAAAAAGCATTAAATAAATTGATATGTGCTGTTATATGTTATATGTTATGCATTTGGAAGACTCAAATAGACATGCCTATTAGGGATCTTCTACGTGGGACATATTGGCTGGGTATATAGTCATTCCTTGGTAGTTTTTAAGGAACTCTTCCCAGAAGCAGCCCCACCCCCAAATGGCTCTCAAAAATACTCAAGTCCCTTTCATTAAACCATGAACATAACCCATGCTATGTAGCATCTCTGGAGCATTTGCAGTTCCCTGGACACCATGAGCAACCGATAACCACTGCTTCAACTTTGTTACTTATGGAGTAATTGTATGAAAAGAATCTGTACATAGTCCATACTGATGCACTTTTCCCCCAGACAGTTTTGAATTATACTTGCTTGAACTCACAAAGATTAAAACACTGAATGATAGAGGCCTAACTGTACTAAGCTAAATAAGGCAGGTTTTAACATTATTAGTTTCTTTTAAAGATTTTTATTTATTCTCTCAAAATTACATATATACCAGAAGACTTTGTTACCAAAATATGAATAAGTTGACTCCCAAGGGCATTGTCTAAAAATAGTCCCTAGAGGTTGCTTATACTATGGCTGCCAGGGCAGTGGTTCAATTCAACACCTGAGAATGGTGCTGAAGCAAAGAGGGCTGGAGGTGTGTCTAGCTGGTGGCTGACTGTAGAGCACTCACTAAACAGTGTGCAAGCTCTGGGCTCAACCCACGGTCCTTCTCCACCAAGAGAAAAAACACGAAGGAAAATCTAGAGAGAGAGAGTTGTATAGACAGTCTCTGAACAATGCCAGTGTGCTGCTGGGTTTCAAAAAAGGTGCTTTTGAAAACTATGAACAGGTTCAAAAAAGGCCTGAAAAGACCCCAGAATCTTACTGCTGGGGGGACCTGAGAGCTTCTAAAAATTGGGCAGTAAACATTATCGGTCATTAGTAACCTTCTTCCCGGATGATTGAAAGAATGTCTCAATAAGCAGGCACAGAGCATCCTGGCCTCTGGGTTAATTGTTGATCTAAGACATGTCAGGCATTCTCAGCCTAATCTTAGGCTTACTGAACATGAACCAACGAAAAAGTTAGCAGCTACAAATATGATTTCTTTATAGACTTTCAAAACAAAGTATGCAGCGTTCCACAACAAAACAAGAAATCCTAAGACAGAGGAGCTGAACTCTGCGCTGGCCACACTATATGACTCTAAATGTCTGATGTTCAACAACAAGAAGAAGAAGACATGCAAAGGATTTAAAATAACCTAGCAAACAAGAACAGAAGTAAACTTGCACAACCTTTTCAGAGTACAGGAAAGAGCAAGTCACGTCACCCCAATGGTGAAGAAGAGACAACCTGAGGCCTCAGGTGAGAAACTCTTGCCACTTTAAGTGGAATTGCATGGGAGGTTCTAGCCACCAAGTTTGCCTCTAGCAAGAAGAAAGGACAAAGAGGTAGAGAATTGACTTAATGGTTGAGAGCTCGTGGTGTTATTTCAGAGGACTGGTTCACCCTCACCCCACATTGCACAGCTCACAACAGCCTGTAATTCCAGCTTCAGGAGAACCTGACCCCTGCTTCTGATTTGTACAGGCATGTGCAACCATGTACACACACACACACACACACACACACACACACACACTTTTAAAAATATAATAATTTAAGTACAAAGTATTAGATTAGAGAGAGAAAAAGTAAAGCTGCTTCTATTGTCAGGTAGGGAGGAGGAGGAAAAGGAGGAGGAAGAGGAAGAGGAGGAAAACTAGATACTGGTCAGAGAAAGGAAAAATTATCCAAGAATGCACACAGAAAGAAAAAAAAGAGAAAGTGGAGGATGAGCAAAGGGAGAGTATCAGAGCTTCAGAGGTCACTATGAAAGTATCAATTTTATTTTATGCACCAACAATGCACAACACAAAGGCAGTATCGAGAACTTGATTCCACTAAAACATAATGTCAAAATGAATAAAATATTGAGGAGAAAAACTGGACGAAATACATGCAAGAAAGATACTGAAAACCACAGAACAGCACTGAAGAGAATCAAGGAATAATATATAAGTAAATGGGAAAACATCTCATGTTTTTTAAATGAGGATGACAATATAAGATGGCAAATCCTGTGCTGATCTACAGATTCAAGACGTGGTCCATCAGCACTCCAGCTGGCTTTCTCTTTCTTTTATTTTTATTTTTTGGCAGAAATTGACAAACTGATCCCAAAATTCATATGCAAGAGAATGCAAGGCAAACCACAAGAGCCCAAATAATCTTTCCAATAAAGAACAAAGCGGGGGATGTCACATTTCCCAAATTCACAACTCGCTGAAGCGGGATGGTAATGAAAACGTCAAGATGTGCCGTATGGATGGACGCACGGGGAGCCAGCCCAGTCCATAAGTCCAGCCATTCGCTTGTACTCATCAGTTGGTCAACAACAAGACTGCCAAGAAGACTCAATATGGAAAGAAGGGTCTTCATTAAATGATTCTGGGGTAGCTAGGTACCCAAGTTTCACATAGCAAGGCTGGGTCTTTAAATGATGTAAAAAAAAAATATTAACTCAAAGTTGATTGAATACCTCACAGGATATAAGTCACAGAAATTCTAATGGGAACCTTCTACATCTTCGTGAGCTTGAATTAGGCCACAAAAGACGAGAAAGGTAAACAAAGGTCCCTTAAAACTAAACACTGACATATTCCAAAAGGTGAGAAAGAGTAAGAAGATACATCTGTCATGCAGGTGCCAGCCTCATTTCAGCTCAGGAAGCTGAGGCAGGAGGACTGCAAATATACACCAACCTGGGAAACTGATTGATTCAAGTCTCAGAGTGAATAGCTTTTGATAAGGGCTGTGGATATAGCTCAGTTTAAAGGAAAAGTATTTGGCATGTGTCGGGTCCTGAGTCTAACTCCTAGTACTGCACAAATGAAAGGAAAAGAAAGAGGAGAGACTACGGAGAGGGGAGGAAAGATAAAGGAAAGGGGAAGAGAGGTGAGGGAACAGAAGTGGGGAGGGAATGGGAAGGCAGAGGAGGGAGGAAGAGAGGAGAGGGGAGAGGAGGAGAGAGGAAGGGGAAGGCAGAGGAGCGGGAGGGAAGGGAAAGAGAGTAGACATCCCCTGGTGTTGACAATGCTGGGGTCTCCATTGCCTCTGGAGTTGCACCTGCACCAATGATCTAGTGACCTCTCCTCAGGAACTCAGATCCTGCTATGCAGTGTGAAGCCTTAGCTTCTTTCCAGGACCCTTCATTCTTGGGGTTCCTATGGCAACTGAGACTGCACCTTCACCAATGGTTTCTCCCAGCCTCTCACAAAGCTTCAGCGGCTCTGCATAGCCTCTTCAATTTTGCAGCCTTCATGCCACCAAAACCAGTGTCCCAAACACATTACCGAGCTTGGCTGGCAGCTTGAGAGGCGCCCTCTGCCCTCTCTGGAGCACAGCTTCTGTGTGCTGACTCTGAGGAAACGCTTACTTCACCTCAGTGATGAAGGTCTCTTGTTAATCACACCTGACTCTTCAGTTCTGGTTGACCAGAAACTACAGATTCTCAGTTCAAAAGATTATACAGTGTGATGATAGTGTTTGCTTCCCTTTGAAACATCACAATCCAAGCCACCATTGTCTGCATTGCTCTCAGCATTATCTGTCAAATTCCTACAGAACAGCCTTTTCAGCTCTGAGCACTTGATGGCTTTTCTAGCCCAAATTTCCAAATGCTACTACAATCCTCCCAAAGGCAACATGGTCAGGTCTGTCATTGAAATACTCAGTTTATGGTGTCAATTTCTATATTAGTCAGGTTTTTATAAAGGGTTTATTTCAGCTTATAGTTTACAGTTCATTTTTGAGCTAAGTCGGGGGAGGAAATTCAAGGCAGAAATCTATAGGCAAGCAATGAAGGAAAGGCCATGGAGAAGTGTTACTTACTGGTTCACAACCTGTGGCTTGTCAGCCTGCTTTCTTAGACAATCCAGAACCACCTGCCCAGGGATAGTTCCATCCACAGTAGGCTGGGCCTTCCCACAGCAATTATCAGTCAAGAAAATGTCCCCACAGACTTGCCTACAAGCCAATATGATGGAAACATTTTTTTCAATGTAGGTTTCCTCTGCTCTGCTGATAAATGGAAAGTATTTATTGGTGAGACCAAGATTACTTTAGCGGTTTGTGAAGAGCATTCTGGAATTTGGTTTGAAGGACACTGTGAACACACTGAAAGCTCCTAGATTGTTTGCACAAAACAATAAGCAGGCAAAAGAAAAACAAGGCAGATGATAGCAGACTGGTAAGACGCAGAGGAGTCAGGTAGTGTGCATACTATTATAAAAACAACAAAGTATCAACAAGGATCTAAAAAGTAGAACGTATGGTTTATGTGGAAGCTAGAGTTGGTCAGGCTCAGCTGAATTTCGGAGACATCTGGGAAGATGAAGTTACAGAACAATAAAAAAGATGTCAGAAAACCTCAAATGCCCTTGTAGAATTACATGGTGACCAGGCTGCCCTCAAACTCACAGAGACCCACCTCTTCCTCTGCCTCCTGAATGCTGAAACTAAAGGCATGAGCCACTACGACTTGGCTCAGTTTAGATATTTATTATTATTATTATTATTTTTATTTATTAATCAACTTTGTATCCCCATTGCAGTGGGACCACTAACAACTGAGGGGCTGCCTCTGACTCTGGTACCAATCTTTGGACCCTTTTGCCCTAACTGGGCTGCCTTGTCTAGACATTCTTATTTAGTGAATTTCTAGCCTGTCGTGATGTTACAGATCTCCACAGCCTGGGAACTCAATGAGTTGGGTAACTGAAGAATGATGGAGTCTGGTCTCAAAGAGCAACGCTCAGCAATTACGTAAAACAAGGAAGCAAAAACAGCTTGGTCAGCAAAAGCCTCCACACAATCGCTCTGAGAACTCTCAGGACATCCAAAGGGGTTGCAGTCTCAGCAGGGAGACACCCTCATCTAAGGGACAAAGGCATAAGAGCCATGACGTGAAGGTTCCCTTCACAAAAACACACAATGGCTTCTTGGCCAAGTGTGTCCCAGGCTTAGAAGAGGAAATAAAGGCAGAGCCAAGGAGGCAGACAGAGAATGTTCAAGAAAAGAGCCATACAATATAACAGGATCCAAGACAATGGTCTTTCTGTGATGAAGTCATTTAGACCTTGTGTGTGCTTAAATCTGGCAGTGATATAACCCTGATGTGTGGGAGTGTGTCTTAAACACATCTGCCTCTTTCACAATGCTCTGCTCATAGTAAATATTTATGGAGCCCATGAACGCCTCTGTGTTTCAGTTTAGTTCCAGGGCAATTCACGAGGTGGCCTCTGGTGTCTGTCTGGCAGGGTGGATCAGAAGTACCTCTTTTAAGCCGGGTGGCTCCTCTCTTCTTCCACTCAGTCCCCAGGAAGCACTGTGAGTGAGCTGTCAAATCCCCCCTTCCTCTTAGTTTAGGAAGAAGGGACAAAACATCCTCTGGTTATAAAACAAAAAAAGTGAGGGTTCGTTCTAGGCTCTCTTACTCTCTCAGTCTCTCACTGCCTCAATGTGTCTGTTTCTCTCTCACCTGAGAGGTAGAACCCAGTCCTTGACACATATTAGACAAAAGCCCCATGACTGAACGAGACTCGACTCTGAGCTCTTATTCTACACAACCTTGTAACGATATAAAGTCCACATCCTGCCCCAAGCCACCCCCACCCCTAGCTTTAGTCTTCTTGACCAATCACAGAGGTCCCATGAACCAGTCCATTCTATGACAATCAATGGACATTCCCAAAGGCTCTCTCCACTGGCCAGTCCAATCACTGGTGCCCAGTTCAGTGGTGGCCACCCGAGCTTAGTCAGCGCCTCAGTTGTATGGAAAAAACAATCTATGAACTTATGTGAGGGACAAAGAATAGTGAGAAGGAGCCTTCGATCCTGGAGGCCAGAGTGGTCCTTTGTCAAGACACTTCCCAGTTTTCAATGCCTCATAAAGACATACACAATGGGGACAGCCCAGTCACCAAAGGGGAGGAAATCCATTTATGTGTCCTGTATTGTTCCCTACATTAGGTCACCCCCAAAGGAAGTGCTTTGTGACTGCACGGAGGCTGAGACCTGATGCTGAATGATCTCGGGCAACCAACACTCATGTACAGCATTGTATTCTTAATGTGGCTCTACTACTTGGGTGACAACGAGCAGCTCTCAGCTGACATTCTGGAGCATTTTACAGGATTACAAAACTAATGCTCATTAAAAAAAAAAAAAAAAGGTGGTAGTTTCCTGGCTCTGTTTTTTTTTTCTTTTTGTTTGTTTGTTTGTTTGTTTTGTCTTTTTGGTTTGTTTGTTTTGTTTTTTGTTTTGTTTTGTTGTTTTGTTTTTTGTTTGTTTGTTTTTGTTTTTGTTTTTTTTGTCTTTTTGGTTTGGGTTTTGGTTTTTTTGTTTTTTGTTTTTTTGGTTTTTCTTGATAGACATAAAAATGCTCCTAGCATGCATCTGTAAACAGTGTTTTGGCATTTTACTCAGATTTACTCTTTCATTATTAAACTTTGAGAAAAGGCTTTCTTTGAATTAAATCTCTGCTCAGGTGTCTCTCTACAGAATGTGATCCTTACAAAGATGGGGATAGCCATTTTGCCAAGAGGACTGGGAATGCTCCCAAATTAGGCAGGGCATGCTTTGTTCTCTTTATCACAATGTAGGTCATTGCCTATAAACTTTAAGAGACGATATGGAGAGAAAGAACGTCTCATTGGGGGCGATTATCCATATTCCCCAAGTGGTTATCTCCACCAGGCACCAGGGCACACCTGGAATATGACAATGTTTGATCAAGGCTAGATCAAGGCAGTGGTCCATGCCTCCAGCGCGAGGAGTCAGAGGTGACCCTCAGAAGGAAATAGAACTGCTTCGTTTTGGCCAAGCACCCTGGCCCAGCACCACCCTGGCTCCCTGACCTCTGACCTCTGCTTCCTGAGAGCCCTGGGTGGTTTTAGATGTGTTTCCCACTGCGTTTTAGTCTAGCTTTGAAGACCTCCATTGTAGATTCTCCACCCTCCACCCTCCACCCTCCACCCTACACTGCACGTTCCTCTCACCTCCCTCTGCCAAAAAACAAGTCTCTCCTATTTCTGAAGGGTGAGAAGAGACCTTATAAACGACTCCTTTGGTACAGGAAGAGCCCAAGCGTGTCCTCTCTCCACTACCCTTCAAGAGGGGTCATGATGAATTAAAGCATGATTCCTGTGTTCAAAGAAAAGGCCCAGCTTTGCCAGCTCTGATGACTTTAATTCTCCCCTCTGAGCCTCTGGTGGGATAATAGTTTCCTCTCTTTCCTTGGCCCCAAATAACTCAAATACTACAAAGCTTCAGCTTGATGAGAAGAAGACAGCTCGGCCATGCCTTGCTGAGGCAAAGGGTTTGTTCTATAGAAGCCTGCTTCTAGCACTCATGAAACGATGCCAAGGTGGAAAACGGACTCAGTATATAAACCTTACTGTGATGCCACAGTGAGATCCTCAGCCGGCCGGCCCATTAGTCCTCAAAGCGTTCGGCTTTTTTGTTTTTCTTTCTTTTTGTCTTTTTTTATTTAAGGGAATTGCATGCCAAAATGGGATGCTTGACTTTCTGCTAAATGGAATTAAAAGAAATAAATAAATAGGAGTGTGGGGGTATAGTCCCACCCTGTGGCTTCTATGCAATTCATTGTACTAACTTTTTCTCATTAAAAAAATATATCACCCATGAAAGAGTAGCTAGCACTAATGAGTCTAGAGATAAAGTCCACGAGGCAAAGGCCAGCTGCACATCATGCTTGGAGAGTGGAGAAGAACAATTTTCTCTGTCGCTTTCCACTTTAACAAAAATCGCTTCTTTTTTGCAAGAAACAAAGCAAAACAACAACAACAACAACAATAACAAAAACAAAACAAAAAAAAAAAAAAACTTGAAAACAAATCAGATATTCCGGGATTATTTCCAGTGATTCTCAACCTCCCTAATGCTGAAACCCTTTTAAAAATACATTTAGCACGTTGTGACGAACCCAACCATTAAACTGTTCCATTGCTACCTCATAACTAGTTTTGCTACTGTTGCAAATTATAATATAAATATCCAACATGCAAGGTATCTAATATTAGACCCCTGTGAAAGGATGTTTTGATCCCCAAGTGGTCTCAACCCTCAGTTGAGAACCACCACTCTAACCTCTAGAAAATGCTTTCTTCTATATGTATTGGCTATGGAAAGACGTCTCCTTTACTCTCTTTTTTCATTGTTTAAAATAAAGTCTTGTGTAGCCAAAGACAGTCTTGAACTTCTGATCTTCTTGTCTCTGCCGTCCAAGTGCTGGGTTTACACATACCACCCCACTAGGCTAGTCCTTATTCTCTGTATGTTATATTCTGTGTACCAAAGGAGTCGTTTATAAGGTCTCTTCTCACCCTTCAGAAATAGGGGCCGTTTAATTTACATATTCATTCTACAGCCAAGATAACTCATGCTGTGTTGTGGGGTTCAAAGCCTTGTTTCCATGTTGGCAAATAAAGTGAGCAAGTCAATGCTGTGAAGAGACCTGAGGCAACTTGGGTCCCAGAGAAATTGAGGGGAGGTACATGATGGTGATGGTGGTGGTGGTGGTGGTGGTGGTGCTTTCTCTACCTCCTTTCACAGGGACACCAACCAACTTGTCTACCACAGAAAGCCTATGGAAAAGTCTATAGTTGTAAGCTACAAAGAACCCGAGCTACTTCTTGCATTCATAACTCCCTGGCTCTGAGTCAGAACTGGGGCTAATGACATGAATAGAAGAGCCTTGGTTGCAGACTCACAGAATGAGGCAAACTTAACTTTAGATCTTGACGCAAGGGTTAAATTAAATGACGTATTTAAAAACCAGTTTTGTTGAATAAGCATTTAACCCTTGCATCTAGTTTTAACTTAGATTTTTATTTTATTTTATTTATTATTATTTTTTTTTTTTTACTTTTTAATTGTTATGTGTTTGGGTGTTTTGCCTGACTGCAGGACCCATAGAGGCCAAGCAAAGACATCAGATGCCCCAGGAATGGAGTTACAGATGGTTTGAGACACTGTGTGGATGCTGGGGACCAAATCTGGGTCCTCTGAAATGACAATCAGTGCTGGTAACCACTGAGTCATCTCTCTAACCCCTTCAATTAAATTCTTAAGTCAACACAGAGATATCTTTTGAGCCTACAGAGAAAGGTTTATGCTGTTTTAAAATAAATTTATTCATTTATGCCTGGGGTTATATGCACGAGATATAGCATGGCGTGTGGTGGGGGGAGCAGGTGTGAGAATTGGCTCTTCTGCTACCAAGCAGGGCCTGAGGAGGGAGCACAAATAGTAGGCGCCTTTACCCACTGAGCTAACATCTCTCCACATCACTGGCACAACACAACACATTGGCCACAGCAGTGTCTCCCTGGCAGTTTGATCAGCTTCTCCTGCGATTTCAAAGTTCAGCTAAATACATTCTGTCTTTATCGAGCCATGCCAATAAAACCTTTCTCTTTCCCTGCATCTCTGTGTGTTCCCGGGGACTACAGGAACCACTGTAGACGCCAGTGCTGTCTGTTGCATCAGTGGCTCACTGGGCCATTATTTAAAACAAATTCTGAAAGCAATAAAGCCTTTCTCTTTTGTAAACGTAACGTAGTTAATAAGCCTGGGAACATGCAGAGATGCCAAATCTGGAGTGGACAGCCTTGATGACTTCAGCCCGTTCTCAGTTTTTGATTACAATTTGATTTCCTTTGGCATCGAAAGACAAACTATTTTAGTAAACAGTGTTCTTCCCTAGCAAGAGTGAGATTCAGCTACTTGGACAAGGACCTGCTCACTGGTCAGGCAGTGTGCCCAGGCTCTTCAGCAAGAGCTGAAACACTGGTGTTTGAAGATGGGCACAAGGTAAGAACAACAGAGTGCCCATGTAGGATGTCTGTGGGAATCTTCTCTGTCCACTCACATAATCCTTGTTACATGGTCCTGTTTACAATAGAGAGTCATGTCTTTGAATGGATGTCCTATAATCAGAGTGTGTTGGCGCATCTCAAAATAACCTACTTTATTCAGAATTGTGTTGTTTTCCCCAGGTGGGCGGATATCCATACCTACCCCTGCAGCACCGATATCACCTCTCGTGGTTCATTCTTAGGAACCACCCTTGGTCTCAACCCCCTCCCCAGCCACACTGTACTTCATTCTCTAAGGGTGCCCTGCAGACTTCAGCTCCGCTCAACCTGTGAGCGTCTTTCCTAGGAAGTTCATCTGAGGTTCCAATTTACTCGGATCACCTTACCTAATTACTCAGGGAGTGCTCATAATACTTCTGCTCATTTCGAATTAGCAAATTGGCTCACCTCCCATTCTCCCAGGGAGGATTGTCCTTGTGTGTGAGGCAAAGGGCGTGTACTACTGGTCTCTTGCCAGACACAGAGAGAGGCCTGGGGCCTCAGGGACTTCTCAGTGCTTCTATTAACCTACTGCATGCCTTGGGCTGAAGATTGCTGACTGCATACACCGCACACCGTGGATCAGTCCCATCAAAACACCTCTAACAGTGTGGAAGCCTCGGTAGCAAGGAAGACATGCACGCAAGCACCTTCAAGCCTGAGAAGAGTCGGGATGCCCCTCACCCAGAAAATCACTTAAATTTCTAACTCGTCCCCCTTAAGTCCTGGACTGATGCCTGGCTTCCGAGATTCTCCAGCTCCAGCTGCCTAGCTGCCTCCTTTCTGTTCCCAAGTTCCACATCTCTTCTTACCAGCCAAACAAGGTGTTTTGTAGAGGGCCGTCCTGGCCAAACGTAATCGCTGTGGGCACAGGGTCTTAGGGCACGCCTACTTCCCGTGTTTAGAACCTAACAGACCAAAAGAGATGGTCAAGTGGAAGGATGCTCTAACTGGACAATGGAAAGGCCCGGATCCTATCTTAATACGGTCCCGGGGAGCTGTTTGTGTGTTTCCACAGGAAGAAGACAACCCATTTTGGCTGCCGGAACGCCTGACACGAAGAATCTTGGAGTCTCAGCCTGATCCTGCTGCCCAGAGAGATGAAGACCCTCCTGCTGTCACTCCTGATGGCGGGACAGGCGGAGCTGAGACGGAGATTCCCCTTTTCTAGGTTTTACTGCACAACTGGATCCCAGAGTTCGAGGAAAACCTGAGAGATCTTCAGCCCTCTCCTTTTAATATTGGGTGGGAATAGGCCTGTTGTTAATAAAGATAAAAGGGAATTTTTTATCAGGGGAAGTGTGGAGAAGAACAGACCTGTTTAGTATAACCCTGGGCTGTAAATACATTCTTGGTTGGTCTGCAAACTCAAAAAACCCAACAGAAGTGTAATTAGGCGATAATTGCCCAAGTACCTGTTGCCTTAAAACAAAGTTTCTCCCCCAAGGTCTGGCTGTCTGTGCTACACAGTAACTAGCGCTTGAGGTCTCAGCTGTTGCACTCCACGGGTTCTACCCATTGCACTGGATCAGTGAGACAAAAGCCTGCGCTCTGTACATCTCTGGGTAGAGGTACACTGTGATGTACAAAGGATGTTCCTCAGAGATAGATTCCTTGAAGGCATGTCTAGTTGCACAGAGGTCGAATTGCCAAAATCCTCTCCCTGTCAAAGGCAATGGGGATGGGTAGATAAAAGTACACTCATGGAATCAACGACCAGGGTGGAAATTCTTTACAATATCCCAATATTCTGCACAAGGGACTAGACCTCTACCTTCCTCTACAAGAGAGATAATTCAGAGTCGCACCAGACGCCATCCAGTCATTCAATAAACAAAAAAGGGGCGGATGTAGAGGGCCGTCCTGGCCAAACGTAATCGCTGTGGGCACAGGGTCTTAGGGCACGCCTACTTCCCCGGCGTCACGCCATTGAACTGCGCATGTGTATCGCAAAGGAACCTGGGAATTTGAGTGAACAGCCAACCATGATCGATTACGCCCACCGGGTATAAAAGACGAAAAGTTACATGCGGCAGCTCTCTTGCGGGTAACCCTCTCTGTATTTCGGTTCTTCCTCTATCTTACTTTTTCTGTCTCCCCCACTCAGGTTAAAAGAATAAAATCACCACGAAAGGATTCCCCACGTGTTCGTGTGAGTTCCTGCGGGCAGGGATACCACGCGCGTTACAGTGTTTGGGGTTTTTTATTCTCACAGATGGTGGTTCTGTGCATCAAGTCTGAGGTTCATCATTTACATCATGTTTTCATTTTAACAGAAACCTATTAAAGATGATGGGCTTAAGATCACAGATGTTGCCTTGGTTTTGAAGGGATTCTCCACAGCAAGTCGGACTCTCAAGGGGCAAGAACTGCTGGAGATTGTTGAGGTGTTTGGCACTGAATCAATTTTATCAAACACACCCACATCCAAAAGCATCCAGCAGTAGCACAGAAGGAAAATTACCTGTGTTAAGTACGTGAAACAGTGAAACACCAGAACTGTTTATATTTGGCTATAATCGGGGAGAAGTTGCTTTTTTCTTTTTTCACATAAAACTTTTCTTACATCAGTACTACCATTAACAATCCAATAAAAGCTTGGTCAGAGTAGACTTTGTAAATTTTATATGTAACAATGAACCGTAAAGTTGATGGGTGAAGGAAGTATCATTTATTAATCCCTGCTCATTTATCCTTATGATCACTTGAGTGACTCACTGACAATAGTTGAGTGTTTTTTTCAGACAGATATAACTCAACAATAGAAGACTCCATGCCTGACCTCAAGCCATTTCTAATCTATCAAAGTAATATATATCCAAAAACTTATCTATACAAAGAACCCCTATGTTATACAGATCACAGCCCCGGATATAATTTTAAGTGATGTAGGCATGACTGAATCATCTGAGAAATCAGATCTCTGTAGAATTACATTGTTTCCCAAAATTTGTGAGTGTTCGTTATAGAAAATGCAGAAAACAGTGAGTAGCTTTGGAAGGGCATAGTGAGCATTCATAACTCCACCCAACAACAATGCAAGTAGTCAAATCTACTCAAGTGGCAAATTTGCTGGGTACTTTTGAACTCATGTATAAGGGAGCACTAACTTTGTTATTGGGCAAAGAACACCATCATACTTTCCCTCTGAGCTTTAAATCAAGAATGCTTCCCTCAGACACGGAACTCTTCTACCAACTCGTGCCTCATATGTCTGTTAGTATCTGTCATGGTAGAAAAGGGAAGAAAAACAAGAGTGAACTGTATTTAATGTTGGCAAATACCAGGTATAGTTAAAGTCCTTCTTTAAGAAGCAATCAAACACACACACACACACACACACACACACACACACACACACACACACAATATTAAAATAGAACGGGAGCCACAGAGGGATCTATAAAATACTCTCAGAGAGACAGACAGCGTACTGGATCATTTGAGGATGCAGAGAGAGCATTATTAAATAGAGACCGTAAGACATGCCTTCAAGTTTCTGAAACTCCTTATAACAACAATGTTGTTTGCATCTGTTGTTTCTGAACTTTTTTTGTTAGAAAAAGAGTCTTAGTTTTCGAAACAGAGACTCCAGTGTAGAGAATTCCATGAAGGGTAGGCTTGGGGCTGAGTGATTCTGAGTGGTCAGCGGGAAACACAGCTGGGCTTCAAGTCAGTGATTGTAATGGTGATGTCAGTCTTGCATCTTCATTCTCCAGAGATTGGTCAGCCTCCCTGGTCCTTCCTGCCTTGAGCTATAGACCCTCTGGTAGTGTGTACACATCGGGTGGGTAGGACTCATTTTGAGCTACTCCTGAAGTTGGAGGCAACCACATATTTGGAAATGCCTTTCTAAGATTCCCTCTAAGGCTTGAAACAAAGCAAAAACAAAGCAAGAGGATGGGAGGAAAGATTCTCTCAGCTAACACACTGCAAGCTGTGTCAGCTTTCTCAGAGCCCCTGGACAGGGAAGGGTGATAAAAAGCTAACCAAGACCAAGGCTCTCTCAGGATACAGTTTTGTGACTTACATTGATCCATATGTGTTATTATCCCATTTCTCTAGTAGAAAAACTGAGCCTTGAGAGTTAAACACTGAAAATCACTCAGGTGGTTCCAAGAACCAGTTATCACTGCTTTACAAAATGTTGATTTTTAAAGGGCTGGTGATAAGAGTCCCTGCCTGGCATGAGCAAGGCCCTGGCATCTCTTACTAGGGGTATACGCACATACATGAACACACACATACACATACACACAGAGAGAGAGACACACACAGATGTGTGCATACACAGACACACAGACATGAGCAAACATACATATACACACACAAGAAAAAAAGTTATGAAACTTCAGCTTGTGTGTGTGTGTGTGTGTGTGTGTGTGTGTGTGTGTTTATGCAGAGGAAAAGGGGACCTATGCTTACCTCCTCTGAAACAAACTAATTTCATTATGTTTTAATAAGAATTAGCTACTTTTGTGAACCCAGCGTACACACATTCACACAAAAGAATGTAAAATCAAACATTCTGCCCAGATAACACCTTTAGCATATTGTTAAACTTCTTTTCAGAAATTTTCTCACGTAAGATTTTGGAATTTTATATTCAGAAAATTTTAATTATAAAAGAAATTAAAAACCTGAAGTGGGTAACATATAGAAAAGTGGCCTAGAATGTCTCATGGATGGAATAACCCTCTCCCCTCCCATGTGTTTGTATATATATTTCTGTCTGTCTGTCTGTCTCTCTGTATCTCGGTGTGTGTGATTTTTCTCAAATTTCTACCATAAATATTTATGCAAATGAATATGATAAGAATTATGTAAATGAGAAAACACGTTATTCATCCATAGTTGTTTTTGTTTTTGTTTTTGTTTTTGTTTTTGTTTTTGTTTTTTTCAGTTTTTCTGCCTAGTCTGCACCAGAATTGAGCCCAGCGGAACCAGGAAGTCTCCGATGCCAGTATTCTCAGGGTTTCCTTACATTGGAAGAGGGATAAAACAGAGACCAGCATTCACAGGAGACCAGCAGGCTGAGAGGTTTCTGAGAGCCAGAAGCCATCCCATGAGTTCCTGCCAGTGTTCTCATTTAATGACCCCAACAACTCCATGAGTAACTAACATGTGTCTACGCTTCACAGATAAGGGGACTGGGGCTAAGCCACGGTGAGGCATGTTCACCGAGGTGCCAACCAATGATGGTGGAGCTTTACTTGAACCCAGATTGTCTGGATTATAGATACTGACCCTGAACACAAAGTCACATTTCCTTCAACGTGATGAGACTGACACATGGATGATCACTGCTTCAAGATCCTCGGCAATACACCTGTTCGCAGGACACTGCCTAGTCTGCCTGCAGCCACTCATTTCTGGGGAGCCCCAGAGTTGTTTGTGAATACAGCATCCTTTTGCAGAGTGGACATATCCAGAGCTGCTCAGCGTGGATATTTCTAGCACATTCTAGTCTAGCTTGCTTTCCAGTTTATATCACTCTTGATGAGAAACTATGTCGGTAAGACAAAAAGAAAAGAGAAAAAATTCATTTTAAGTACTTCAAATTAAAAAAAAAAAAAGTGACTTTGAGTCGGTCATGAAGCCATTGGTTGAATTCCTAGCTTCACTTCCTTGGCATTTTGATAACGCCTTAGCAAAAGGAGAGGGAACAATAGCCTCACAATGTTCTTTTCCACGGGAAAGGAAAATTAACTTCCAAGGACCTATTCAACTTGCACAGGAGAACTATCACTTTTTTATTATATCTCTTCCACAGTGGGAAGATCCGTAGCATTAAGTAATCACAAACGATTTGTTGTCAGTCTACCCAGGGCTATGAGAAGTTACCCACTTTTCCTCAGCAGACTGTTGTAATTCTGGATTTGCCTATAACCGGGCAGATCCCTGATATCACTCACAGACATGACCTGTCAGGTTCTGTATAGAATACACCAGCGAGCAAACCCAACTCTCAGCTCCACAGGATTTTAGGTTCTAGTGAGTGAAGTCAAACACAAAGCAGCTGACCAGTGTGAATATCGGGTCAGGAGGGAACACGTGACAGGAAATGAGACAGGAAAGAGGAGGAGGTGCTGGACTGTGGTTCACACAGAGGTGACCTGTGAGCGAGCAGAGTGACGTCAGGAGATGATGCTTGTGGGAAGCCTGTGCAGGATGAGCATGCCATCTCATTTAATGCTCTGAGGCAGAGTAGAACTGAGATGACATTACTGTTGCTACCACAAGACCTGAACTAGGTGCTTCTCAAGCTGGAGGAAGACTGAGTGAAGTCTGTAGGTGGTATATGAGTCACAGATGTATGTTTTCCTGGCATCAATATATAGAGGTTGGGGTGCTTTTTAATTGGCCTACAATGCATGGGGCAGTCCTCCAACAAGAGTCATGCAGCCTAAGATACTACCCATGCCCACCATGAGAAATCCTGTCCCACAATCTCCTGTCCACTCTCTCACACTAATCTATTTTCTCCGATGACTGTGGCACCCTGTGACTAAGAGGAGAAGTTTGGGAAGAAAAAAGAAAAAACAAGTAGGCTTTTACTAGCAATTGTGAAGAGGGCTCTCACCCAGCATTCACCATAGTGAGTAACAAGACACGGCATACAGAAGGAGCACACAATAACTTATTAGGTACAAGTTTACCACCACTTAACACTTTAATGGTTGAATTGGGTTGCAAACACCCCTCGCCTACACTGAAGCTCTTCTGTGTCTTATCCCCAGACACACAGCACAGATTTGTCTGCCCTAATGCACCATCATTGTTCCCAGTTTGCAAACCGATGGCAACAAACAGCATGGCAGTAACTAAAGGGGCCGATAACAACCTGAAGAGATAAAGATGACAAGGTGAAAGGAAGAAGGGATGGTGTTGGGGCTGGAGATGAGATGTGTTGGCCAGCATGAAGAGACACATTCTAGATGCCAGGCACCACCATTAAGATAGCACTGAGCCGTTCTGCCAAGATGATGCTGGGTTAGGATATAATACAAGATACACAGGGCATTAGAGGAGAAAGCTATAGAGAAATTCAGAAGTCAAAAGTTTGATTGTGTGTGTGCATGCACACATACACACACACACACACACACACACACACACACACACACGAAGGCATGTGCATGTATCTGTCAAGTGAAAGTACCCTGTTTTATTGCAAAATATGTCTAGGATTTTGGTGGGGTTGTGTTATTTTTTTTTAAAGGACTACAAAGCCGTTTGTACTTTGCGAGATTATAAAAGTTTCATGCAAACGACTGTATCTTTTCATGTTCCCATGTCTCACTGTTAAACCATTTTATACACGGTCACTATGAGTTTATTGGCCATTAGCCAGCTATATTTTTCTTTGGGAATAAGGGGCAAGCAGTCACAAGGTTGCTTCTTCTCAGTTCTGTCTTACAAGTTACACATTCAATAGTGTGCTCTTGGGTGTTGCTTTTCTCACCTCTGCTGTGTTCTCTTTCTTCTGTTTGAGAAGGGGAGATTTAAGGAGAGGAATACTGCAGGAGAATCCTCCCCTCTCAGGAACAGAAGCTTAGGGGAAGGCTTGCCGACTTAGAAAATGGTCCTCGGTTTATTGTATCCACTTATCTGGATAAGGTAAAGTGTATTGGTACATACGAATGTCCAAATAACTAAGTTTGATGTACATTTACAGAAATGCCATGAGTTTTTTACATTTGCATGGAGAAACTATGAAATGTGCTTATGCTAATGTCCTATATTCATAAGCTATAACTCCTACTCAGTATGTTTATAATCACTGAAGACACTAGAAATCAGGAGACAGTGATGACAAACCAGGAGACCTGCCAGGGGCACAGTAGAGGACCTCAAGCCTGCATTATTTCCTGGTGACACAGTGCTATGTGTTTCGGATCGTACCCATCTAGTTTCACAGTTCATTAACAAGACAGCCCATGAAGAGATTGCACTTATTATCTGGGCCACTGCAGCAGACACACACAGATCCTGACACAAATAGAGCACCGTTTAGATACTTTCAGAATCCATCACCCACCTTAGATGCTGATAAATGTCTCTCCACGCCGCTGGGTCAATTTACATTGTCTAGAATTAGAGGGAGCAGAGAGTACACACATAAATGGGGTGGCGCTAGAGGAAGCTGTTGGCTCTGAATGAGAATGACTGAAGAATGAGCTTGATAAAGACCTTTTTACAGGCCATCAGGGGACCCAGAATAATGAAGTCGGAAAGTTCTACTGCAAGAGAAAGCAGTTGATGAGGGTGAAGTTCAGGGAGATTGAGATTAACTTTAGGCTAGGTGCAACTGTTTTGCTCTGAGTGTGTGTGCGTGTGTGTGTGTGTGTGCGTGTGCGTGTGCGTGTGCGTGTGTGTGTGTGTGTGTAAACATAGGGGCATATTTAGTGTATTTGTGCATGTGTGTGTCCTGGCATATACATGTGCATG
>JANHMN010000015.1:3413286-3457599 GCA_030674055.1 Rhabdomys pumilio | reverse complement strand
GTGTGTGTGTTGGTATTTTTATTTTGTTTTGTTTTGTTGTTTGAGAGAAAGGATGCCTGGGGCATGAACTTATCATGGAAGAAATGAGTCCTAAGTCAATCATCTGCCTGCCTTGGCTTATAGGAGCTACTCTGTGTGGCTGGGGATCCCTGGGAAGGTTAGAGGAAGTGGCCTGCTGGGCGTGGCTTCAAAGGGTGGACAGTGAGCAGTTTGACTTTTCCCATCAGTGTCTAAATTTATCTCCATTGTTTCTTTTCTTTTTTTTTTTTTTCTCTTTTGCACTAAAATGGGACTTGGGCCCAGGGAAGGACAACAATATCTTGAGAGAGAACTGTGTGCATCGAAGACAGGGTCATCTACATTGTCTGAACTCCATGTGCGACAGAGATTACACTTGGAGAGAACAAAAGAACTACGCAACAGAAATGTCCCCTGCCAGTAAACAAGAGAAACGTGACTCGCTGTAACAGGCGGCTTCCTGAAGCATAGCAGTTTATGAAAATAATTGTTCCATTCCCACCCCTCCCCCAGTGTTTCTCCCTGAGAAGGAGACTTCAGACAGAAGGGGTTTCCTAAGGCTTGGACTGCCCCTTGGGAGTAGCTTGAAGATGTACAGAAGCTGCATGAGCGGAAACTTAATCAGCACACTCTTGTTGCACCAAATGGTACCTGGGTGGATGCCCTGTACAGTAGTTACATATGACTGGAAGAAGCCTGACTCAACACTATGCTGAATAGACTGGGGTCCAGTCCCCTCATTTAAATGGAAAGCTGACTGTTCAGCAACCTGCCTGATGCAGTTAATGTTGCTTGGTATTTTAAAGGGCTTTTCATTCACTCAATAAAGATTCTCCTAGAACAAGCTTTTAACTCAACAGTGGATGTACCTTCTAGTATAAGACTCCTCAATGCCTCTGCAGGTATGAACATATTTTTACTATAACAGTTCTGCCCTTAATAACTGATATTCACAACAGTTTTTAAAAACAGCATCCCAAGATGCATACTAAAAGCATCATCATCCCAGAAGGCGTCACAGACAGCAACAATGTATAAAAATCTAGTTGATCACAGCCCTGAGAAACCGGACCACGTCTCCTTTGAAGAGAACTGGTTACTGGCTGTTAAAGCACTTTGGGACACAGAGGCCCCAGAAATGAAGGTGGTACAGACACACCAACTGAAACTCTTGACGTCCCAGCATCCTTATAGCTGCCAGCATGCCCTGCTGTCTGTCCTGTGTTGGCTGATGCTATTGTCCCTGAAAGCAAGTTGTATGTGGTGGGCTGACTCAAAAGAGCTGGTCAAAAGTAGATAAAGGCAAAGAAGATGTCTAGATTCCTCTCTGAAGTGAATTCATAAAAGTTTTACTGTTGTTTTTGCTGCAATTCAGCTTAGATCACCTATTTCACCATAAGCTTTACTCCTAGAAACCAACCACTGAGGGCAACATGCAGGCTATCAGAGAATGGGAAGAGAAGGGGATTGTGTAATCAGCAGGTGGTTATCAGTGAGAGCACAAAATCTGTCCAGGGGTGCTTTCTGTGCTGAGGCTAGGGCTCAGTTCTGAACCCTGTAAACAAACCTCCTCTCAGCACCATTAGGTCACCTTTGCAGTAATGGCCAAGGCATATTTGCAAACAGTTTCACACCTGGCAATAATTCTAAGCCCTTTGGAAGTTTGCAGATATACACTGAACCTACAGGTAACACATATTTGGGGAGTAGTTTATAGTGTCTTGTTTTTGATTTTGGGGATCTGGAGAATTGACCTTGAGCATAGGCTGGTAAAACTCAAATTGTGCTGACTTCAAAAATATGGCCAGGTGTGCCTCAGGACCACCTTGGGTGGGTGTCAGAGTCAGGGGATAGCGTCAGAAGACAAAGTTTACTGGAGCCTTGAGATTAGAAATAAGCAATTTCCGTGGAATACAGAGCTAAGAAAGCTGTACTCCTTCATCGTGTTCAGAGTCCTGATGGAGCTGACTCTTCCTTCCACATCAGCTTCATCCCTGAACTTTAGAACACAGACCAAAAAGCTGTAAAAAGTACAAACCGGTAAACACTTGATAAAGACTGTGCATCGGTTCCATCTGATCTTAATGAAGGAATAAAAAAACAAAGAAACAAACAATTTTAATGATCACTTCTCTCATTCTTATAATGTACTAGATACTAGGTTTTGTGCTTTACAGTTACCCATCAAATCAGCACTTGTAATGAAGACACCAGGCCAATGCTTTAAGACACGACAATGGATGGCAGGGAAGATCAAATCATCAAAAAAGAATGTGACTCACTCATATACCACAGTTTATGGAGGATAGCGCAGGGCTTAAACCCAAGTAATCTGGCTTTGGAATTCATAACACAAACTCCCAGGAGCCCATATTTGATGTTTGTGAAAAGATAGAACACTGATATCTTAGTTAGGGTTTCTAATGCCATGACCCAAAAGGAACTTGGGGAGGAGTTTATTTGGTTTATGCTTATATATCATAGTCCAGCATCAAAGGCAGTCAGGGACTGCCTCTGGAACTCAAACAGAGCAGAAACCTGGAGGCAGAAACCTGGACACAGGAGTGGATGCAGAGGCTCTGGAGGGATGCTGCTTGCTGGCTTACTTCTTGTGACTTGCTCAGCCTGCTTTCCTACAGAACCTAGAACCACCAGTCCAGGAATGGTACCACCCACAAAGGGCTGGGCTCTCCCCCATCAATCACTAAATAAGAAAATGCACTACATGTTTGGCTACAAACCAGTCTTAGGAAGACATTTTCTCAATTGACTTTCCCTCCTGTCGGATGACATCAGCTTCTGTTAGTTTACCATAAAACTATCCAGCACGGTTGAAAAATACGTTAGGAAGGAAATAAAAAATGGCAAGGCAGCAGGTTAATTTCTGGAAAGTCTTGATCCACGACCTTCAATTCGATTCTGACTGTACACCAGAATCATCAAGGAGCTAAGCAGCCCAGGCCCATGAGATCCAAACCACACGGAAGGGTTTCACAGTTGTTTGTTCACTCAAAGCACATGGCTGAGTGTCCTGTGCAGTCAAGTTTGAGAGCAACTGAGATAGGTCAAAGGAAATTATTTCCATGAAAATTTCCATATTTCCACATGGAATACATACATATATATATATATGTATATATATATGTATGTGTGTGTGTGTGTGTATACATATATATATATATATATACACACACACACACATATATATATATATGTATATATATGTATATATATGTTTTAATTAAGAGAAAGCTATACTCTATCATCATATGTACTCAATTTTAATTAAGAGAAAGATAATGGCTAGAGAGATGGCTCAGTTGTTTAGAATATTTGCTACACTTGTTAAAGACTCAGTTTCAGTTTTTAACATCCACAACAAGTGGCTTACAACTACAGGTAACCCCAGTTCCAGGGCAGCCAACACTGGAGAGGCACAGTGCTTACAATCACAAATCATCCCCCCAGTGCATGAAGCACTGTGCTCACAGCTCCCTCCATCCCCCCAACACACAAGACAGTGTGCTCACAAGCACACACTATCCCCCCAACATATGAGACAGCATGCTCACAAGCACATGTCATTTCCCCAACACACATACAATTGAAAATAATAAAAATAAACTTTTAATAAACTAACTGTAGAAAACAGACTGGTGCAAGTTGTACATGTGAGCCAATGATGATCTATGAATAGGCATTACTTTCTAAAACAGCTTACAGATGGACTCCACTTGCCTGGGGAAATCTACACTTGGCAATTCTGAGGTTTCATGATAGTCCAGCTTCTATAGGACTTTTATTGGACTTTTATTGCCCTATTGAAGACCTTCACCTTCATGTTGTCAATCAGCAAAACTTTAGGTTTCTTCAGTTCTCAAAGTGCACCCCTGTAACTCCAACCCAAAGTCTGCTGTAGCCGCCTGCGGCCACGAATCAACTGGGTTCACCTGAAAGGAGGGCTGGGAATGAAAGGAGACGGAGGGCGAGAAGAGATGAAGCCAAGACAAAGTTCTCTGATCAAGGCTCAAAGCTTTAATGGTCAGCTCTCAATTTAAAGGGAAAGGCCCAACCCACAACCCCTCCTGGTTTCAAGGAGATGGGTGGGATAATCCATAATCCGTTCTAGGTCATGGCCAGAGATTTCTCAAGGCAAGCCCAAGGGCAGTTCTGCTTGTGTTCTGTGCAGCCAAGGTGGGTAACTCCACCTAGATCCTATCACTTGGTCTGTTGTGGTAAGCAAGGTCTCTCAGGCCTGCTCAAGGCTGGGGGAAGGGCACAGTCTGCGTGTATCTCCCAGAGTCCAACCACAAGCAAGCAGAGAGAAATAAAAAGGGTTCGTGAGCTCAAG
This sequence comes from Rhabdomys pumilio, assembly GCA_030674055.1. Lineage (NCBI taxonomy): Eukaryota > Metazoa > Chordata > Mammalia > Rodentia > Muridae > Rhabdomys > Rhabdomys pumilio. The sequence continues at coordinate 3,453,230 of JANHMN010000015.1, read as the reverse complement.
AAATAAGGAAATAGAATTAATGAAATACAGCATACACCTCACCTATTTGTTTTATGAAACTCTTATGTCAACAAATACCCTCTCATGCTTTTTGCTAAAATTTATCGTTTAAAGAATCTTTTCTGCTGAAGGCTGCCCTTTCTTGCCCAAGCCTGCTCTGCCTGTCAGACCAACCAATCAAGTAACCAGAGGTCACTCAACACAACACAATTCAGTAGATTGACTTTCAGGGTGTGAACAAAATCTTCCCTCTTCCACAAGAACCCAGAGCAAACACAGTAAGCAAGAACTTTCATATTAGGCTTCTCCCCATATCAAAAGCATCACGTGGAGAATTTAGGGTCACAGGTAGATGGGCTGACTATTTTGTAGGATCCTGAACTTATTAGACAGCTGCGTGTGATGACACAGAAGCTTCACCTGTCCCAGCTAGGTTGTGGCGCTACCCTGTTCCCTGTATTTTAGCTATACCCACAGTGCTTAAAGGGACCATAGCATAGCTTTAAAAGTTTCTGAAGAGCAGGTGTGAGATTAGGGCCTACATCATTGCGGTAGGTATAAGAACAGCCGCCCTCAGTCTTTCAGAGTGATCTTTCCACTTTGGTGAATTAACCAAACTGAGAGCAAGTCTATTTCAGCCGCAAAGTGTGGGCGCAGGCTGGAGACATGCTTTGATATGGTGAAGCCTGTAATAGTGCCCAGCTGTGGAATGCCGAGACTCGAGAGAGTGGAAATATCTGTTAACGGTGTTTGGGGAACCTGGCTCGTTATCAAAAGATGCTGTGCAAGTGGTTTCTCAGGTAACAGAACCCCAACCATGTGAGCCAATGTGAGCTCTATGGTTAGATCAAGTTTGGGTGAAGACTCCTTAGAGAGTTAAATCCCCACTTTGTGTATTCAGATGCCATGTATTAACCTCCACATTCACAAGTGAGTTCTGCATAGAGGAAAACGAACAACACGGGGACCTTGGCATTTTCCACAGCCATTGCTTTGGTCTCAAGAAAGAGTGTTTGCCAATCACCTGTTTACAACTAGACTACTCACTACATCAGGTGCACATGCAAATGAACTGGGCTAGCTCACCTCTGACTTCTTTCCCTCGATGTCCAACCCTTACCCTCGATGTCCAACCCTTACCCTCCTACTAGGTCTCTGCTCTCACACAGAGCAAGAGTAGGCATGCCTGCTGCCCCTCACTCAACCCCACACTGCATCCTTACCACCCTGTTTCTCTTCTTTTCATAAACACCTGATATACTCAACGTGTGTTTGCCTCAGGCATCTCACCCAGTGTAGAACCTCAGACAACACCTCTGTGGTTTCCATCTGTGGCAGCTCACCCATCTGCCTCTGCAAAGTGACCCGGCCAGTTGCCGAGCTGAATGTCCTCCACTGAGCTGACCTTGGGTTCGTGCTGAGCATCTGAGGTGTCTTATCTCCTTACTCTGGACGCTCATCACCTCTAGCCTCAGGATTGCCTTGGACGCCCGTTGGTTCATGGGATGCCTGGTTATGTACTTCTGGAATCCCTTTCGCAGAACTCTGCCAAAATTCCAGCAGTAATTCTTCCCAAATAGTGTCCAAAAGCCCAGATTTTTTAGTGGTCATCTATGAATTGGACGTAAAGTATGAAAATAACATAGAGTCCTCCAGCAAGAGAATGAAGCATTAGACTGGCGAGCATACCAGAGAGATCTCACATACTTGAGGTGTAACTAAGGGGAGGAGGGGGCCCATAAAAGACACAGAGAACTTTCAAAAATAGAGAAAGCTTCGACGGCTGGTAAACAGGGAAGAAGATGCTGTAAAAAAGAAGAACAATCAAGTGTGTGGGGTGGGGGGTTAAAAGTCAGTCACAAATTGAGCAAAGGAGGGCAGTAATGAAACACATCTGGAAATGATGAGATGGGGACTGGATATCTCCGGAAGGCGGAGCTGCAACCAGCAAGTCTACACATGAAACGCACAGGCCCGAGAATAGTCAGCCGCCCAAAGATTAAAGAGGTATTTTCACTAAGAAATGAATAAATTGGCTTCTCAACTAATAATAAGACGTCAGCCAAAGTGTGATAGACTTGTGTTTTATATATTGCTCTTAACATTACCAACCAATGCATTCTTTTAAAAGGAAAAAATAATTTTACAGAAGATGCAGCCCAGAGCTTTGACCTGTTAGTTATACATATGGGAATCTAGCCTAAGAAACTAACCAGAAATATTTGTAGACCCAAACTGTTTATTTTAGCGTTGTTTATAATTATTAAAGAGGAAAAAAAAAAAAACCCTCGAGGGGGAAAATAAGGAATCAAAGGAATTAAATTGCATTGTATTCACTTAAGAAGAATTGTGCAAACCAGAAATAATATAATGTGTTTATGATAAAAAGTAATAATAAATAAAAGTGCTTTGCATGTGTTTGCACTTAAGGAAAGAGGCAGAAACACAGACGAAGCGAAGACGCACAGGGAGATGAAACCAAGATACTGTTCCCACTTCTTCCTACATTCACTGTGATATGGTTTGTATTACTTTTATAATAAAAGTATTTTATTGAAATTTTTGGTGATACAATTCTCTCTGGGCCACATGAATAACAATTCTGCCATGAGCACTGTTTTGAGTGAGAAGGGTCCTATTAATATGTATGAAATGTATGTCATGCTTATGTCAAATCTTTGCTGAGGTCTGCTGGACTCTCCCAGTGAGCTGTACTTGCTCTGAAAGATGTGTTCTTGTGTTTTGTTCAGTTTTCAGTATGCAGCTCCATGAGCTGGGCATGAGGGAGTCTCAAGCTTGGCTAGTGGTTGGTAAACTCTCCAAAGAGCTTCCCTGTGGGTTTGTTTGGCTTCTTCCCTTCCGACTTTGCCTGGATGCTATCTTTGAGACAACTGCCTCCTCCAGGAAGCTCTACAAAGCTCCAAAGCCAGGACCCCAGACTCTAAGGTGTGAGCATAGTCCTCACTAGAGAACCACTTCAGGATGGCAGGGCAGAACAGCTGCCAGCTATACTTTACAACCCGGGTCAAGGATAAGGTGCAGGTAAGGTGCTAGGCAGAGGCCCAGAGACAGACAGGGGATGTGGTTTTACTTATATTTATTGATTTTGCAGTTTTGATGAAGGGTTGGGACTGGCAGAGGGCATGGGGTACCTTTTATATCATATTCAAAGGATAACACAAAACTGTTTCTGACTTTTTTCTGAATGCTAATTTTAATTCTGAACAAAAACTTTTTTACCAGATTCACATAAAATCAGCCTTATTTATCTGACAGGAAACTGGAGATGGAGAAGAATAAGGAGCAAAGGCCCCCAAACCAACACTTTCCATTTCCTAGGTAAATTATTCAGGCAGGGAGAAGTCAGCAGAAGGCAGTAAGACAAGGCAGGACAGACCAGCAGAGGTGAGGGGATCGATTCTGTTAAACCCAAGATTCACAAGATGACAAAGGGTTTCTTCTCTGGGTCTCTTTACCATGTAAGATGCCATTGAAAATCCTTGTGTACCTTTCTTCTAAGGATAAAACACTGGAACTCGGTTTTGAAAACAGCCTTTCTCCAAGGCAAAGGCTGACTGACTCACTGAATAGAGCAACCAAAGCAACTACCCTCCCGCTGAAGCTAAAGATGACATGCGTCGCAGAGGACCATAATTGGCAAAAAGAAAAAAAATCATCCTATGAAGTAATTAATGAATTAATGTGAGCGTGGGTAAGTTTCCAGGATTGAGACTTTGATCTGACAAGCAGAAGAAGTGGAGTAAGGCTGGCAGGGATGTACTGTGGCCTTAAGACTTCAAATGTTTTTCCGTGCTAGTCAAAATTTAATTACTTCTCCCCCACCTTCCACCACTGACAGTTCCAAATTAAAATAAATGGACCATGTCGAGACAAATCTCGGATACATGTAGTGCCTGAGAAAATGTTGTTGCTAGTGCAGGGACAGCCGAGACTCTTCTAATAAATCCCCTCCCTTCTCTATGGGATGGTAAGGGAATTGAGGGGCAGGGCTTGGTGATGGGATGAAGGAACAGACTAATATCTCAGTGTGTTTCTCAGGGTTGTTCCCACAGGCATGCTCTTTTCCTATGTGTTCTCTGTGCACAGATCTTACAAGGCTTGGAGGAAGTGGAATAGACAAATGCCCTGTGGTCACCCAATATATTAAGCCAATTCCTTTCTAAGTGCAGGTAGATTGGTTTTTATTTAGCGACTAACCATCAACTCTGTTACAGATTAATGAGGGGTCGGAAGCCCAGCTAGACCTCATCTGGCCATACATTTGCTATCATTGTGATAAAGGAGGCTCCTTGAAATCTGAGGCAATGAAACATCTCACAGTGAGTCTGTCCCGCTTCAAGACGAAGTTTGGGGAGTCCCAGAGACCTGCCTTCTCATCTCTGCATCTCTGAAGCATCTGCTGAGCATTCCCACCTTCTCAGAATCCATCATTCAGGGAACACGCTTGTCATTGGCTTCTTGTTTTGAAACCCCAGTTCCTGGTATTTTCCTCAGACTCATTGTACCTCTCAAGGCTGAGTGGGAAAGTATCAGGCAGGCACTGTGACAGTAAACAGGAAGCCAGTGACCCCTTGGAACCATGATTGCTGCCCTCCGTGTTTGGTCTTGGGAAGCAGAGATAAGAAGGTGCATAAATGCAGTCATGTATCTGTGGCAATTCAGGCAAACAACAAGGCTCATAAATAAGAGTCCATAAGCACTCAGATGCACTGGAATTAATGAAGAACTGTTATCCCGGTGATGCCACACTGGTCTGAGAAAACTACCTGGAAGCTTCCAGTAGCCACAGTGAACCCTACAGTGAGAACATCATGGCTATTCTTGTATTCAGTTCCTTCTCCATCCAGGGTTGTTTCAGAGAATCCCCTCTAACCACCTCTGACCTGTCCGTACAACCTGTTCATACAGCAGCCAGTTCCACCCTCACACCGAGGATCAGAGCAAGAATGGGGGAGAAGAAGCTGAACTGTTTGTCAAAATTGAAGCCTTCTTTTTATTCTTTTTTTCCTTTTTTTTTTTTTTTACTCTCCAGATTTTAGTCCCCTCTCAGTCTACCCTCCGACTGTTCCATATCCCATACCTCCTCCCCGCCCCCTTGTCTCCAGGAGGATATCCCCACCACCCCCACCCCACATGACCTCTAAGCTCTCTGGGGCCTCCAGTCTCTGGAAGGTTAGGTGCATCTTCTCTGACTAAACCCAGACTAGGCAATCCTCTGCTATATATGTGTTGGGGGCCCCATATCAGCTGGTGTATGCTGCCTAGTTGGTGATCCAGTATCTGAGAGATCTCAGGGGTCCAGTTTAATTAAGATTGCTGGTCCTGAAGATGGTGCCGAAAGCGAAGAAGGAAGCTCCTGCCCCTCCCAAAGCAGAAGCCAAGGCAAAGGCCTTGAAAGCTAAGAAGGCAGTGCTGAAAGGTGTCCATAGCCACAAAAAGAAGAAGATCCGAACGTCACCCACCTTCCAGCGTCCCAAGACACTGCGGCTCCGGAGGCAGCCAAAATATCCTCGGAAAAGTGCACCCAGGAGAAACAAGCTTGACCACTATGCTATCATGAAATTCCCACTGACCACTGAGTCAGCCATGAAGAAAATAGAGGACAACAACACGCCTGTGTTCATTGTGGATGTCAAAGCCAACAAGCACCAGATCAAACAGGCTGTGAAGAAACTCTATGACATTGATGTGGCCAAAGTCAATCCTGATGGAGAGAAGAAGGCGTATGTTCGCTTGGCTCCTGACTATGATGCTCTAGATGTTGCCAACAAGATTGGGATCATCTAAACTGAGTCCAGATGACTAATTCTAAATATACACTTTTTTTTCACCATTTAAAAAAAAAAAAAAAGACTGCTGGTCCTTCTATAGGGTTGCCCTTGGAAGGCTTCAGGGTCGCCCTTTTTGTTCTCACCTAGATTCCTGAGAAGGTGGGAAACCACAAGTCCTTTCGTCCCTTGGCTCCTCATTATGTCCATCAGTAGCCTCCGCTGCCACCCTCCCCTGATCTCTGAGGGCACAGCCTTGCGTGTCTTTTTGATTGGGTGAGTCACTTTTGGACACCAGCAGGGCTGTACCATGTCTGAATCGGTCCTACGTGCTTAGATACACGCTGGAGCACAGCCACCATCAGCGCACATCGGGTCTCTGTTCCTTCTGACCCTTCTGTTAGATCTGGTCTGTTCCCGTACCTTTCTAGAAGACCTGGGTGACCATGTGTTTCCATGTATTCAGTGGTCAGTTTGCCTAGCCTTATGGTGTTATCATGTAAGCCTAACTACTCTGACTTCAGGAAAAGGCCTCAATGAAAACCAAGGTGCCTCTGTGGTTGGTCATAACATTAACCAATCTCACTACTTTTTTTTTTCCTTATTCCTCATGTGTTGGCAATTCTGGTAATCTGTCCTTCTCTGTGGTTTCTGGAATTACAGCAACAATTTCTAAATCAAATAAGACATACTATATTGAGGTTTTTGACTAGATTATATTGAATTTAGAGACTCATTTGGTAACCCATATCGTATCATTTTTTTTATAGTGTTGAGTCTTTTGGCCTAAGACCATTGTAAATGTGGACGTTCCAGCTTCCTCTCTGAGTTCTCTTCTGAGACAGTTTTCAAAAAAATCACTGTTGCGCCCCCAGTACCTGGTCACGCCGTGCACCTGGGATCTTCTTCTCAATTGGTGAAACATAATGAGGAGGCTGTAGGACAGAAACTGACCTCTCACCTTATGATGGAGTTAGCAGGGCAGGGTGAAGGCGGTGGAGATCAGGCAGGGCAGCCATGGTGGTGGCTCAGAGATGAAGGTCATGGGGTTAGGTTCATGAGAAGTCTCTAAGTTGGATGCCCAGCATGGCCAGGTAGCAAGGGCACCAATGCCATATCTTCAACCACTGCCCTCAGGAGCTAACAACAAGAAGAGAATGAGGTACACAGAGAACTCGTAAGACACTGTCCTAATAGCCCAACAGCTATCTTTTTTTTTTGTTTTTTTTTTTTGTTTTTTTTTTGTTTTGTTTTGTTTTTTGGTTTTTTGAGACAGGGTTTCTCTGTGTAGTCCTGGCTGTCCTGGAACTCGCTCTGTAGACCAGGCTGGCCTCGAACTCAGAAATCCGCCTGTCTCTGCCTCCCAAGTGCTGGGACTAAAGGCGTGTGCCACCACCGCCTGGCCAATAGCTATCTTTTAACCCTCATAATTGATGAGTGTGCTATGTTCACAGCCTCAGCTCTTCTGTCCTTAAGCAGATTGCCTGACTTCCCTTCCTCCAAATCAGTAAGCCATTACCACAGGCAAATGGCAAGTGTGGGACATGTGGAACCTGGGAATATGCCAGTGAAGAAGATGTTTGTGGTCACAGGTTTACCTGAAGACATCCGGGAACCAAACAGCAATGCTGGTTTTTGTAGAGGGAACATACATGGCCGGTGGAGGTATGGCGAGGCCCAGCATGGCAGGTTTTTCGGTTTTATTGTTAACCTCCATCTAAACTATTGGCTGCAAAACAAAATCCCCAATTACATTATGTGTTGGGGAACCTTGATACACCTTATAACCATGGCAGCATTTAGTTTTACCGAATTTTTAAAATTACTTTCCCCAGAAATTTTTTTCTTCATGGCTTGCAGCATCGTTTCATTTTGAGGACTGAAGCTGCAGAATTTGCATTGAGGAGTAGCACATGAATAGAGAAAGTGACTGTCTCTAAGCGGCCTGCATGAAGACAAGCACTACAATGAGCTCATCTCAGTTCAAGTATTTTAAATTATTTCTACAAAGAAAATGTCTCAGATTGTCTGGGGGAACAAAAAATCAAGATAAAACTACCCTTCATAAAAGGCCTTGGAAGCTGTCATATGTTAAGAAGTGGAAAAAAAAATATTACACCACACAAGGTGAAAGCTAAAGGAAGATGGCCGGTTGCAAACTAAAGACAGGCTTGAAGTGCATCTGACGGGGTATAGACAAAATGTCATGCATTCAGGCAACCGAATTCTGCAACTTCCTAACCCAGTTGAGTCAATGCTTCTGCTCTTTGGAGAAAAAGCTACTTGAGAAAAAGTTCTTAGTGGTAGTTTGGCTATTTCCAGTGCCAATGCCAGTTAGGTATAAATGAAAAATGTATTTGTTTAAATACTGTAAATTGGCAGGGAAAATTGGGGATGAGACTGGTAACCTGACAAGAGAGAATGAATTGGTACCAGGGAGAAAATGGTGGCGTCTGAGCAGGGCCCATTTGTCATGTCGCTTCCCTGCCTCCATCTGGAGCTATTAAAGAAAACAACACAGACTCTGAATCAAGCAAAGCATCCTTTGGCCCGGGATGCAAAGATATGCGCTTTGACTAAAGAGACAAGTGTGCTGAAGTCTCTTCTCAGCCCACTTCTAGTTGCATCAGTAAGGAATTTTGGACAGAACCTAGACACTATCAAAATGACTATTTATAGGGCTAGAAAGATGGCTCAGCAGTTAAGAGCACTGACTGTTCCTCAAGAGGACCCAGGTTCAAATCCCGGCACCCATATAACAGCTCACGACTGTCTGTAACTGCAAAATCTGACTGACACCCTCATACATACCAAAACACCAATGCATAAAAGTAAGTTTTAAAAATAGTTTTTTAAAAAATAATATGACTGTTTACCCTCAGCATCTTTGATGGGATACTCTGTTCTCTCTCAGGAGCCTCTCAGAGCTCAACTTTCCCAACTGCTGTCACCTATGAAACAGCATCCATCCGCCGACAGAGGGCGGGCGCGACCCGTCCCGTGCGAGTTTGAATCCCGTGAGACTGTTGTCGAGTCTCATGGGGGGGGGGGGGGAAAGTTTGCCGGGCAGTGGTTGCCCACGCCTTTAATCCCGGCACTTGGGAGGCAGAGGCAGGCAGATTTCTGAGTTTGAGGCCAGCCTGGTCTACAGAGTGAGATCCAGGACAGCCAGGGCTACACAGAGAAACCCTGTCTCAAAAAAAAAAAAAAAAAGGCTTTCCTGTTGCCTGTCTATGGAATATGTTCTAGCTGGGCTGCCTTGTCTGGTCTCAGTGGGTGAGGATGAGCCTAGCCCTGAAGAGACTTGATATGTCAGGGTAAGGGCATACCCAAGGAGAGGCCCACCATCTCAGAGAAGAAGGAAGCATAGGAGAAGGATTGTGGGAGGGGGTGACTGGGAGGTAGGCAGTGAGCAGGATGTAAAGTGAACAAAGAAAAAGAAAAAGTTTTCAAGCCAGAGACAAACACGTAAAGATGTCTTAGACAGAGAGACAAAGATCTGAGACACATCTGGAGGTGAGATAAGCCAGTTTGGCTGAGTGCACACAAAAATGCTGCTTGGAACAACATAATATGTCTTCTAAATATTAAACTGGCGTGGGTGTTTTAAAGCCATATCTAGAGTGTTGTTGATAAAGGAGCAACCACTTGCACAGTACATCAATCCGCCCTGACTCCGTTTTAAAGCCCTTCCCCTGAACACCAAAGCCAGGCACTCTGAGGGGACTCTTGCCTTACTAGGCAGCAGGTTGACCTGACAGCCACAAATAACCCGCCCGACTTTGCTCTCTGACATCACCGCCTTCTTAACTGAATTGATCCACAGTCTCGTTTACAGGAAGGCGCCGAAGCCAGCCCTGCGGTTCTGGTGGCCTCTAAAACCCTCCCTCTGTGTCCTCTGGAGGAACTGCAGCCATTTCCAGAACCAATCAATACCTATATCTAACATGCATTGCAAAACATTTTCCTCCCTAATTTATTTCATGCAATTTTTTTTGTTCTTTTCTCAGAAGCATTCTCTTTTCTCTTTCCATATCTGTTTTGAGGAGGTGAACGTTATCTTTCAGAAACATGGGGTTTTTTTTTTTTTTTCATTTCCAACACATAGTTAGAAACTTCCCATTAAAGATTCTTTTAAAAAACGAGAGCAAAATCGATACACTTTTAGAAGCTGGTTGGGTACAGGTTCTGATGTTAAAAATGGGGGTCCCACTTGATGTCACATGGGGACTGATTTGACAGCAGTGGTCTTGAATGATAAGGGATCTCCTGAAAGACTGACTGGAGCTGGAGAGATAGAGCTGGAGAGGTGGTTCAGTCAGTAAAGAGCTTTCACACACAGAGACTATAGTCTCACCCCCAGAACCCTTATAAAAGCCAAGTGGTACATGTGGTACATGTCTGTAATCCCAGCGCTTTGGAGGAAGAGACAGGAGGATCCCTTGACACCCTGGCCCGCAGGTCTACCAGAATCAGCAAGTCCCAGAACCCAGTGAGAGAGAGACCTTGACTCAAAAGATAAAGTTCTCAAGGAATGACACCTGAAGTTGACCTCTGACCTTCACATCCATGCAAAAATATATGGATAAGTATATACATGTGTAGCTGAGATTGTGCCTGTGTATGAACCTAATGCCCTCAACTACAGTGGGAAGTCCTACCAGCTACAATACTATCTATAGTACTAGAACCACCATGATCCTGAAGGATGGAAGCCTCCCAAGAGATGATAGGATTGAGGTTACTGGGCATGTGACATCAAGTGGGACCCCCATTTCTAACATCAGAACCTGTACCCAACCAACTTTTAAAAGTGTATTTATTTTGCTCCCATTTTTTTTAATCTTTAATGTGAAGTCAGTCTTCCATTGAATACTTTCTAGTCAGGCAGAGGAGATGTGTTCTTCTCCTCAACCTCCTACAAACTCCAAAGGATGAAAAGAGGCCTTTCAGCTCCCTCTAACTGTGCAGCCAGTGACACTGGTGGCTGCCCCAGAAGTACCTCTCAGCTTCTTTTTGAGAAGAGGAGCCACAGAAGAGTGGACAGTTTCTAGAGCAGATTAACCTTCTCCTGAACTCAAAAGCCATGTGTTAGTCATTTTATGAACCCAGGAATGAACGATTGGGAACGTTTGGGACATCATTTGACTTCCTCATGAAAAAAAAATGGTGGTGTCAATTAAAAAACAAAAACAAACAAACAAACAAACAAAAAAAACACTGTATAAGATCATTGTGAAGACTCCTAGGAAAGGCAAAATTCTCTGGGGGGTTGTAAAGAACTCTCTTACAAATACCTGTAGATACTTAACAAGGATGGGCCATGTTTTAGGACCAAAGAGACTGTAAAGTTACATGAGAGCTACTGTATGCAATCTGAAATGATTTGGGAAATGAAGAAGTACCCTATCTGATCAAGTGTTTCCAGCGTAGATGGCAAAGACATGTGGACACGTGACAAGGCCAGGGTGAGCGCCCGGTGTCCTGCTTTGCTGATTGGACAAGCTTGCATGACGTCAGCATCAATAGTCCTTGGCTGTCTTAGACTCAGATGAGCGCCTTGGCGCTGGCCGGCAGCTTCACACTGCAGGATGTGCTGCTGAGTGCCTTAGATTCTTGTGTTTTCTTTTATGTATTCGGGATATTTCCAAAAGCATGGTTTCGTAAGGTTCATTCTTAAAGAGGTTTTTTAAAAAAAATGTTTAAACATACTTCTTTTAATACCATGCAGTTATTCTGGCAAGGTGCATGCCTGCCGGTGAGTTGTTTTTCTTCTTTTCCATTTTTTTCTTTTATTTAATTTTAATGATGCTCTGCATTCTGCTGTAAAACACAACCTCGCAGAACTAAGCCATTTCTGTCCCCATATCTCTCCCCTCTCTATAAATCTGTGTTTCAGATAATTCATTCATAACCTGGTTATTGCAGTATTTATTTCAGAGAGAGATGAAGGGCCTTAGTTAATGTTTTTAGAACATGTAGAAAGTCCCAACTGTAAGACTGAATGGAAGGAAATACGACGTTCATATATTATGAGTAATCAAAACGCAGGAGCAAGTGGGATGATTGATTCCAAACCTTTCCATTATTTCTTCTTCCAGGGAAAGGAGGAGATTTTAATAAGCAAGCTCCTGCTGACATTTTCGCTCTGGACAGATATTCTTTCCATTAGAATAATAATTTGCAAAGGAAATTCTCTGCACGGTCTGAATAGGTAGGAAGTTCTGTAAAGAGGTTACTGAGAGGTCTGTTAGCCTCTGTAGAACATGTGAGACTTGGGCATCACAGAGATGGGATATGTTCAGATCACGTGTTCAGTTCTCCTGAAGGAGACCCCCTGAGACTTCCACCACAAGCCTGGCTCTGGGACCACATTAACAACTTGCTTTGAACTCGCATGAGTCCCAAGTGCTAAATTTGCCAAAGTGTCTACATAAAGGTTACGCACTCACTTTAAGTGTGGCGTCTATTCAGAAGGATAGCCATATTGGTTGCTAGGAGATGGAGGGATCCTCTCAGAGAAGAATCAGTCCTGACAAAAAAAAATTTTTTTTCACATAAAAACCTTTTAAATATAAATACCTTTGACAGCAGCTATTATTATTCACTGATTTCTCTCACATCTGAATAAACGGCAGAAAAAGATGAAATTATTCATACACCATTATACAGTAAAGTGTTAAAATAGAAAAGTCTTTTTCTCTCCTCTCTCTCTTTCTCTTGTTCTCTCTCTCTCTCTCTCTCTCTCTCTCTCTCTCTCTCTCTCACTGTCTCTCAGTTCATGCTAAAGAAGATGAAGAAAGCTACTTTTGTTTCCTCCAATTGAATTTCTCTGCTTTCCTCTTCAGAATCCCAGGATAAGGGAACTGAGACCTGAGACCATGGATATGAATTACTGCATATTCTTGCAGCCCCTGGTGCAAGAGCCTCTGCTCTTGATAGTCAGGACACAGAAGAGAGAGCATAGCCAACCTCCCCGCTGGGTGGCTGGGGAGAGCAGGTGGGATTCTGTGCCCCTTGAAGGCAACCACCCATTCTATTGCATTTCAATCATGCCTGCAATTTTCTCCCCACTGGGTTCACTGGCAACACAGCTGCCTTGCACGTGGGTCTATATACTCAGCTTTTGAGGAAAAAAAACAAAAAAACAAAAAAAAAAAACCAAAAAACCAAAAACCTTAACAAATAAAATGTGAGCTGAGTCATATGGTCACTGTGTTATAAATTGCACAGAACATAAATGAAGCAGCAATGGTCCCTAATTCTGTGGGCCTCCCTGCCTTCCAGGAGCTGAGAAGTTTGCAGCTGAGCCACACACGGGATGGGCCAAGTGACCAGCTTCCTCTAAATGAGATCTGGAGAAATGTAACTCTTGAGCTTGCAGATAGAGATCGCTGTGGACACACATATGACATGGTATGAGAACGGACACCCCAGAGCCCAAGTATGGTACAAAATTTCTCAGGAATTTTTGCTTGTGGGGCTCTTTGGAATTCGACTGAGACATGCTTCCTTACCCAAATATTGACACGAAGCCCTCCATTGACTGAGCGCTTTCCTGTGAGAGCATCGGGTGGCAATGCCCCTCCATCCCATTTCACACATTTGTTCTGACTCCTGGCACCAGGAAGCTCTCATTGTTCCAGTCAATGCTGGTAATAATGTCACCGGGTGGGTGACATTATTCCCTCTGTCGTGACAGGCAGAGTGTGTTTCCTTTCTAGAAGTTCTCATGAGACTTTCTTGCACTGGGCTCCGAACACACCAAAAAAGGCAGCCTGTTAGCAGGTGTCCACTTCCTGCCTCTTCCTCGCTGCCTCTCTGGCCTTCTTAACAATGTGACCACTCACTGAATGAGATGGAGGACAGATGGGGTGGGGGTGGGGTGGAATGAGAGGGGGAAGAGAGTCCTACAAAGTTCCCAGTCCCCACTCTAACTCTCTGTCCTTACACCTGCACCATGGGTTCAGAAACCCCTTGAGGCTGTGGTTGTACTTCTCATTCTGCTTTTGATATGTGTCATCAAGGTCTTACTGCTGTACCCAAGCACCTAGCCTTTGAGGTATTGCATGTAACTCAGACTCTTCCTATGCAGTTTCCTAACTGGCGTGACCAGTGTGCAGCAATTCTTCTGCCTGGGGCAGGAAGGGTTTGGATTTTAAAGGCTGGTTATCACGCTTTGTGTGTGGGGACAGACTTCTTTCACTGAATTCTACATTCACAGAGTGACAGATGCAACTAGGAGCAACAATGACAGAGTGCCTCGCTGTCTGCAGCTGATGGTAGACTGTGTACATCCAGATGGTTCCTGGACTCTGCTGTAGAACATTTATCAAGTCTCAAACTTTCCAGTTGGACTTAGGTATGGCTTGATGCTTAGTAACTGTGAAAGGATCCGCTGAAAAGACCCTTGAGGGAGAGAAAGGACACAAGGAAGAACCTTCAAAAATGGCTTTCATTTTAGATTCTTTCTTTTCATATGCATGGATGTTCTGCCTCCATGTATGTCTATTCATCACATCTCTGTGGTATCTAGAGACCAGAAGATATTAGATACCCTGGACTGAAGTTACAGGCGTTTGTGAGCTACTATATGGGTGCTGTGAATTGAACCAGGGTCTCTGGAAGAACAATTAAGCTGTCTTATCAGACTTTCTGTGTCTGTGTGATATTCATGTGTGCTCAGGCACATGTGTGTAGGTGAGTGCATATGTGTGGTGCACAGAGTATAACTAAGGTATCGTCCTTAGGCATCATCTGATTCATTGTTGTTGTTGTCTTCGTTGTTTGAAAGAGGCTTCGTCACTAGCCTGGAGCTCATCGAACAAACTAGACTGGCCAGCTACCAAGCCATGGTGATCTTTTTTCTGCCTCCCCAACACTAGGACTAGAATCATATATCAATATCCTTTTCCCCCATGGGTTCTTGGGACCAAACTCAGGTCCTCATGCATGACAACGATTTTACTAGCCAGGCTAACTCCAGGACCTTGTCTTCTCCCCTTGACATTCACTACCGAAAAACATTAGCTAATTTAAATCCCAGTTTCCTCAGAGAAGCTCTCTAGGAGTGAAGGTTTGAATTGTCACAATTCTGGGAAGGTTGATGGATCCAGAGACTTACTCCATGGTCTGTGGACAACTCATCCTGCTAGGAACACAGTGATTCTTATGGACATGAGACCAAACCCCAGAGAAGTAGGCCTGGCCTTGGCATCCAGCCCACCTCCCTAGCCCAGGAATGTGGCCTGGGGCCAGCCTAAGGGCACAGAAATGCTGGAGGAGGACAAAGGAAAGGCTTCCCATGTTCTCCTGCATCAGGATTGGCCTTCTACATACCTTCACTGTCCCTTTCCCTGGCCTCCTCACCTAACAATGGATCTCTCCCCTCTAGAAGGTACAGCAGCTACTCCTGTGCCAGAGTGCCGGAGTGCAAGTGTCCAGGTACCCATCTTTCCCTTCTGCTATGTTCCTTTGCAAGACACACTCCAGGTATGATTTATTTCTGGTTCATTTCCTGTGACTCAGTTACATGGGATGCAAAATTATGATAATGATGCTTGTCTCCAGATAATGAGTAAGGAGTTCCCATTTCTCCTCTTGGAGATGCTATACGAATGCACAGTATCATTACTGCTAAAATCCATGACTGGAGAAATTAAATTTCCTGGAATGTTTTATATCTCCCAGGAATGTTTGTAATCCTCTGTATTTACTGCTAAACGAGGTGGACTACAAGAAAGGGGAATGTTTAAAAGGCAGAAATGAGCTCAATGGGAAAAATTAACAAATGGGAAAATTGCAGTCCTGCGTCGTGTGCTTTATGGGGAAGGAGGCTCGGTAAACATGCAACAGGAAACCGTGTTTGATTTCTGCAAGCAGGGCTTAACGAACAACAGACTCGGGCAGAGCCTTCAAAGAAACCTCTGCACTTGTTTACCTTCTGAGACGCAGCCGAAGAGAACATTACGCCTCGGTTTAGGAAGAAGCGGTACCATGGAACAGCTTACCCAGTTCTGCTGTGAGCTTGATCTGGGCATACGGAAAATACAAGGATTCATTAGAAAGCTGGAAAGGAAAGGCATGTGAGTCTTTGGGGTGGGAGTTGAGACTGACGTGTCTGTAATAACTTCTTAGTTCCCTTTATTGTTTCCCGTACAGACGAGCATCAAATTCAGGTAAATTTTCATTAATTCCATGTACTTTGCTAATACATTCGAGTGTCAATTTTTCTACGCTTGTTTCCACCTCCGGTTTTACCACAAGACACCATTTCTAGCCTTCTGAAGTCAGAACAAAAGAGCTAGCACTTTGGAAATTCATTGTCCTTTAAGAGACAAAAGCACAGATTCGCTGGTGCTCCTTTCTGTGGGTAGTACCTCAGCTATCTGCCGGAGAAAACCATACCATGCCACGCCATGCCACACAGCCCTTCTTCATGCCCACACCCAGGCCCTTCTTCACCAGAACTAAGTGCATCCTTTGATCTTCTCAGGTAATGGCTGTAATTACCCACAGTCTTTCAGCCTATGACTTAGTATTCTGACTGAAGAGATGAGTGGGGAGAGGGAAAAGTGTCCTCAAATCTTATCCTGTTCCAAAACCAGGCTGTCACCTTCCCCTAAGCACCTGTTTTTCCAGCCCAGGACACAGCTTTCCTTTAGCCATGATGGCCTCACACTCTGGTCTCTCAATGGGGGTGCTGTGTCTGTGAACAGCTTCCTTGGATCTGGTTCCAATGGAGTTCTGTTTATGGATCCAGGTTCCAGCCTCCCTCCCCAAAGAAGAGGTTCACTCGCTCACTCCCTTGGGAACTACTTACTTATAAAATACCTCAAGCCTATAGCAAAGTACCAAGTAATATCACACAGCGAAGACCTACCAAAGAGCCAAGCACCCCCACTTTGCAGTTTGCCACAGATCTCATTTCTCGGAGATTAAGTGGAAGCGAAGTCAACCCTCCTCTCCTTCTCTCTGCAGCATCTGACAGTGGCTGGCATCCTTCCCACACCTGCTCCTAGCTATCTGTATGCACGTGAACATACGATATGTGTGCGCCTGAGCTTCAGGGTCACAGAACTCACAGAAATGACCTCCTGATCTTGCAGCCTGCTTTTTGCACTCCATACAGACTAGAAGCCATGCTGTTGGATCAGTACAGGTCCCCCTCCCCAGCTTTATAAGGCATTATTTAGTCTCTCTTTAGGTATAAGCCATTGTTTTCGATGCCCCAGTAGGTGGATCCACATTCCACCTTTCTATCATCTCACTGGCAGAATAATTGTGAAACTGTTGTTTTAGTTTCTCTCTCCCAAAACCCAGTGTGGTGGGAAAGTCCTTGAGTTATTACTTCTGCTCTCAAACCCTTTGCCGTTTACTCTACCCCTCCCACAGCCAGAATTTAGACTTATCTCACTGATTTTTCAAGAATTCCTTATATGTTCTGCATAATTTTCACTGCTTCTACAATCAACGTTAGCAATGACCAAGATTGGGGAGACAGTTTACAGATAATGCATGCTGTCCAAGCGTGAGGAGCTGGTTTCAGACCTCCACTTAAGAAAGCTGGGCACAGCAGTGCCGTCCTTGAGCACTGAGATAGCGAAGACAAGAGGATCCCTAGGTCTTGATGGTCAGCCGTTCGAGCAGAATCAGTGAGTTCTGGCTTCAGTGAGAGACCCTGACTAAAACAGTAATCTGTAAATTAATATAGGAAGGAAGGTACCCAGTGCCAACCTCTGGCTTCCATGCACACACACACACACACACACACACACACACACACACACCACATGCAAACACCACACACACATGCACGTGCACCTGTACACAGGGTACTCTTAAAACATCTACTTCGGTAACTTAATACGACTTGAGGCATTTCTAGAGTTTTCTCTTTTTAAGGTCTGGGACTGAGCATGAGACTACTTGTGCTTACCTGAAACATGCTGTCTATTCTTCTACATATTTCAAAAGATGTAACAGTCCTTAATGTTCACAGCTTGGTAGCCTCACATAGTTAACAAATATTGCTAAAATCAATTTGTACAATGAAAAGCAGATTTTTAGATCTGCTGAGTCTGAGTCTGGGAACCAAAAAACTGGGGCAATGCCCTCCAGCGATGGCTTGACTTGGCCATCATTCCATTAAACCAGTCCCAGAGCTGGTGACTCACACATCCTATGCCCATGGTGCCCTGAGAGCACCATGAGAGATAAATGCATGCCCATGCACACATCGTATATTTGTGTATGTCCAGGGAGTATCTTTATTTTAATCTAGAAGTCTAATTGATGAATTAAACACCGAGGAAGCTGTTTTATGGCACCAGCCCCACCACCCCCCTCATGTGCATCATGGAAAAGTCATTTAGTCACTTCTTAGTTCTCCACTCACTTCCACTAAAATAAACACAGAGCAGACTCAGAAAACCCATGCTGAGGACAGGCTCAGTGAATCTGTGAGCCTGTGGCTGGAAGCCTAAAATATTATTTTGAATTAACCTATTAACTCATTTGAGATAATTCTGTCCAGATTTTAGTCTGTATTTGTTCAACTGATTTATTGTCTGTTTTTCTTTCTCTCAAATGGGACTCATTACATCTCCCCAAAGCAGTGTTTTCCATGTTTTCTTTTACTACTTTTATTTTTCAGAGTTACTTTATCTCCTAATTATTGAGTTAGGAATCATGTAGTCCTAATTACAAAACCCAGATTTACCGTGTGCCCATTTCAGTGGACAAGTCTGTAGGGATACATGCTTAGGCATCAGACGGTCCTTTAAAAGCATGTCAGCTACACTTTGAGAGTATTGAGCTCATTTAAATATTTCTGTAAGACTCTAGAGATTGATGACCTGACATTGGATTTCTTCATACAACTGGAAATTCGGCAACAGTGGGAGGCCGTCAAGCAATGCCCCCCATCTCATAGGCAGCCTGCAGCAGAGGCAGGACTTCACTGGAAGGTAGCAACAGAGAAAGGGGACCTGAGCTTAGGCTTCCAACTTAGACAGCCTTGGGTTGGGAGTCTTAATATGCCTCAGTAAGTTGGTTAGGATCTTGGTACAGACATTTAGGGGATCTCACATGAAAGCTAGAGTCTTTTCGATGATCCTGTGGTTTCAATGACTAACTGCACTGGCCGCTGCAATGCAACGTCATGCCGAGGAAGCCTGGGGAAGAAGCCCGAGGTGCAGAGGAAGCTCGAGGTGCGGTTTTCGAGGGTTTTCTCCCTGTAACAGTTCCTGCCTGACTTCTAAGCACACCCTTGTGAGTGTCTCTGAGGTTTCTCACAAACTGAAAACTGTCCTAAGGAGAAAAGGCTTATTCTAATCATTTTTCAATGAGGAGGGAGAAAGAGGAGAGAAAACACAAAGAGAAAGAAAGGCAGGAAGGAGATGGGGAGAGAGAGAGAAGTAAAGGGGTAAAAGAGAGAAAGAAAAAAACAAGGAGAGGAAGGAAGAAAGAGAGGAAAGGGATAAATATAAAGAGAAAGAGTTGGGGAACAAGAGAAAGAAACAAAGAGAAAGGGAAAAGGAGGGAGAGAAAAGAAAGGGGGACAGAGAAAGGAGAGGGGAGAGAAAAGAGGAGGGAGAGAGGAGAGAGAAGAAGGAGAGAGAAGGAGAGAGTGGGGATGCAAAAGAAAAGGAAGAAGGTAAAGATCTGGGGGAAGGAGAGAAAGATAAGAAGAGAGTGGGGGGAGAGAGGGAAAGGAGTGACAGGGAGGGTGAAGAGAGCTGCCAACCTTAACCTTGAAGAATCAAAAGCTTATCTTGAACAGGTGACCAAGGTGACTGTTAGCTGCAGAGAGTGACTGGAAACCTCAGCGTGTCTCTCCTTTGAAGCAGGGGGTTATTGCTGTTGGAGAAAGAAAGAGAGTTTGCAAGGCTGGAAGGTAGGCTGAGTATCACTGATATCAAACTGCTTATAGGATGCACCCTAAAGTCAGAAAGCTGTAGGCATTGACAATTATCATTCTAAAAATTAGAACTACCGTCTTTCGGCAGAATATTTTTACTGTATTTGTCATTTTTTACCCCAAATTTAAGCCATGTCTTTTATCAACCATCAATCTAGAATAAAAACAACAACAAAAATTTAAATCTTATATCACTTGATTTTGCTAGAAGTACACTTAAAAATTAGATTGTCTTCTTTTTAATTTTTTCAATTTATTTATTTTAGTTTATGTATATGAGTGTTTTGCTCACATGTATGTCCACGTATCATTTGTGCCCTGGAACTGAAATTAAGGATGGCTGGAAGCTACTGTGTGTTGGGAATCAAACTTGGGTCCTCTGCCGAAACAAGTCCTCTTAGCCACTGAGCCATCTCTCGAGACTCCTTTTTATTATTAAGTCTTCCAAAGGACTTACACAACAGCAAATTCTCATTCTCCCAATCATATTACTAAGATGAGCTTCGTAACCCAACTGTGTTTGGATTAAACTGATATTCCCACACTTTATAGGGATAAATTAAAGAAAATTTCCTAGTAAAACTAATATTCGCAAATTTTAAGGAGCAGTTCAGTAGGCAAAGGTTTTTGCCAGGAAGCCTGACAAGTCTCTAAGTTCAGTCTCTAAGACCCATGTGGTAAAAGAGAGGAACTGACCCCACAGGCTGCCCTCTGGCTTCCACGAGTGCCATGACAGGTGCAGCCCACACGTGTGGACACAGGAAACATAAAGATGTAATTAAAAAAAAACTTTTTAAAGAATCCAAATCCATTGTTTTTATAATGGCTCATAAAATCGGAAAACCATTTCAAAGTACCCTATGTGTCTCAAGGTGGATAAAACTCACAATCTTAAGAGCAGCTGTGGGGATTTTTGTTGTTGTTGTTGTTGTTGTTGTTGTTGTTGTTGTTGTTGTTATTGTTGTTGTTGTTTTATCTTATAGGTGGTGTCTTTGAGAAACAGGAGAGCCACAACTAGCTACAGCTGGTAGCATTTGAGGAGTCTGCAGAGCAGCCGCAATGGGACTCTGGATAACGGAGTGATGTCAGATGACCCCAGATCACAATTGTGTTTAGTATTGAAGTCACAGATTATTTAAATACAATTAAGCAAATAGAAATGGCTTCACCATGCCTTCTTTGGAGATGTCTTTCCTACAAAATAATATTTTTTAAATGACAATGTGAACACCCAGAGTTTCAGACATAGTTACAGGAGCCATTGTCTCAGCTGAGCTACTTTGACACTCGTCATGAGCATGCAATTGGGTCTGTGCTAGGATAGTATTCCCAGGGCCCAGAGAACAAATGGAGAACACCACTGACAACGTGAGTTCTATTTTAGGAATCAATTACAAGTGAAGCTTGAGAGAATAGCCCAAAGTGGGCTCCATACAGAAGGCCCATGTGTTCCAGAGACATCCATCATCCATCTCTTCAGGACATCAGTCATGGCGTCAAAAGATGAAAGTCCCATTTGCCAATCAAATTTCCTCCACAGGAAAGCATTTTAACTGCCAGGCAGGAGCCAGTGTGTGAACGTTCAGATGTACACCAGACTATGCTCCTGGGAAGTGTAAGCTACGTGTTCTTCTAAGGGAAATCTTAAAAGGAATAATTACTGAAATGATAGCGGCTTGAGTTCTTCCAGACTTCTAGGCACGAAAGATCCTCCCGTGGCTTACTTTCTCACATTCAACTGATGACTTACTGTTGGCCTGATGGTTTTTCCTGATGTCTAAGTGGCCTGAATTGTCAAGTGGGTTTCATTTGTTCTTCATGTCACATTTGGACTGAATAGCTGCCCGGCATTTGGCCACCTCTAAACAAAGAATAGTGACCCCGTACATCTGTGAGGAAGAAATTGAAGAACTAGGAAATGAAACTGGAAATACTCAAGGAGAGCATTCATTATCTTCAAGTATTTGAGAAACTGCCATTTATGATTATTTCGTTAGGTCCAGAGAACTTGGCTAAACCAACAGGTGGCAACGTTCAAAAGGGAAAATTCTGCACAGCCACAGTGGGACAGAAACTGGTGAAGAGTTACGTGAAGCCCGGGTGTTTGTAGAGAATAATACAAGAATATGCCAGCTGGGAAGACAGGAACTCTATGTGGACATATGTAGAATCTCTGAGTTCTAAGAGCCTTGGGGATTGCTTGCTGTTTGTTTTCTGGGGAAAGTTCTCACTGTGTTACCCAGGATGACCACACATCCATTGTAGTTATCCTGTCTTAGCTTCCCAAATCCTGAGATGACAGAGATGAGAGCCACCATGGCCAGCTCAACTCCAAGAGTCTTTAATTCAGCAGTTTTTGCCTCCCAGAGCCATCTTCCAGCACACCCTTATTTGACAGACAAGCTGGTGGACTTCCATTTAGTCTGCTAACCACCAAACCATTCTACTTTGGGCTTTTGTACCCTGTAAACTATGTGTCCAAAAGCAAACTGCTTAGCCTTTGGGTCTGCACTTTCCTACCTATCTCCAGTGGTGGTTGTAAAGAACAGATTAGATAATTTACATAAGAATTAAGCACAACCCCTGCTAAGTAGAATGCACAGTAATTGCTAAATAATAGTCACTATTATTAGTCATTATTACCAAATGCCAGTTCTGAAATCTCTGACTCCACAAGGCAGCCATAGATGCTCAAATCAGACCCAGGTGTGGTCGGCTCTCCACAGCGATTTTTCACTCTCTGCCGTTCAGTTACTTCCAGCTGCTTCAAATTTGCTTAGAGATATCGGATTAAATAGTAGAACTGCAATAGGGTTGTGGAAACTGGAATCCTAGGATGGTAGAGGTATACAGAAGTTGAACTCACCCTCTCTAATCGGAGATTCCCAAACGCCCAGGTCATTTGATTGCCCAATCATCAGTTGTACCTAAGTTTTAAGGTGAGTTTTATAAAAGGAGTAGGGAGCCAAACTGAAGATCTTGATCAAACAATGAACCCAAACTCTTCCAAACATCAAGGATTGGACAGACAAGGAAACTGAGGCATGGTTACACTATAATTTAGAACAGCAATAGGACTAAGTTGTGGAATTACGGGACAGAAAACAAGAGTCAATAGCAAAACTGGTGGGTTCCAACTTGCTGTCCTGTTCAGCTGATAGAGCGGTGAACTTGTGATTTTCCTCTGCTTGGTCCTCACCTGAGGTTATACAAGATGCCAATAGAGAGGAAGCTGGTGGGAAACCATAGGAGTGAGCTGTGGAAAGTGTCCTTGTTCTTTAGATAAAGGAGTTAAAATGTGAAAACACCACAAGTTTTCCATTGAGCTAATTTTTAGTATGTGGTGCTCTGCCACTGAGATACATTCCCCCACCCCCTTTTCACTTTATATTTTGATTCAGGGTCTCACTGGTCTATGGAGCCCAGGCTAGCTTTGAACTCACTCTGTAACCCAGGCTAGCACTGAAGTTAACATCACACCACCTCAACCTTCTAAGGAGCTGGGGTTATAGGGTCTGTATGGCCAGGCCTGACAATACGGATGTTAAAACAGCAATATTATCCCATGTACTAACTGCTGTACATTACCACATCATACATAGATACATGCACACCCCTGAAATGAAGAGGAAAAAAGTATTTTAAAAAATCAAGGTCTGTGGCCTGAAAAGTATTTCCTCGAAGTTCAAATGTTGAAGCCCTAAATTGTCTCTACATTTGGAAATGGTGTTTTCAGGTAATTGGGTCAAATGAGAGTATAGGCTGAAGCGACGCTGGTGCCCAGTAGGAATGATGCCCACACAAGATGCAACAGATCTGCTATTCACTCTCCTGCCCTCCTCCATAGTCCATGTGGGAAGAAGATGGGGAGCTAGTCATTTACAAGTCGCAAAGGAAAAACAGCCTTACCAGAGCTGGCTCATGGAGACCTGGCTCATAAAGAGCCAGCCCCTACTGACCTCTTGACCTTCTCCTCTCAGTGACACACTGTGAGAAACTGGTCTGCAGGATTCTGTAAGGACAAACTCTACTACCCTGGATGTGTCTATCCCCTAGCTCTGCCTCTGGGATCATCTGTGACCATCTGTGGTCATTGCCTCCATGGCTCTGGAGGTCCTGCCCTCATGAGGACTGTTGGGCTCAGTGTAGAGCCCTGACGATGCAATGAGCTCCTGTTACAAGTCACACACATGTGCAAAGCCCCCCTGTTATCATGCGTGTTAAGATACAAGTTCCAGGAACAGAGCATGTCCATCTTCATAGCACATTGAATCTGCTGACACAAGAAAGCTAACAGGAATTCAAGCTCTCAAGACCATTACAAAAATATATGACCATTTTGGCCAAATCAAGGTCATGGGAAAGGTATGTATGACTTGCACAAAGCTATACCGATGCACACACGCTCCAGCCAGGCCAAGGAAGAGAGAAGAGAGGATAGGGAAGTCTCTTGTTCAATTGTAAGCCAGATCTGACTGATTTGCCAGTGAAATGAGAGACAGAGGGAAAGGGCCAGGAGCACTCCTCTGTCCCTTTCCTTTGCAACCTCCTGATGTGGACAGAAAAGACTCCTGATTGTAGGTGTAAAGTGGAGAGAGGGCAGCAGAGATGCCAATACACAAGCATACATGTAATAATAATAATTAAAAAAAAAAGGCCACCTTGCAGATCAATGGAATTCTATCCTCTCATCCACAAGACTAGACCCTGCACTGAGAGAAGGAACCCTATATTCAGACCTTACAGATATGCACACATCATTAGTATCCCAGGAATCAAATAATTAGAAAAATACAATGAAGGGAAAATTACATTCGAAAGAGTAGCACTAATCATGAGTAACCGAGCATCCACTAATGAGCTACAAAGAAAGTTACGAAAATTAGAAACTTTTGTCAAAGGAGAGATGTGTGTGTGTGTTTTCTTAGGGCAGGACATTCCCATTTGTAGGTTTGGAGGTGGAGGAAAGACAAGTGAACGTCACCCTATAAAAAGCGTACAAGGAGGAGCTCACACTGCACTTGCAGATGATTTGAGTTCAGCTCCCAGCATCCAGGTCAGGCAGTTCACAGCTGCCTGCAACTCCAGCTACTGGGGATCTGATACCTCTGTCCTCCATGGGTCACTGTATTCATTCACACTCACAATTGAAAATAAATCTTTTAGAAGTATACAAGAGAACAGTGAGGGGGAACCACCCAAGTTTGCTATCTCAGGCTCGTCATATCCATCATGCTTATCAGAACATGAGTCTCAGTTTATGACTGGAAGAGTGCTCTGTACAGTTTGATTTCCTTGAGCACAAGCAGAGACTAAGTCTCTGTTGTGGTTTTAATATTCAGTGTCCTCTATGGGCTCCTGTTCTGGACCCTGGGACCCCAGCGTGTGGTATGATTCCCAGGGCTGTGGAAACTTCAGAGAGCAGGGCTTGATTCACAAACACAGGTCATCAGAGACGGGCCTTGGAGGGTTATACTCAGCCATTTCTAGACAGCATGCTCTACCAGTTGGCTCTTGGTAGTGTGGGCCTCCGCTAAATGTTTCTGCAGACATGAAGTCGCCATGCTTTCTCTGCTGTGATTGACTGTGCCCTGTGAAACTGTAAGCCAAAATCAGACCTGCCTTCCTGGGACTGTTTCTGCCAGGTGTTTTGATGACAGAGGCACAGGAGTGGCTAGTACAGCCACTCCCTCCAGCACCTGGGGACCAGAAGTTCTTGGCCCTCTCCTTTTGAATATAAACTTTAAAAAGTAGAAATAAATTTTACTTTATGATGCTCGTTCCAAATCTTACATTTTCTTGGCTTCCTGACTCTGAGATCGTAACAGCCTGAATTACCTGATGTGGAACAACCAGTAACAGGCTTGGAACCCCACGCTGCAGATCCAGCTTACTCAGTGGGGGTGCAGCAGTGGCATAGAGTGTGACAGGTTCAATTTGCCTTGGGTTTTTTTTCCCCATGTTTTAAAATGCTCCTTGCATGACTGCATTATCAAGTCTAAGTCTCATGAATATTTAACACCACCTTACCCAACATCCTTAAAATTTTTCTAATATCTGCAAAAAGGTTCTCTAACTTCCCTTTTGAAATGAAATGTTCTATAACGCTGAAGTGTTCTCATAGTTCTTTAAGAATTCTGCACAATGTTTCTTGATCATACTCACCTTCTCCCAACTCTTCCCAGACTTAATCCCCCTTCCTACCTACTCAATTTTCTGTCTTCTTTTTTTAACCCATCAAGCCCAATTCATGCTGCCCATACACTCTTGCAGGTGTGGCCTTCCACTGGAACACAGTGGACCTACCATGGACCATATACTTTTAGAAAACTTAATTCTTTCCCCCTCTCCCCATTGCCCATAGCACCTCTGCTAGTGCTGAGAGGTTTGTGCCCACCTCACCTCTCCATGATGGATTTTTTTATAACACTGAAATTCTAAGTACAGCTTCTTACCATTTCAGATAAGTATTAGGATTCGTGTTTCATATATTTTGCTGTTCTTATGTAAGGACAACTTAAATAACATGTGTTTAAATAGCAAAACTACCATAGAAATGGTCTGTTCTTTCTGAGCTAGTTTGGATCCTATATCAGACATGCTTAGAGATTTTAAAAGCCAACTTCCGGTATTTAACCGCAGAACAGCAGAGCTAACCTTCAGTCCTCTTAGAGTTAATGTTTATCTTTATCTTTTCTGCTTACAACTCCCCAGGTAAACAATCACGCTTTCACTACGTTCTCACTATAAGAAAATGGCCATGAAGCTAATGGAAACCATTTGCTCTGGGTTTTTAGTTTATAAATAAAAAATGGAGTGAGCTTTTTTTAAACAGCTATGTAAGAAATAATTTTTATTTTTCGTGTAGAATTCTTTCCTGTCTGCTTCACCACCTACCCATCCTTGAAGAAGTTACAGCAGTCACAATGGTGTTTACTCAACACAACTCCTTCGGGGCTGTCACTTCTTTCTCATCTCGTAGACACCATCAAGTCATCAAATTGAGATGCTCATTCTTTAAATACCATTTGTCATTTTAACAATTTATTAAATAAACGTACTCACCTCTTCATCCAGCACAGAGCGAGACTTCGTCGGGGGGGAGGGGGGGCCCGGAACGTAAAAGAAAGGAAGTCATTAGGCTTACACAGTGTCCGAAAGTAGGTCAGGAAAGATGAGGCCAGTGGGAAATAGGAAGGCTGGAGTGAAGAGGCAGGGCTGAGTAGATGAACATTGCTCAGGTGAACACACGGGTGTCACTTGAAGGAGGAATTCTTTTCTTGTTCAAACAGAAGCCATTTAAATACCCCATGCCCTTCTGCCCAGTGCATGAACGATTCAGTAAAATCAAAACTATCTCCCAGGGCTGAATCACAACACCACTGAGGTGACCCCTCCTAGTCTGCTGTCCTCTTTAATTCATAATGGTTTTTGTTGCTGTTTATTCTTTTTCTGCTTACAATTGCTTAGGTAAATCACACAGCTTTAGACTGTTTCTGTTACAAGTGACCATGCAGTTACAAAGTTTGCATCCAGTGTGGTCTGAGACTAGAATCTGGTGTGTTTGAGAGGCTCTCAAGGGCTACACTTTGCCACTCATGCCCTGAATGCCTATCAGACCAGGCCAGGGCCATTCTGTATGTGGAAGTAGGAGATACCTCTCCACTAACCCCTGGCTTATCTTTTCCTCACTGGGGCTTTTGGTATATTAATACATTAGACTACAGGAGAGAATGAAAGT
Source organism: Rhabdomys pumilio (assembly GCA_030674055.1). Classification (NCBI taxonomy): domain Eukaryota; kingdom Metazoa; phylum Chordata; class Mammalia; order Rodentia; family Muridae; genus Rhabdomys; species Rhabdomys pumilio. The sequence continues at coordinate 3,425,779 of JANHMN010000015.1, read as the reverse complement.
AAGGTTTCAGAACAAATATCACCAAAACTTCGACTTTGAGAACCTTTGTCCCAGGAATTGTTTTTGAAAATACTCATGTATGAGGTACTTGAACTTTCTTGGAGAAAATTATAGCTGGATGCCCAAACAGATGGGCCTGTTGGGTTAGGCAGTTGGGCGGGTGTGGACTGACAGAGTTATGATCAAGAATGATGGGACTGAGCACCTCTAGAAAAGTTGAAGTGGAATTAGTATGCTGTGCTATCAGAAAAGGAGGAGAGAAGGGAGGAGAGGGAGATGAGCATAAATCACCTACAGCATAACACACCTCAGGAAAGAAATCGAATCAGCAGGCTCTGGCAGTGGCTTCAAGGAAATGTGGCCTCGGAACATGGGTTTGTCACCCATCGACTTGTTCAACAGGAATCAGTTCAAATAGCAAGAAATCCTGGAAGCTATGTGAGGCAAAGGGCCGCTCTGTGTATAAGATAAAGAAATGACTTCAGAAGGTGGCGATGTACACCTGTAACCTCAGCAGTCAGTTGGAAGTTGTAGGCAGGAGGATTACGAGTCCTAGGCCAGTCTCACCTGTATAGCCTCAGCTATAAAGAACTCAAAGCCAGCCTTGAGTTCCTGCCAAGAAGAAGGAGGAGGAGGAGGAGGAAAAAGAGAACAAAAGAACAAGAAGAAATGGATAGACATGTGAACACACACACACACACACACACACACACACACACACACACACGAACGTGTTATATACCCACAGGACACAGTGTGTCAGACTGATCATCCCAAATGCCCAACTTGTCTCTATGTTCCTTTTCCAAGAGTTTGAAGCAAAGGAAGGTAAGACATGATTGGCACACTCTAGTGTGACCTTGACACACTCTAGTGTGACCTTGACTCACTGTCTGCTTGCTCTTCCCCCTGACTCTTTGCAGCTAGCTGGTTTCTAGCCTCCAGGTCCTCTGTATCTGTCCCCTTCTCAGAATAACTCTCTGTGACCTACAAGACCAGATGCTGCTGCCATACAACACGAGAGTTTCACAGGTTACTAAGAGGTCTCATCTAGCTATGAATACTACAGATAATGTTATTTTTGCCTCGATATCTGTGAGAATGGTTTCAGACAAACAAAACCAAAATCAAAACAAAACCCAAGCCTCTCCCCTTACCTCATGCCCATATTCTAGAGACATTTAGAAAAGTTAATTATAGAAACACCTTTTCCTTTAGGGGTTATGAAGCTGTGGGTAGTGTGGTCTACCACACCAGACCTGATGGAATGTCTGCTTTACAGAGACATCCCAGTGGAATGGAAGGGAGAGGGGAGCCATGAGGAGGCAGCTAGAAGAGGAACAGATTCCTTACTGGCCTTCTCTGCCTTCAATACAACACTCCTGGGCACACTCCCTTAAGAAACTACTCAATTTCCAGAATAGCTCTTCATTCTCAAAGCCCAGCAAAACAATTCTTCCAGTGATAGCTTGAGCGAGCCCTCCTGACCCCTCCCAAACACTCCATCTGTCTTTGCTGTCCTCTCAATGCTCTTTCTGTGAAACCATCAAACCCAGGGGCCTCGGCCCAGGTGAAGTAGATTTGCAAGGTATAAACCTGGGCATCCTTCGACACGTTTCCTCCAGCAATCCTACAGCACTGGGAGCAGAATTATCTTGAGTCCTCTATGCTTTTAATCCTTATTCCCAGGGTAAGGAAAGTAAATGAATAAACCATGGTTGAGCCACCCGTCTCCTTGTCTCCTTGCTTTTCCTTTGTTCAACAAGGATCTGTTGGCTCTCTCACCTCAGCACACTGCATCCTCAGGTTAAGACAGCATTCACATCTGAGTGTGACAGTGTCATTATTCAGGGGCCACCTACATCTCCTCTGGGAGAAAGAAGCTTTTGCTTCTGCTACAAAAAAAACACCTCTGTCCAGATTGTCAGTTGAATCACTTGCCTAAGTGTGGCACAGTGGCAGGACCAGTCACTGTGTTACTCCCCGGGTCAAGATGGTTAATTAGACATTTAAATGTGACTGGACACTTACCCAGACCTAATCACAAACAGTTTTTCCAGTGGCCCGGTGATCTGAAATACAAGTTAGTTCTGATTCACACTTATTACCAGTTCCTCCTTAAAGCATTTAATTTAGAATCAAAATTTCTTCCTATTTAAGAAAGTGTTAATACCTCAGTTTGGGTCCAAGTGATATTTCTTTCTGTCTATTTATTTAATAAATAAATAGATTTGTTATTTATTTATTATTTATCTGTCTATTAATTTAAATAAAAATATTTCTATTTCACCTATTTAGGTGTTCTGCAGATTACCTTTATATCCTTCTCCTGTTTTACTTATAGGAGCAAGCAGAACCTCCCCTGAAAAATGCTTCTTGGTGGTGCTCCAGGCCTGGATCCAATGAGGGCCCCCTTGGGCAGCTGAGGTAATGTGCCACCAACTCCTCTGCTGCCCATCCAGGTCCTTCCACATCACCTGATCTCTGAGAACATCTCGCTCAGAGGGACTGTACATTCTATACTCCAGCAACTTCAAGAGCTCACACTCCCTGCTTACTCCAAAGTCTAACTGTAGGATACTGGGAAGCAAAAAGAACGGGGTGAAGGGAGAGGTGTCCATGGCGCTCAAAAAAGAAAACTGTCAGAGCTCCAACTTAAATGACTGGAGGTGAGGAAACTAAAATCAGTAAAACCTGCAGAGCAAGCCAGCAGACCAGGAAGTAAGGAAGAATTAACTTGTCCTCGAAGACCTGGTTTCTGCTGGCCAGCAAACCAGGGCTTGGGCAGGCTTCTGGACAGCAGCTTTGAGAATCCTTTCTTGCTTAAAGAAGCACAAAAAACAATTTTGTCTGAAGCCAGAAACCAAGTGAATGAGGTCTGCCATCCACACAAAGTCATCTGCCTTACTGAAAATCCTCCAGTTTAACTGTTGATCACATCCTGGAAGTGTGCTCACAGTTAGATTAGCCTCATATGTCACCAAACTACTGGACATTCTGACCAGCGTGTGGACATGAAAGTGACCATCACAGGACAACCCAAACCAGGGTTTGAAAGATGGTTCAGCTGTGAGCCTGTCACCAGCATTCAGTTTCCTCACCTGTAACATGATATCGCACATCAAAGAAGGGTTTACTCAGGATCTACACGCAAGAAGATCATGAGTTTGAGGCCAGCCTAGGGTACAAAGTGAGCTCCGGGTCAGCCTGGGCTGCAGAGTGAGCTCCAGGTCAGCCTGGGCTACAGAGTGAACCTTTGCTTTGTAACACTGAAAAGGAAAACAAATGTTTTGCAAGAATACATGAGAGAGGGTTGGGAGGAAAATATATTTATAAATAAATACATGCATGAAGATGTTGTAATACTAACAAACTTTTGAAAATTAAAATAAAAAAAACAAGAATACTCAAGCGTGAAATATCCAATATATGTTTGGTGAAGCAAGGTTTCCTACTGACTTCCACATTCAAATCACCTCACCAGTGACATGTAATTAGGACGTGTATCATTCCTTGAGTAAATAATTTATTATTTAACTTGCATTTCAGTTTTTTAAATAAAATAAAACATAATAGGGTAAAACAAAAACCTAATATATTAGAATAGGACAAAACAGATGAAAAGAAGGAGAAAAGCCTAAGAAAAGGCATAAGAGGCAGGTGCGGCAAAGCCCCACTTGGGCGCACACTCTGGAGTCCCACGAAAACACTAAACTGGAAGCCATAATATATACACATCCCATTTGGGGCTGAGTTGAACCAATAGGTTAAATCTAGCTCCTTAGCAAAGTAGCCCACTGTGCTGTGCTCAGCTTTTGGGAATTAATGAACAAACACAGTAGTGTTCATGTGGGCGCCAGCTGTCTGGGACAGCACAGGTCTTGAGAGTCCATATGGAAACCACTTGCAAATTCACCGCCTTAAATTGTACTGTTCAGATTTGAGCACTGTCATGCCACTGCAGGAAGACCACTTCTCATCTCACAGGGCACGTGTGGCCCTGCAGTGTGACAGAGTGCTGCACCAGAAGTTATGTGCTCTCCTCGGGTAGTGCTTCCACTCACTTGGCCTCTCTTGACCTCAATTTCCTTCGCAGAAGATAGGATTTGGACATAATGCTTTTTTTTTTTTTAAGAGTTATTTATTTATTATATATGAGTGCACTGTAGCTGTCTTCAGACACACCAGAAGAGGGCATCAGATCTCATTACAGATGGTTGTGAGCCACCATGTGGTTGCTGGGAATAGAACTCAGGACCTCTGGAAGTGCAGTCAGTGTTCTTAACCACTAAGTCATCTCTCCAGTCCCCTATAATAGCTTTAATATTCCTTCCCAAGTCAAATTGGGATCCATAGGGATTCATGTTTTCTTCCTGGATGGTTTATGTTCGTTAAGAAGTATCTGATACTAGTTAAGCCCGATGTTTTAAGCTTTTAAGTGTATTAGCGTATAAAGGTAACCTGAAGCTCAAGGCTCAAAGATTCTGTTTTATGGGACTCGCTCTCCCTAGTTATATTAACCACCACAATAAGATCGCTTTAAAAGTTGTATTTTTATATCATCCCTTCAAACTTTTTATTCTCAGAAGACCTTAGGACTAAATCTTCCTTTAGCCGACTTGATGTGAGCTACTTTTCTCCGGCAGTTCGGTTTGATATGAGCTACTTTTCTCCGGCAGTTCTGGGATAATATTTATTGGTCTTGCTCTTTCCAGACCTTAAAACACCCCAGGGGATTTTCAACTTTTGGGGATGAATGATCCATATTATTATGCCTTGTGATCAGTTTGATCTTCACACTTTTTCCCCCTTTTTTACAGCTTGGTCTTTTGGGTCTAAACTATAAGGTTCATTAGAAGATAAGATTCAAACTAAGATCATTTTAATCTTATTTATGGTTATTTATATATTTATCCCTTTTACCGCCTTCACCTCTAGAATGCTAGGATTAGAGGTCTGACCTGATGGTGACTTTTTTATTTTTAAGTGATTGTTTTCATTTATTTTTTAAACTTGGCATGTAAGATAGTGTGCCCTGCTTTTCAAGCACATGACTCATGGTGTCTTCTTCATATTCAAGACCTCAACACTCACCCTTGTCTGACACACTACCACCTCTGCTCCCCTTTCTCCTCTCAAACAGACCTCTTTCTGGCCTGTCTGTCACATGCATACACACCTGCACATGTTATTTATTTAAATCTAAATCATACATACAAGAAAAATTACACATTATCAACAAGGAGCTAATTTTTGTTTCATCTTGTGTTTTGGATTTTGAGACAGGGTTTCTCTGTGCATCCTGAAGTTTGCTGTATAGACTCCAAACTCAAGAGATTTGCTTGGCTACACCTCCTGACTACAGGGATTAAAGGTGTGTGCCATCATGCCCCACTTAACATGGGACTAAGTTTTAACACCAAAGAGCTTGGTAGTGACTCTTTTCACCTCATGGGAAGAACAAATGTTTGAGCAGACAAATGAATAGCTTGATGAGGAGGAATGAGGAGCTAACTAAAGGCTTTGATTGTTCTTATTTATGATTGAATACTATTCATGGTCCCTGGTGTAGGATTGTATATACCTAAGCCACAGTAAACTAGGCTTAAAATACTAGAGAAGATGGGCTATAGATGGCTCAGGCATTAAAGGATGGCTCACAATCTGAACATCAAAACCCTTGGAGGAAATGCACGCCATACAGAAGGGGAAAACTGTGTGACCTACTGGCCTACATTGCCTTAGACCTCCTCCATGCTTCTCCTGCTTCATCTCACCTATATTCAGCAAACATTGCTGGGCAAGCACCGTGTGCCTAGCATTCTGTGAGCTTCGGAGAATTTAACCATGGGGAAGTCAGAAAAGACCCCTGCCTTGTGGAAGTTATACCTTCTCAAAGCCGAATGACAGAGTAAAAACTAACCTTCATGCTATAACCCAAAATGTATAGGGAATTAATTATTTTTAAGTGGGGTTGTTTATTTGATAAAATGTTCAATATGCACTTCAGTTGCTGGGCTACAATTTCTCATTTGAAATAATAATTAAAAAAAAGTGAACACGCTACCCATTAAGATATTTGGGCACTCATTAGCTTGTAACAGACAAACTGAAAACATGAGAGTGGTGTGTGTGTGTGTGTGTGTGTGTGTGTGTGTGTGTGTGTGTGTGTCTGTTAGTCACCCATTCACAAAGCCAGCTGGAAATGTGGAAGATGGTCTGAAGCTAACACAGAAGGCAAGCAAACCCACGCTTGATAGAGGTGAACAAGAAGGACACCTACCCTGTGATGCTGGTCTCAAGGTGAGTCCTGTGTCATCATTAGCAATTGGACCACACTCTTATACAATGAATTGTTATTGTCTTAGAGCATAGGAACACTGTGATGGTTTGTGTATGCTCAGCTCAGGGAGTGGCACTAATGGGTGTCAGGTATGTCACTGTGAGTGTGGGCTTTAAGACCCTCACTCTAGCTGCCTGGAAGTCAGTATTCTGCTATTAGCCTTCAGATAAGATGTAGAACTCTCAGCTCCTCCTGCACAATGCCTGCCTGGATGCTGCCATGTTCCCACCTTGATGATAATGGATGGAACCTCTAAACCTGTAAGCCAGCCCCAATTAAATGTTGTCCTTATAAGAGTTGCCTTGGTCATGGTATCTGTTCACAACAAGAAAATCCTAACTAAGACAGACACCCACTCACAGAACCATTCAGTTTATTATTTTACTCTGTTTTCGGTCATCTATGAGACCTCTGCAAACAGCGACAGGCATATAGCTTCCCCCTGTCAATAGTAATCCTAAATGACTAAACATACTCTGAGTTCTGAAGTTCTTAGCTGCTTGCCAGGTAGCAGAAGCTCCACCAACACAAGCATCCCAGCCTGCAAGAGGGGGTGAAGCAGCACTGTCCAGGATAAGGATGTAGGAGAGGAAGCCCGGCTCTCAGCGGCCACGCAGATCAGTGAAGGGAGACAGCAAGGGGTACAACAACAGCGGGCTCTGTAGAAATCCACGTTGTTTAAGGGGAGGGAATTATTCTTAATGAAATCTTAGTTGCTATGTAAAACAATGGCTTTCATTACACTTCCTTATGTATTATGGAATTATACGCATACATACAGGCAATTTTACCACGGGTGTGTTTATCTCTACTAACCACCCTTCCGTATTCCTCTGCCTGTCTCTCTGGGCCATTTCTCCTCCCTCCACGCCACACACACACTCCTACATCTGCATATGAAGGAGAACGTGTTGTATTTTGTCTTTCTCCCCTCCCCCATCACCGTTTATCACTTCCCTCTCTTCCTTCCCTTTAGACTGTCTTCCTCCTTCACGTGAGTGAACACACACTGCACGTGTCTTTCTTAGTCTGGCTTACTTCGCTTAACTTGATCATCTCCATTTCCTCCATCCTTCCCCATAGTGATGGCATGGCATTCTTTTTTTTTTTTTTTTACTTTATGTATGTGAGTACACTGTAGCTCTCTTCAGACCCCAGAAGAGGGCATCAGATCCCATTACAGATGGTTGTGAGCCACCATGTGGTTGCTAGGAATTGAACTCAGGACCTCTGGAAGAGCAGCAGTCAGTGCTCTTAACCACAGTGCCATCTCTCCAGCCCACGTCATCGAATTCTTATTCCCGGGTGAACAAAACCCCACCGAGTCCACATGTCACTGCATTGACTTGTACCTCTCTCTGTTGACCCGTGTCTACACTGGCCCTGTGACTGAGTTGTTGTGAACAGCACAGCAGAAAGATCAGCACCTCTCTGTAGTATGCTGACTTAGAGCCCTGTGGGTATTTCCCTAAGATCAGTATAAGTAGATCATGAGGTTATGCCATGCTGATGCCTTAGAGTCTGCTCCTTTTTATAGGCCCCTCATCAGCATTTGATGTCCTTTGTGTTGGGAGGGGTTGATGAGGAGGCAGAAGTTATTTAGTTGGTTTCTTTGAAGGTGTCTTGCCTCGTAACCCTTGCTAGCCTGGCACTCTTCATGTAGCCCAGGCTGCGCTCAAACTTACAGCAATTCTCTTGCCTCACAGGGGCTAGAATTCCAGGTGTGATCAATACAACAAGCTGCTGTCTTGATGACAACCATTCTAACGAGGGTGAGGTGGGGTCTCAGTGTGCAGAACATCTCTTCCAAATATTTATCTCTTCTTTTGAGAAATGTCTGCTGAAGTCACTTGCCTGTTTATTAACTGGATGGTTTGAGGCTTCGATCTCTGGAGGTGTTTTGAGATTCTAAATACCAATCCCTGAGTTATAACTCCGGGTTTCCTCTCAGTCTGTGGGCTCTCACTATTCTGCCTTGCAGAACGTTTTTCTTCCATGGGGTCTCATTTGTCACCTCACACCGTCATTCCCAGGGCTGCTGGAGTCCTTTCCAGAAAGCCCTTGTCCAAGCCTCTATCTTGACGTATTTTTCTCAGTGTTTCTCTCTAGCAGTTTTGAGTTTCTGGTCTCAAGATCTTTGATCCAGTTTAACTGATTTTGGTGCAGGTGATACAAAGGGATCTAATTTCATCTTCTACATTTGAAAGAGAGGGAGATTTTTACTTATTGTAGACTTTCTAAACTGTATAATTCTTTTCCTGAAAAATATTATTATTATTAAGAGATTATTATTATCCCCCAACAAAAATATGGGAAAGCAGAGGCCGATCTTAAGTATTTCCAAGATTTTCTGGGGTACCCTTTCCACACAAAGACAGCCCTGGACCCTGTCACCTCTAAAGCACAGAAGTAGAAATCTAAAGTTAAGATTCAAGGTTTAGTTCTCCTTTGACAAGTGACAAAACCAGAGGTCATGAGTGGTTAACCCCTGGCTTCCTCCCTTCTCCATACTGAATTATTAAGAGCCCCTCCACCAAACAACATTCTTAGGGATAGACAGAGCCTGCTTGTTGGTGGGTAGTGGCTCTGGCACCCCGCCAGCATTTGTACTGATGTAAGCAGGCCATCCACATCTTCCAGTAAGAGTACTGTAACTCTTTCTGACACTGCTGTGCTGGTTTTCGTCATTCGTGAATGTTCACCAATAGCCCTGTACTATTGCAGTCTCTTTCCTCCCAAGCTATAAGCATCACGTGACAGATGAGCCACAGTGTGTCTCATCTGACCAGTGTCTGGCATCAAGGGTGTGGCTCTCCACACAGCGTAGTATGGAAACCTCTTTCTCACTGGCAGGCCCAAGAGGAGATGAATAAAACGACCTTTGTAGGCGAGTGACTTTGAGGATGACACCTCACCTCTCTGTATTCATTTCCTCGTTTATAAAAATATAAGCAAGGGGCTGATGAAATGGTGCATTCTGTGTGGAGACGTGTGCAAGCATGGAGACTTAAGTTTATCCCTGGAGCCCACAGAAGGATGGATAGAGAGAACCAGCTCCACAAAGCTATCCTCTGATGTCCACATACCCACTTTGGCCTGCATTCAGAGAGAGAGAGAAAGAGAGAGAGAGAAAGAGAGAGAGAGAAAGAGAGAGAGAGAGGTGGGATTAGGGGGTGAGAGAGAGACACAGAAAGAGGGAGGGAGAGATGATGAACCTATTTCCAAGGAATACTATAAGCATCAGAAATATTTTATTGCAAATGCTAGTTTCTTCCAAGTCATTCTCTGCTCAGTATGATGTGTCTGAACATATTTAATGCTCACCAAGAACCTAGGAAACACATAAAGGGATTATGACCAGATCCTTTCTCACAACTGGTGATGACATATTCAGGGACAGGGCATGAAATGCTCTGGATCAAATCACCATGGCCAGGTCTGTGGCTGCTAGTTCCAAATCTTCAGTGGTAGAGAGAGACAGCAGGCTACTACACTACCCACTCCACACAGAAGACAAGGACAGACTGCTTAGCCTTTGTGATAGATAACACTTGGGAACCGGATGGCAACTCCTTGTTGCTGTTACGGTTAGGGGACAAGCATCCTGAAGGCAAGAGCATGATTTGCAGATTCTTATCTACAGACTAGCTTCTAAAACGGGCTTTGCCCTCTGTACCCTGTGGTCATCTTGCATTAGATAATAGATAACCTCTTGTGGTATGTGTCTTTTTGGAGGCCAGTTGTGTTTCAGAGTCTCCTGCTTCCTTCCTCTCAGGGTGTCCAGATACTGCTGCACACTGGGTTAGAAGGATGAATCAGAGTCCTGAATGAGTGGAGCTCTGCAGGATTCCATACCGCTGGGAGGGTGGGGTAGTGGGGAGGGAGGCCTTCTCCCAGGATCTTAGTGTTAAAGTCTTTTAGATCAAGGCCTTCTCTGAGGATCTTCAATGAAACAGCTCACTGAGTTGATCTTAGCTTTTGAGCATACACTTTATTAGGGGTGAACCAGGGGTATTTATGGACTCTGGAAAGTGGGAAGGAGTTTTCAGGGTAAATGAGAAAATCACTGGCTAGAGTTGTAAGGTTTTCTAAATGCCTCATTTGCATGGACAGGCATTCCATGAATCTCAGGTACTTACTAGACAGGTTCTTATCACCGGAAGGAAGGAAACTGAACCTGTAATCTCACCAAAGCTATGTGACCTTCTGCAGGTTGACTAAATAGGGATTTCCAGCTCCCCAGACAAGGTCAGAGAAGGAGAAGCCCTGCTGATCAAGGAAGTATCCCATTTAGCACTGAGTTGAAGGCTGTCTGAGTGATAGTAGACTTAGGCCTTAATTAGCAGGGCCCTACATCCTGTGCTGCAGTTTAGGTGTGAAATGTCACCCAAATGTCACTGAGGTGGAGCCTGGTTCCTGAGGGTGTTTAGAAAACATGAGATTTTTGAAAAGGTAGGGCCTAGTAGGAAGTGTACAGATTATCCGAAGGGTTAATGGGACTCCAGCCCACTCTCTTTGTTCTCCTGTAGTCTCCTGACATCCTCTGTCAGTTGTACCTGCTTTTATTCCCTCTCCTGATCCCGCACACAAAAGCAACAAAGCCAACTATGGTGTTTGAATGAGAATGGCCTCCATATGCTCATAGATTTGAAAGTTTGGTTCCCAATTCTAGTCTGATTAGGAGTTATGGCCTTGTTGGAGGAGATGTTGCCACTAAGGGTGGGCTTTGAGGTTTCAAAAGCCCATCCAGCCAGGGCTGGTTAATTCTCTCTGTGCACCACACTCTTCTGTACTATTGCTCCAGCATTGTGTCTGCCTGCTGCTATGTGTTCCCCACTCTCACTGTAAAGAACTCTGACCCTCTGGAACTGTGAGCCTGACTTAAATGCTTTCTTTGATGAGTTGCCTTGGTCATGTTGTCTTCACTGCAATTTCTCCAACAGCAATAAATAAATTAAGATTTCTGCCATCTTAGCATCCTATATCAATGTGCCTAAGATCCATCTCACTTAACCCCCGAATCATGTAATTCTCCCATGGTCCTTTCATCTGTAACAAGGCCCATATTGGCTTAAAAGCTCTGCAAACCCCACACACTGTCAATGGAACAGCAGCTGCCTACAGAGGAGGCTAGTGTGACATTTCTCCCCAAGCTCTCCTGTTCTGCCTGACACACCCAGAGCCCATCACCTCCTGATTCCTTAGACTCGTGATTGCCTTGAACAGGTGTCCCCGCCTCCAGTCCTTCTTTTTCCGCCCCCACGTTGCTTCCTGCTTCATAATAAGCCAGAATCTTAACTCTGCACATTTATGGAGGAATTTAGAGGAAAATTAGTATGCTTCAAGGGGGAGAGTGGGACACCAAGACAGGTTCCACAGATGATTTCTCCAAAGTGAAAATGTTTGGCATGGAAAATAATGACAGTAACAGGCCGAAGGGCCAAAGACAGAGAGATCACCTCGTGCATGAGCTAAGGGCTCTGTACAATATACTGTTTATAAATTACTCTTTCACCTTCATTCTGTAAACGAAGAAGCTAGCATCATGAAGAACGGATGTGCCAAATGGTATGTGGCCAGGGGCGCTTTTCTATGAAAAGAAAGCCCACACCAGCTCTTGTGTTAGGTCAAAGTAGAAAAGTCAGGAGCTGCATAGAGGAATTCAGAGCCAGGTGACTTATTCCACAATGAACTGAGAGTCAACTTGTCTCAAGAAATGGGAATCACCCAAGCAAATGCTTGCCTAGCCTAGAACCCTGCATTCTGAAGCCACTGAGACTCAGACTTTATATTTAATCTGACAGTAGCATTTTATGAACTTATTTGACACAGAAGGATGAGAAAAAGAGAGGGAGGAAGGGAAGGAGGAAAGAAAGAGGAGGAGAAGGAGGAGGAAAACCGTAATAACCATGACAGAGTTGAAATTAGGAAACCTATTATCATCTACAACTCCTGTCTGTTTTACCTGCACTGGTTACATTTACCTAGCTATGTGCACTGTTACATGTGAGTTCATTACAATACAGTAGAGGAGGAGGAGGAGGAGGAGGAGGAGGAGGAGGAGGAGGAGAGGAAGAAGGAGAAGGAGAAGGAGAGAAGAAGAAGGAGAAGGAGAAGGAGAAGGAGAAGGAGAAGGAGAAGGAGAAGGGG
>JANHMN010000015.1:3397007-3413186 GCA_030674055.1 Rhabdomys pumilio | reverse complement strand
AGAGGAGGAGGAGGAGGAGGAGGAGGAGGAGGAGGAGGAGGAGAGGAAGAAGGAGAAGGAGAAGGAGAGAAGAAGAAGGAGAAGGAGAAGGAGAAGGAGAAGGAGAAGGAGAAGGAGAAGGAGAAGGAGAAGGAGAAGAAGAAGGAGAAGAAGAAGGCCCGGCAGTGGTTGCGTTTAATCCCAGCACTTGGGAGGCAGAGGCAGGTGGATTTCTGAGTTCGAGGCCAGCCTGGTCTACAGAGTGAGTTCCAGAACAGCCAGGGCTACACAGAGAAACCTTGTCTTGGAAAAAAAAAAAAAAGAAGAAGAAGAACAACAACAACAGCAACAAAGAGAGTGAGAAATGGTTTTAGGGGGGTGTAAAATCAAGAACTTAAAAACAGCAGAGAAAAACATAACCCAGTGTAAAATGAAGAAACCCAAGAAGCAGATCCAAATACTACTGATATCTTCCTTTCAGAGTTTTAGACTTAACTCAGAAGTCATGCTCCCAGCAGACTTTCAACCCAGTGGCCAGACACATCAGACACACTCCCTGTTCACAACTGGTGTGAGCTGCATCCCAGAAAGTCTCGCCAGCATCTTCATGGGAAAGGAAAGCTGTAGTTTGGGTTGTTGAAGACACAGGCCAGCAGCTTTCCGCTTCCCACATAGTGGGGAAGCAGTTGGATTACACATCAGGGTCTGGAGACTCCAAACAATAGCACCAGGAAGTTAATGGAACCAGGACAAGGAAATTGCTATGACTCCATACTCCATAAAATGCAGACTAGCATCAGAGAACAAGTTATCCCTGAAGAAACAGGGGAAGTCGAGCTGATAAAAAAAACTGACGGGAATACAAGTGCCATGCAGAGTTACCAGGATGGGATAGGACATTTTTCTGTTGAAGAGTAATATTACTCCCCAGAACTGTGCAGGCAATGTGAAATTAGTGGGAGGAAATGCCATTTCTGACTATAACTCAATCACAGTGTGCGTAGGTGTTACAGTTTAGTGTAAAGAACATGTTATCGCCTTTTAAAAAGACCACTGTATGGCTTTCCGTGTACCTTTATGGGGCATAAATGAATGTACATTGAGTGAGTCAAATGAAAGAGCCCACTCGGGAATTGGATTTTTTTTTTTTTTTGTTTTCAAAAATTGTATAAAATAAACTGTTTTTTCTAACAGATAATTAACATTTCACGGAGTCTGGTTCCCTGGCGGCAATGGGCTCTGGCTGACTCAGGAACCACAATGGTATGGTGACCACCTCCTCTCCCTCACAACCACATAGTGGTTAGAAAAGGCTGAGGCGGAGGTGGCCAATAAAGCTGCAAACCAGGCGCCTTCTCTCTTCAGTCTTGAGTGCCCTTCCCCCTCCTCTGCTCTCAAGGTCCGCAGTATTCTGGCACTCACCTTGGCTCCTGACACCACTGTACTCCAAGGTCCTTCCTTATTTGCAATAACCCCTGCTGTGTACCTGTGAGCAGCGCCTACACAAGAGAATAGCTTCCCAGCCCTTCCCAAGAATTCTTTGAAAGTCTTGGTCTTAATATATCTCAGTTCCCAGGGAGTCACCTTCAAAAAGACCAGGCTTTCCCAAAAGCCTTGGTACCTGTCTGGCTTCCCTCTTGCACAGGTACTTGAGTTCTCGAAATAATCAGATCCCGCTCTGAACACAGGCCACTGAATAAGGTGAGTCAAAGCTATTTGGGAACAAGAGGACTTCATGATACTCTCCCAGTGGGTGAAAGTGTGTTAGCATTAAGAAGCCAGTCAGGCCAAGAAACTCCTCCTGCTATGTTCCCAGGCCTGGAGACTCCCCCCACCCCACCCACGCCCCTCCCAACAGGCACACATTCCTCGGACTAACCTGACACTGGAATAGAACTGGAAGTGTTAAACTGTGATAAACTGGTTGCTGAAACCACCACGCTCCTGGGATGTCAGGATCCCAGGGAGTGGATGGCAGGTGAGCTTCTGGTGTCCAAGGAAGTGTGTGTGCATTGTCCCAAGCCTGTCCTCGGTTTGATCTTCCTCAGATCTCCACTGCGTCACCATCCCTCCAGAACCCTCTGAGGCAGGTGTTCTTATATTGGTTCAGCACCTCCAACACAGTCCTGCATTCACAAAACAATAGCATGTGCAAAAACTAAGACACCTCCCACCCCAAGTCGCTCGCTGCACACTAACACAAAGTGTACCAAAACCCAGGAGTGCATGGCTTACTAACTTCAGTATGTATGAGAATCTCCTGCGGGTACGGGAAGAGCCTAAAGTAGGGTCCACAACAGATAGCTGGTCCCGCCCCCCAGAATGGAATACGTAGTTGCTAGGCTCCTACAAGAAACTGACCCTGGTCGTTTGGTTTCCTTCTTTTGATAATGTGTGCCAAGTTCTGTGGCTCCCTGGACTTGAAAGATAAGCTCTCGACACACCCTCCCCCCCCCCCCCCCCCCCCCCGCACACACCTCACTCAAAACGAGTGAGCGTTCACACTAGAGGGAGAGGCTTTCTCTCGGCAAATGATGCCCAGGGTGAGTTCTCTGACTCCTTTCATGAGGTGATGTGACTGCAGTGTCTCAGGCCCAACCTATACCAACTGTGTCTCTTCTCACCACCGGCAGGGGCAGCAGAGCCCACCCTGTTTTCAACATCTCTCTTTCCGGATGCTGCGCAGGCTGCCTGCTCCTTCTGTGTGGAGTTCAGGCCCTTAATCGCCAGTCATCACTTGACACCCACAAAGTCTCTCATGGAAGCTAATGCCCATCCAACCTCAAAAAACCCTGACACTGACGTCACGGGCACAGCCTTCATCTTTTAATCACTTTTGCTTCGTACATCGCCACAGCAAAATAAGAGAAGCGGGTCAGACAGGTACTACCCTCTAAGGGTAAGGTTGGTATCCCATAAAAATAATGAAGCACCTGCAACCGTCCTGGACTCCCTCTAGTCTTATAAAAATCAATAAGATAAATAATTTATGAAAACATAAAGTTCTGCCAGACACATTTTTCGGTGTGTGTGTGTGTGTGTGTGTGTGTGTATACATATATATATATATGCAATTCTAGACTTTAGTGTATACCCCACACACACACTATAATTCAAATAGGGTTTCGTCCCTAGCTACCACTGTCCTTTAAATAACTTGTCCTTTAATAAAGTGGCAGTGCTTTCAAAGAAAGGGTGACATAGAGGTTTCCACTGAAGCCCTAATTCTGACACACTACTGAACCCATGACCAGAACCCGGTGTCTGCCACCCCCAAAAAATATATCCGAGACTTGACCTTTAGCTTAGTGATCAGGAGCACAATAATTGATTAGCAATGTCTGCCATGGAGAAAGGAGTCTACATACATACATACACACACACACACACACACACACACACAAATATACACACTGAGTTCTCCACTATATATATTGTGTATTTTTTATAGTTACTATTATGGTTCAGATCTGAAATATCCCTTGTGGACTTGTATTTAATAGAAACTTGGTCTCCTGCTGGCAGTAGCTTTTGGAGGGATTTAGGGGACTTAAGGGGTGGGACCTCCCTCGCCATAAATAGATTTCTTGGGTACAGACATTACGGGCTATAACCAGCCCACATTTTAAACAGAGACCCCTCTTTTTCCCGGTATCCCCAAGATATAAGAAGCTGCACCCCCATCTCCTATGTCAGGGATTCACACGCTGTGGCATGCCTTTCCCCGCACGGTGTACCATATCGTCCCCAACCAAATGCCTTGAGCATAAGTCATTACTGTCAGGTTATTATTTCAGCAGTAAGAAAAAAGGCATTTACAACTGAAACGGAAGTGGGCACTGCCCCAAAGGTAAGCGGAGACTTTAAGGAAATGCAACTCTTCTGAATGCTCTAAAGTCTAATAAAAGACTCCTTGAGCTTGGCCCCAGGTGCAGTCATGGTTGCCAGGGCATTCTGAAAGATTCTCTGCTTCCTTTTAAGCAAATCACAACACCTGCTCTCTCCTTGAAACAGGCCTCACCTTTGTCCCTGGGAAACGCTGCTCTCCTTTAACACTGTAGGATGTACAGACATGAGGTGAGCAGCCCCAGATATAAAGCGAATCTACAACAGTCGTCTTCAACTGGGAGTGTTCCAGTTTGTGTCTCTGCCACATACCAGAAGCAGCCTGGCGTGGGGTGAGGGAAGGTTTGTTTGACTTAAGCTTTTATCTCATAATCATTGAGGAAGGCCATGGTAGAAGCTCAAGGCAAAGATGAAGCTGAGCCCCATGGAAGCCCCATGGAAGAAGCTTACTGGCTTGTTTCCTTGGGCTGGCTCATCCCCTAGCTCAGTTCCACTTGCCTAGGGATGGCACTGCCCACGGTGGGTTGGATCCTCCTACATTAACTAGCAACCAATGAAATACCACACAGACACGCCTATGGGCCAATCTGATGGAGACAATTTCTCCACTGAGGTTCCCTCGTGACTCTAGTTTATATTAAGATAAAAGAAAAAAAGTTAAACAGCACAAAATGGTTCTTTCCTCACTCCTCCACCCCATCCCCACCTTAAGAAACATTTTAAAATGTCCGGGGGGCAGGGTGGGGGGAATCTTTCCTAATATGACAACAGGTGGAGAAGACAAAGAAGGAAGTGGTGTTCGCTTCTCAAGGAAGAAGCAGAGTAAGAACAAACCAGCTCCCCAACCATCCAGAGCCACAGGGCCTGCAAGGTGAACAGTGCTGACCTTGGAGACGCTGGTGCAGAGCAGTGAAATTCAGTAACCGAATCTGTGATCCATCTGGTAACTTCCATAACTCCTCTCACTAAACTGAGAGCACAGGCCCTCCGTCCCCCTCCCCCAGAGGGAAATGAGCTTCATTCCTGCCTTAGGCCCGAGAAAAATGCTATCTGTATAATGTCTTCCACAAATTAAGGGGAACTGTGTTTATAAATTCGTACAGCTCCAGTATTTCTGCAAAACCAGATGCATAACAAACGACTTACACCTTCCAATATGAGCGGGACACCTGCAGCTCTGGCAAATTTGTCTCTGTGGCTGGCAGGGTAGCCTGTCATACCCTGACCACAGCAGAGTGAGACTAAACAAGGCTTCCCTGTACTGCCTGCTCACAAGCGGCAAATAATAACTGTCCTTTTCTTCCATTTTTTTAGATCAAACTATTCTCATGATTTCTGATACCCCCCCACCACCACCTTTGGGAAAGAAAAACATTGTGCTTAACGTGCTACAAAGTCAGAAAATAAATATTAAATTTTCAGTTCATTTAAAACATAAAGAAAAAAAAAGAAGAAGAAGAAAAGTTTGTGGGATTTTTTTTTCCCTGTCTCTCCTGATCAAGTAATGAACAAAATCAGCTACAATAGTAGACTTTTAAACATCTTAAACTGCAGCATTTGATGTAATGGGTCTGTGGTTTTGCAAGGCAAACTCAAAAGTTATGACAATCAGCTCTATCCCACAGGGAGTTTGCTTGTGTAAAAACTGGTTTGGGGAAAGTATGGTCCACAGAATCAAAGATTCCAATAGAGACTGGGTTTTCTCAACCCTTAATTCTTCTAAGATTCCTAATTGGGCATTATGCAGTTAACTGTGAAGGACCCTTGGAGAAAACAAAAACCGAATTTCTTTCAGATCTTCAGAAACATTAAAAGCTAAGCTTTCAACTCCAGCCAAATGCCATTACCATGAGTTTCTTCCCGTATATTGTTTAGTTACAAACACCATGTCCTTGATATTATATATGGTTCAGAAACTTCAAAAATTATAAGTCATGACTCCAGGACTTATGGTGCTGGAGACAGACTGTGGCTGACATGGCATGTGATACATGTGTGTTGTAAAATGTCACTAATGATAAGGGGGGGGCAGGGAACTGTGGGACATGATCAAAAAAAAAAAGAATCCCCACCAAAAGTTCTGTGAACAGTGGTGTGAACTGAAGTGGCCAAGCCTCTTGGACCTGGTGTGGGGAAACGGCCCAAGTAGAAATGTTACAAACCTATTACAAGAGGTATGTTTCCAGCGTCAAGCCTTCTACATTTGAAAGGAATTCTGGACTGTTCAGACTTCAAAGTAATCCTTTTCCCTGAGGTAGTGAGGAGGGCAGGGATTGAACAACACTCTCAAAGATATGGATCCTCCAACAACTGCCATGAAGAAACAGTAGCCCTGTGTCAGTGTTAGCTAAGACAGGTCATTGCATGACAGCAATCCCTGGTGTTCCTGTCTCTTCCTGTAGCTACTTTTATTTTCTATAACTTCAGACTGGTTCTGGAATTTCGCAAGCCTCCTTATCCATTAAAACCACAGAAGCACTTGCCCTTACAGTTGCTCACGCGGCAGCCATGTTGGTTCTAAGTCTCCCATCAGTTCTATGCCCTCACCTGCATTCTCCATCTTTAGCTTCTCTAGATGTGGTTGGAGATGAAGGAGAAGAGAGATCCCCAGTCAAATCATTAAGTGCCTTAGTGTGTGTGTGGGGGGGTGCACATCTTGATAGTAAATGTTCATTTAAGCCTTGAGATTTGGGATGATTGGCTTAGCAGAGAAGAAAGGAGATATTTCCCTTTATGCCTTAAAGGGTATGAACAAAAACATTTGGAAGCGAAAATGTTGAAGCATTTCTACAGAGTTGGTCCAGAACTGTCACCACCACGCCGTGCTGAAGGGCTTTACTTTGTCCAACAGGCCAGATGGGTTCCTAACATTCTGAGGTCAGGGCGGTTACATGATCAAAGTGTCTCAAGAAAATTAATTAGATGGTGTTATGGGTTCAGGCTGAATTCAAGTAAGAAAAAAAAAAAAGTCTAAAACCGAGAAGTAGTTAGGTGGTATTAGAGTGTTCAGGAATGAAGTAATGAAGTCTGAACTTGGGTGGTAAGACAACCAAAAACAAATGTAGAGGAGGGGAAGGGGGGAGGCAGTATCCCACAACACAATGAGCTTTCAGATGTCAGCCTGTCAACCAAGTGGCAAAGACAAGAGGACATCAGAAGGGACAGAGAAGGAATGTGCAGGGTTCAAAACAGAGGGCATGCTCAAGACTGCCCACCCCTGCAAGTGTCCCATGGTGCACACTGCTCTGAATGTCCAATCGCAGCCTCACAAGCTTTAGTGGACACCAAGTAAGGCAAAGCGTCCCGAGCCTTAGTGTGTACTACTCTACTTCCACTGAATCTGATCAAAACCAGCACAGCCTCGGAGACCCATCTTTCCCTTCATCTCTGGGGCTCCCTCCACATCTCTCATTGTGAGCTAGCTTAATGGACTCGGTGAAAGCAAGCTAATTCTATAGGAGTTTGCATCCTCTAAGCAGATGACTTGGGGTGAGCTGTTTGACCTTTCCAGGCATCGGTTTCTCCCATTTGCAAAATAAGGCTGGAAATCAAAAGCCATGCAAGAATATGAAAGAAAAAAAATCAAACAGCATGTGAAAGCAAAAGGTGCATGCAGAGTTATTACACATCGTTAAAAATAATAACAGGGGTCCTAAAGATGGCTCTGTGGCTAAAGGCCACCAAGCCTGATGACAGCAACGAGGTCAGGGTTCCAGAATCCACATGGTACAAATTAAAAGCTGACTTCACAAGTTGTTCTATGACCTCCATACTCAAGCCACAGCATATGCATGTGCATGTGAGTGTGTGTGTGTGTGTGTGTGTGTAGTATACAAATATAGTGTGTATGCATGTATATATGCATACAAACAATATACATATATATGTGTGTTTGGTATATATGTATGTATGTATGTAAATAACAAGTGTTCCACTGCCATTATTATCAAATATGGAATATTCCTAAGTATGCATGACCAATTTGGGTGTATATAACATTAAGTAACCATCAAGGTTTTGATTCACTACATAAAGAGCCAAACACAGAAATAGGCTCTTTCAGTATCCCAAACGCTGCCTCTGGTCATGAACATGGCCATGAACTTGGAAATCATTTTTTTTTAAATAAGTGATTTATTTGAATGCCATTTTAATAAAGGTCATTTTAAAGCAATAACAAATCATAACTTCAAAATCAAATTTGTATTCTGTCAGAATATTAAACACTAAAGCTGTTGAGTCTGCTGTTCTAAAACAACAGAATGCATCTTTGTTTTGGTTTTCATTTGTTTGGTTGTTCGTTGTTTCTCTTTACTTTATCTTTGAGTATTGCCTGTATGAATGTCTGCGCACCACTTACATGCCTGGTGCCCTTGAAGGTCAGAAGAGGCATTAGATCCTCTGAAACTTGAGTCACAGATAGCTGTGAGCCACAATATGGATGCTGAGAACTAAACCTGGGTCCTCTGAAGGAGCAGCCAGTGTTCTTGACATCTGAGACATCTCTTCTGTCTTAGTTTTGTGTTTGTTGGTTGGTGGGTGGGTTTGTTTAACTTTATTTTCGATGCAGGTCTCCCTTACCAGGGACAGGGTCCTGTATATCACTTTCCAGTACAAGTGGCCCATTTATAAACAACTAAAACTAGAGTATAACACAAGTTCTTCCCAGACATCAGAACAAAATAACAGCAGAAA
The DNA here is from genome assembly GCA_030674055.1 of Rhabdomys pumilio. NCBI lineage: Eukaryota > Metazoa > Chordata > Mammalia > Rodentia > Muridae > Rhabdomys > Rhabdomys pumilio. The sequence goes on along the minus strand of JANHMN010000015.1, from coordinate 3,404,666 downwards.
AAAAAAAGAGAGAAAAACAAATCTGTTTGGTGTACAGTCCTCAGCTATTTGGAATATACACCATTCCGAAGGTACCCTATTCTTGCACCTTCTCCTTCTCTGGTGGACTCACACTCACTGAGGAAAGCACAGAAAACCAGGGTCTTCCCTTACCTTTCCTAAGAACATGAAGAAATCCAACATGGTAGCTTTCTAGCTGGATGACTGAAAGGGTCAGTCGGGAAGGGTAAAGCTATGTTTAGGATTCATGCTTAGGCGTATGTGGTGAAGTTTTGATTTGTGCTCGCTCTGTGCATTTAAGGCCCTCTGGCAGGGTGCAGCTTTCTCACCCCTGGCTAAACAGAAGGCTTTCTTCCTCATCACAGCCTGAAGCTTTTGATCCTCCGATCTCCTGCTTATTCCTAGTCTATGCATACACAAGTAAGTGATGTTCTCTTCCGTGTCTATTGAATCTCTTAAACTCAGGGAAATGTGCTTCTTTATTTCATTCTCCATTCCCCGGGGATTGCTGATAGTGATTGAATTCTGAAGAGATGTGGGTGAGGTAGGCAATTCATGCCCACTTTTATTAGCGCTTAAGATTTGAATTAAAGATTCGGTATTTCAGAAAAACAGCTTGATATATTAGCAGCTGACCTGAATTTTTATGCTGTCATTTAACTATTTTATGCTTGGCAACTCTATTTCTCTCCTCATGACCAGCCGGGAACCAACAGTGCCTTCTTCGATCCTGAGGGGCGAGTCTGGTGCATTGCTGCCATGGTTACCGGTGGCCCACTGGCTCTCTAGAGAAATGTGAAAGAAATCTTAAAGTTAAACATGAGTTTAACAAAATCCTAGTGTTAAATGCTGATAAAAAGAAAATTTCTGACATGGTAAACTGCACATAGGTTTGGGTTCTTTCAGAGATGTCTTTGCTTCTTCTGTGGGGCTGGAGACAGAACGAAGCATCTCAGGCAAGCTAGAGTCAGGCTGTCCACTCAATTTAACCTCCAGCCTCAACAGAGTTTAGCAAATCTGGAGTGAGGCCACCCTGAGAACCAGGACAGCTTAAGAGAACATGGCTCTGCAGCTCAGGTAGTACAGGCAGTGTGCAGGGAAACACACAAAACAGCTGACGAACTCAGAAATAAAGAGCGAAGATCAGACACACCATTTTAAAGTAACTTTCTTTTTATAGATTAAAAAAATTATGTGTATGTATGTTCACATGTAGGAGGGTGTCCAAGGAGACCAGAGGAGGATGTCAGATCCTCTAGAACTGGAGATACAAGAGGTTGTAAGCCACCCAGTGTGGGAGCTGCTGACAAGTCCAGTTCTCCGCAAGAACAGCAAGTGCTCCTGACCACAGAGCCACAGTTTTCATCTCCAAGGATGATGTAGACGGAACCTCCTGACCTGAATGAGGATGAGACATGAGCTCTCCTGATTTCCCAGATGTCAGAAAGATGCCTCGAATTATTTTATTTTATTTTATTTTATTTTATTTTATTTTATTTTATTTTATTTTATTTTATTTTATTTTATTTTTGGCTCAGTGACTTGTGGCTTTTGTATAAGAAACTCCATTTTGGTTTGATCTGAGAAGGCTTAGCACTCAGTCCAAACCTACAGCTTCTTGTACATTTCATTTAGCACTGCTATTCCATTTTGTACCTAGAAAATTTGAAAAACATATCGTACATCTCAATAAATTATTACTTGACTTAATTTATTCTAGTCGTCCCTCCCATGTTCCTTCCATGTGAAGAGTATTCTTCACATATAATTTCATGACCCACTTTTGCTTTGTTTCAAAACACTACCATAAGATAGGTCATTAAATACTCTTTGCAGATATTTTTAATTATTATATAATATATCCTTTTTTTTTGTTATTTTGTTGCTTTTGTTGTTGTTGTTGTTGTTGTTGTTGTTGCTGCTGCTGCTGTTGTTGTTGTTAATGATGATGTTGCAGACAGGATTTTACTAAGTAGCCCAGGCTATCCTTGAACTTATAATTCTTATGCCTCAACCCCTGAGTGCTGGGATTATAAGTATACTCTAATATAATATAGAGCATATAATATTCCTTTAATAGACATTTTTCTTAATTGAGAATTTCACAGTTTTGATTATATTTACCCCAGTGTCTTTCCTTGGTTCCTTCTATCTCCTCCTATTTCTACTTCTATCACCCAAACTCTTATGTCCTTTTTATTTTTTAACTTAATAATCCGTCAACTCCAGTTTATACTGTTTGTTTACTTCTGTAAACTGGGCCATCCACTGTAGCATGTTTGACTTACCGGGAACCGTACCCTTAAACCTTAAACCATACCTCGTACCCTGACTCTCCCTCTCCTACAGTCATCAACTAACCATAGCTCCTCAGTTACAGGTGAGGGAGTCGTGAACATTTTTCCGTCCCATGCTCCCGTGTTCGCTGACTTGATCCTGGGAAGTCCTTGTGTGTCAGACACAGCAGCTGTAAGCCTGAGAGAGCTGTAGCCTGCGAGTCCAGAAGGCAGTTTTGCTCAAGCCTCTCTGCCCTCTCCCACCTTTGGCTCTTATCATATTTCTGTCATCACTTCCAAGATGATCTTCCTATGGGAATACTTTGAATTGACTACCCAAGTTAAGGAACGGGGTTATCCGTGGATTAATGCAGCTCTCAGACCTCATCAGAGAAGTTTCTTTGTTCGGTAGACAATGATTAGCACACAAACTCACAAGTGGTCAGAGTGTACAGGATACATGTCCACAAATAAGATATCAATATCATACCCTATCCACAAGGCTCAGGGACCATCCCGGAAGATGGGGCAGGAAGACTGTGAGAGTCAGAGGCTGGGGAGGAGTGAGACAAAACATCATCCTAGAGACGACAGGACAGATACACAAGACAAGACTCACACTAGATCAAACCAGGAAACACAGCCCTAGCTGAGAAGCTATCGAGAGTTGATGGCTTATGGGGAAGGGAGAGTGGGTTTTCCTTAAGAGTGCAGGAGCTATTAGGTCAACCAAGCTCAAGTAGATGACCTCACACCTCTGATTAGATGGGTGCACTCCTGGGTTAAAAAGAAAGAGAAAGAGAGAGGATGGGAAGTTAGGAGGGGGTAAGGGAACTGGTGTTGGATCTGAAATGAGTTAGCAGGAAGGATGAGAATGCATATAATCAAAATACCTTGTATGAATGTATGAAATTCTCTTTAAAGTGATTTTGTGTGATCTCCTCCCTACACTACCTACACTAAATATTTTCTTTGTGATATGTGTCTATGGTGCACATGTGTGATGTGTATGAGCACGTGTGTAGGTACATGGGCTCATGTGTTCACTGTAGGGAGTAGAGGAAGCCTTAAGCAAACATGTGAGCTGCAGGGGAAGTCCTCAGTGAATCTGCATTGCTGTCATGCACACGGCCTGAGATTTGTGGTAATGCAAAGCCTTCGCCCATCTTGGTGAGGCTCAGGGAGATGGCAAAGCTTTTCTCTGGTCCAAGTACAAATGTTGACAGTGTGGGTAAGTATTAGTATTTATTCACAAGTGACCAGTGTATGCAAAACTAGGCAACTGCAGCATCCTTCTTCCAACTTTACAGCCTGAGACTGATCTCCTACAAAGACTTCCTACCACTAGCGAGCCCCTCCCTCCCCCATCTGAACATGGTAAACAGAGCGTCGTTCCAGGTTGTTGGATAGTTGGTGTCTCACCGTCTGAGCATGCTCAGCCTACCTCATCCCAGCTACTCTAGACATGTGTGTCTGTGTGTCTGTGCTTTCTCCAATCCCTTACCACCTAGTCATGTTTCCAGGACTAAGCTGTGCCAGTCACAGTGGTACACACAGAGGCCAGAAGGGAACATCAGCATCTTCTTCTACAGGTTTTCACATTATTCCCTTAAGACAGAATCTCTCTGAGTCTGGATCTAGGCTAGCGGCCTCACCAGCAAAGCCAGGCAAGGCCAAGCAAGGCCCCATCTCCACCTTCCACACTATTTGATGCCTAATTCCCAGAGTTAGACTAAGGTTTTCTTGTGTATGAGAAAGTTCTGGGTTTTGGGACTCAATTCCTAGTGCTTACAGTGCAAGGCCTCTTACCTACTAAGCCATCTCCCCAGGCCTTACCTTAAATTTTTAAATTCACAAATGCACACCTGCATTTCTATATGGTGCCTGAAGGCAGCATGGCAGCATAACTTCAGGACAAATGATCTTGGATTTTAAGATTTTTTTTTCCCACACATACTTTAAAGTCTGAATGGCTTCTGAGGTTAGATTAAAATATGGTTTTTCCTGATTTTGAAGGAAAATGTGAAGGCCTTCCCATTTCAGCCTGAAACCATTTAAACCCCATTGTGTGGCATCATGAGGATCTGCTTAGGGTTGCTCCAGGGTTCTGTGTACAGTTTTCTTCTGTCCACATAACCTCTTCATCTGCCTCCGTCATTGTCTTAGGAAACTGTATACAAGTCTCCAAAACATCAAGTTAAAAAAATAATAAATAAATAAACTTCAGCTGAAACATTTTGGAAAGACATAGAACCAGGGGAATGTGGCTGTTTCAGAAAGAAGAGTGTGAGGAGAGCGAAGGGAGAACTTCTGTGCCACTGAACTGCTCACTTAAGCACATGTGATTGCATCTTTTAAATGCCAAGGACAGGGATCGTCACGGTGTAACTGTAAGCTTTACCCCATAGCCCATTTTTATGCTTTTTAAAGGAGGTGTGTCTGAAGAAGTAAAAGACTGTCTGGTTTGTAATGAAAATTATAGGTAGGAAAAAAGTCAGCAAGAAGTCAAACTGTTAACAATTAAAATTGCATATGGTAAAGTATGCTATGGAATACATATCATGAGAAAAAAAACACGCAATCCTTTTAACTGAATGCAGGTGTGTAGGGTTTGGCTCTGCGAGTTTGTACTTGGCATAAAACGAATGGCCTAGGAATATGGTTAGGTCTGTCGTACAGCTGGCGAAACTTTGATTTTTGAAAACCTTTGATGCAGCTGAATGTTCGTCCTGTTTATGTGTTCCTACGGCTCCTCCTTAAAGATTGCTTTCTGTTCATCTGAATACTAGATTGCTGTGTCTTTGCCAAATTTTGTTTTAAAATCCTGTGTACCATTAGATTGATGTGCTTGCTGCAGGTTTTCTTTTTTTTTTTTAATTAATTCATTGAGAATTTTATACAAGGTATTTCCATCATGTTCCCCTCTCCCAAATGCTCTGAGGTCCACCCTCCCTTCCCTACCTACCCAACTTTGTGTCTTTATTTAGTCCAACCCAGACTGACCACAGACTCATAAGTGTGTGGCCATTCACTGAATAAAGGTGGGCCTGAGAGGACACCATCACAAGCACTGTGAATTCATATATGCAGCTGTCCTTGTAGTCTTTTACCAACCTCTGCCTCCTACATGACTCCCCACCTCCTTCAGCAATGACCCTGAGTCTTGGGAGAAGGGAATCTGACATAGATGTTCCATGGAGGGTCAAGAACTCCACAGTTTCATATTCTCTGCACCTTGGCCGGTCTGGGATTCTCTATGTGAATTGCCATTTGATGAAGAAAGAAGTTTTTCTGATGAGACACACACTAATCTTTAGGTTTAACCATAGGCCATTAGGAGTCAGTTCAATACTATATGTCTACCTGTTAGCTACCTATTAGCAGAATGAATAGTAGTGTTCTCCCAGATTGTCTACTAAGTATCAAGAGGACTTCCTTGTTCCTTGCATCATTATCACAGCTATTCCTTCTAAATGTCTTAAAGCCTCAAAACCACAGCATTTGTTTATTCACAATATGGTATAATTAATTATTGGTGTCTACCATATCCTATTCAGATAGATAGTACTGATGAATAATGGGCACCTCAATCCCCCCCACAAGCTTTGATACAGACCATTTCTCAAATGTTCATTTACTGGAACTTCCATAAACCATCGACTGGGTGGCACACACTGCAGAGACGTATTCTGGCTGTATAAACTCAAAGTCAAAGTGTCCGTGAGGTTGATTTCTTCTGAGAGCTGCGTGGAGAGCTAGGTGGTGTGTACCTATAATCCCAATACCCAGGAGGGAAGCAGGAGCATGGTAAATTTGAGACTAGCCTAGACTGCATGTAAGGCGTAGTTTGCTTTCTGTAGCTATGATAAAGACCAGGGCCAAAAGCAGCTTGTGAGGAAGGGGTTATTTAGCTTACACTTCCATGTCACAGGCCATCACTGAGAGAAAGCAGGGCAGAACTTAAGTGGGAACGGAAGCAGAAAGACAGAGGAATGCCACTTACTAGCCCACTCTTTCTGGCTAGTGCTTATCCAACTTCCATATGCAATTCAGACCACCTGCCCAGGAGACGGTACCACCCATAGCCATCAGGGCCTACCTCTGTATAGAGTGGGTGGGGTGATACACCTGTAATCTCAGAACTCAGGAAGTGGAAACAGGAGGACCAGAAGTTCAAGACCATCCTGAACTACTTGGCAAGTTTGAGGCCAACCTGTGCTACTTGAGACCAGGTCAAAGAAACAGATGGAAAGGAGGAGGAAGAGGAAGATGATGAAGGAGAAAGAAAGAAAGGAAGGAAGGAAGGAAGGAAGGAAGGAAGGAAGGAAGGAAGGAAGGAATTAAAAGCCATCCAGTGACTCTGAATATCTCTGAGAAGGCCAAGAACCTGCAGGAGAATAAAGGCAAGAGGCAGAGCCAGCATCCCACAGTGCTGTTCTGGAACAACAATCTCCTCAGGCTGGGTCTGCAGGCATATCACATTTAGCTTAGTTGCTGTCTCAAAACACATGTTCCCTTTACCTTGTTAAATACCACAATGGTCATGTCTGAGAGACATTATGACACATAGAAGTTTATATATCGGCTTTTGATTTAAGTCAAAACACAATTTTAAAAACCTGGTGTGGGTATTGGAATAGATGGGGACTACTTGAGGGAGGAAAGAAAAGCAAGAGATGTAGAGGAAAGTCTGGGAGGAGAGTAAACACAAGCAAGGTACAAAGAGTTATGCCTGAAAATGTCATAATGAAGCCCACTATTTTGCATGCTAACAAAACATGGAAAATAAAAATAAATAAATAAAACCTGGTTGTTATTATGGAGATATTAAATTTTGGTGGGATATTTGTTCATGCAGTGTAAATTGCCATGAAGGAAAAGAGCAACTTTAAGGTGGCCTCTGTAACACATAGCATGGGCAACGTGACTTAAGCTGAATGCTGGAGATTTAATTTAGCCCTGTCACAATAGAGCAAAGGTTGTGACCATATGAGAATAAAACATAAGAGAGAAGTTATGCCCGTGTCTATAAGAACAGCGTTTTAAAACTGCTAATTTAGGAGCAAGCAAGGCATTCGAGTGAGAGTAAATCCACTTTTAATTTGTACGTTTGTTGAAGAAATAGAGTATTTTGAGCTACCAAAAATGGAGCAGTTTAAAAGGAAAATGGCTATAAATGCTTTCATACAAAATTCTAATTTGCAAACCACCTAGATTTGCTGCACATACTAAGATGTTAAAATAGCCAGCTTTTTATAAAGGGGGTTAGTGAGAAAAGAGATTTGAGGAAATTTAATAGTATTGTGGATTTGGTTTGTTGTAGCAAACAGGCATAGGTAACAAAGTATCAGGATTAAGAAAGGAAACTATGGCAGAGTGCTAC
>JANHMN010000015.1:3339622-3378393 GCA_030674055.1 Rhabdomys pumilio | reverse complement strand
CCAGCCCCAGCCCCAGCCCCAGCCCCAGCCCCAGCCCCAGCCCCAGCCCCACTCCCTACCCCCTTGTGAAGAAGTGCCATCGCCATCGCTTTCATTGGTGATGAACTCGGGGGGAATGTGTTGGGGAGAGATGCCCTGGCAGATACAATATCCCAGACTTTGCGAAATGCAAAGAAGGCGTTGATTATGAGCACAATGGTATTTGATGGCTCTCGGCTGAGTTATTGATATATTAGAGAAAGACAATGTGAGTCCCTGAAAGCTAAGTGTGGAAGTTAGTGTCTTCCAAAGGGACCTAAGAGACTCTTAGTCTCCAGCAGCGGGAAGGCCAAGATGCTGTGGGCAAGGGTGTAATTTTATACGAATAGCAGCTTTTCCTACAACACTGTCAAGGAGCTAGTCGGATGAGTGGGGCTTTGCAAGTTAGAGGTGGACAGGACATCAGAATCAATGCTCCCACAACTTTGAAACTTTTCCCAGGGGTTTCTGGTTCTGCAGATGTGACTCTTGTTTATTGAAGGACAACCTGAGTCACCCATGGAACAACACTACCTCCCACTGCTTCCAGAGAACCACGCTCACGTTAGAATAACACACATCAGGGGTCGTTTGATAAATAAGAAAGGATGAAGTTCCTCTGGGACTGCAGGACCAGACCAATATGTATCAGCCAAACCAAGATTGCTTATGGTTGGATCTGGGAATGACAGGTCACAAAAGATGAAGCATAAAATTGGAGAAGAATGGCCATATTTACATGGAAGCAGCCTGAGGTGAGAGATGACTTGCCACCCTGGCAGGGGCTCCAGGGAATGCCTTTATTATGGTGGTAAAATGACTCCATAGAACTTTAGAGAAAATTACAGCCACTCTAAGGTGAAATGCCAGAACTCTCGTGATATATGGTAGAAGACTAGATAAGATAAATCTTGTTGCTTGAGACAGTGTCCTAACCCAGAAACTCACTAATTAAAAGAGAGGTCAGTTCCCCAGCAAGGGAGTACAATAATGATGTCAGAATTCCTGTTCACAAGACCTGTGGTCATTTATCTAGGCAACCACACACTGAAGATGCAAAATTTGTGAACATTTTTAGAAATTCTGGATGTGAGTTCTGATTTGACAATCATGTCTAGAGAACTCCAGGCTGTAGAATTCCCTAACTGACATGGAGCTTATATAACCAAATAACCAGTGACTCCCTGGCCCTCATTTAGGTAACGGATGTCATCTGGGCCCACAGTCTCACCTAGTCCTCATTGTCCTGTCTCCAAACTGCACAACTGAAATAGATGCTATGATGCTTAGTTTAACTGCCAATTCAACATCCAGGAGGTGACCTGCCAGGCTCATCTGTGAAGAATGGGAAGAACAGTCTAAAGTACCAAAATATGTGTGTGTATGAGAGATGGTTACGCACCTGGGGATAGGCAGAGATTAGTGCTATCTTTAAATACCTGAAGGATATGGGGCTGATGGGTCCTACCATTTCTCACTGAATATGCTACTTTGGACTTGACGAGAGTCAGGCAGATATTAAAGGATAACACTGGACTACACAAAACAGCCACATGGTAACTTTAGTTGAAGATGTTATGTCAGGCACAGTATCTTTCCTAGAACCCATCAGGTGTCAAAATGAGTCACATTTACATCGAATAAAATGTTTCCTGTCTGTAAGGACAAGAGTTCACAATCCCAGTGGTCACAGTGCAATCAAAACGGAAAATGGATTGCATTGGTCCACCATACCAATGATGTCATGTCACTCAAACAGAATCAAGAAGAAACAAGAACACTGGTAGCCACATGAAGTTATGTGCACTTCTGTGCATTTGCAATAAACAATAAGACCCAGAGACACAGCAAAGAGAACTTTGTGTGTTCTGCGATATTAATTTTTAATCATATTAATTGTACAAAATAAAAGATTTCACTGTAACATTCCTGTATGCTCATATACCTGTGCATTGTGCTCACACAAAAACTATTCCACGGAATCTCACCTGCACCTTAGAAAACTGATTGAATTCTGCATCGTAGAAAACCCTTTTTGTAGTCTCATTTTTTTTTAAGCAAAGACTTTTGAGAATCAGTGACCCAAAGAAGATAGGTCATTTTTTTTCCAAAGTAAAGGGCAAATTATCATTTTCTATACCCCTACTAAGAAGAGAGCATGGGGCTTAGAAGACGGCTCAGCAGAGAAAGTGCTTGCAGTGCAAATTTGAGGGCTGAAATTCGTAAGTCCAGCACCAGTGTAGATGTGAGGCGGGTGTTGCAGCCCACATGTAACTAAGGGAGCAGAGAGAGAGGATCTCTGGATCGAGACGGCTAGCTGATTTAGCCTAATCAGCAAGCAGTGCATTCAAGTGAGAGATACTGCCTCAGTGGATAAGGAGAGTCATTAAGGGAGACACCCAGTTTTGCTCTGTGTGCACACATGTGTGCACACACTTAAATACACATGTGTCACATAGCCCAGGAGAGGGACTACAATACCTTAACTATGATACATCCAGAACTGTCTATTGTCTCAACCAAAACCCAAAGGAAGGTGATTAATTTCAAATCATTAACAGGGCTAAAGGTCACAGCAATGCACACAGTCAGGAGGCCCAGACCTTTGCTGTCTATTCTGGAAGCACATCCATGCAGTGGGAGGAGGAGACACAGCTTATTTCATGAATGCGGTTGCTTAGTATGGGGTAAAAAATGAAACAAACTGCTACTGATTATAGATCCCGGAGAGTGTGATCCCAGAAGAGCAGTAAAGAGGAATTCTCTCCGTGGGTAGAGGTTTCAGTAGCTTACCTCTTCAGCCATCTTGGCTCTTTGATGGGAGAGTAGAACACGGTAAGAATGCGAGTGGATCCATGGGCACTGGTGAACAGGTCAGTGAGTCATCCAGGGATCTAGGAAGAGAAAGATTGAAAGACCATTCACAGATGTGTGGGAGGAAATTCGTGGATTACATGCAGGGGTGTACACAAAGTGTCCAGATTCCATATTGTATGTAGATACCCACTAAGGGATCATTACTATGAAAATGAACTGGCCCAGCCAATCAATGTCAGCTATTCCCTGTGACTAGCTGCTCCAATTCTGATACAACTGGACATGACCAGAGTAGCTGTGGTAGCAGGGATGGAGACAACACTACACATGAGTAGAAAGCATGGGTTCCTGGTTTGTAGTGTTGACATAACTTCTGCTGTGTCAGTACAGAACCCAAAACTGAGCCCCCAATGCTTCCATTCTCAAGGAGACCAGTTAGTCTGCTAATGCTAAGATGACTGTATACACCCTACCTGTAACCATAGCCCATCAGACAGTAGCCATAAGGCATAAGGCACAGCTTCATGTTTCCTTCTCACAGGCTCTTGGTCATTCCTAATATCCAAAGGCCAGCATAGGGTCTGACCCATGGATTTCTGATTCTCCCATCACACAAAGTAACGTACAACCCCTGAAATAAGTGTGACAAAGTACACAAGGTCGTGGGATCCACTGGGTTTAGCACATTGCCAGGAACTGACAGCCTGTTAGAAAGAACTTTGGCTGGTGAAAATGAGATTCTAGCAGGGTGGTAAATGCTCTATCAGGGAACATTTTCAGGGCTGCAGTTTATAATCAAAATCAAGATAGACTGGAGTGCAGAAACGAAAAATATGACATAGAGTTGCCCCAGCTTTGAGTGCATACTGAACTCTGAGATAACTTGAACTCCTCGCCTTTACTGAACCAAATGGATTTAGATTCCCAGATAATCAATGGAATTTTATTTTATTTTTGAAAGAAATCTCTGTACGACACAGAATATTTCAAGCTCTGCTATGTACATAAACAATTCGATCTTCCTACTTCCCAGTAGTGATCATCCTGGTGGGGTTGGTTGTTGACTCTTAACTTAGTTAGGGTTTCACTGTTGTGAACAGACACCATGACCAAAGCAACTCTTAAAAGGACAACATTTAATTGGGGCTGGCTGACAGGTTCAGTTCATTATCACTGAGGCAGAAACATGGCAGCGTCCAGGCAGGCATGGTGCAGGAGGAGCTGAGAGTTCTACATCTTGTTCCAAAGGTAGACAGGAGAAGATTGGCTCCCATGGAGGAGGGTATCATTGCCCATCCCCACAGCAGGACACTTCCCCCAACAAGGCCACACCTCCTAATAGTGCCAGTACCTAGGCCAAGCATATTCAAACCACCACAACTCTGAATATTGAGAGAAGGTACATTTGCTTCTACATAATGAGACAAAGGAGGGTATGCTTGGTACCTAGGGGATCCACTGGGATATCTCTTATTCACATTTCCAGAACTGAACAGGACTAGGCAAGTGCAGCAGCCACAGGCTAAGAAGGCCAGTGAGACCATGGGCTTCTGCTTCAGAAATGGATGACCTCACCAGCTAAACCACTCGGGCCAGCAGAAATGCCAAGCGATTGTGAAAGCACTACAAGCTGACAACGACTATAAACTGTAGTTTAAGACGAGCTTTACAGTTTGTGGTTCACCCTGTCATGCTTCCTCTTACTCCTCTTCAAAAGAGATCAATGTCCTGTGGAAGTTGTACCCAAATTTTAGTCTACAGAACAGATACTAAAATCTCGAACAGTGGTTACATTTCCGTAACCCCGTCACTGGGGAGACACATGCAGGAGGGCCAGACACTACCCAAGGAGTTCAAAGCCAGTCTGGAATATAGGTGAAACCATGTCTTTTTTCTGTGCATGCTTTTTCTGGGCTACAGTTGAGGAGTTTAACTTGAGTTTATGGTCTCATTCTGGAAAGAAGCCCCAAATGAGTGTCAACCAGTGGGTGAAGGAGGAAATGAAGACCCTTCTAAGCACTGATTCTAGTCTAAGTTCTTCACAAGGTCAGAAACTAAGGAGAGATAGCTAACAGTGTGATCACACAGATAGAAGGATATCCCAGAAACCAGAGAGGGTGGCACGTGCCTTTAGTACCAGCACTTGGGAGGCTGAAGCAGGAGTTCTATGAGTTGGAAGCCAGCCTGGTCTACATAGTGAGTTTCAGGACAGTCAGAACTACATGGAGAGACCTTGTCCCAAATAAACTACATACATACATACATACATACATACATACATACATACATACATCATTCATACATACATACATCATACATACATACATCATACATACATACATACATACATCATACATACATACATCATACATACATACATACATCATACATACATACATACATACATACATACATACATCATACATACATACATCATACATACAAAAATGGAAGTCTTCTGGGATTACTTCATTGTGATCTTGTTAAAAGGAGAAAGAATAGATGTGATTACAAACAGAAGCAGATTGGTCGGGACAATTGTGAAGCTCAGTAATGAATACCAAGTAATTCAACCTTATTTTCTATACTTTATACTGTAAATGGTTTTTAAATGTTATTTGATAACTACCAGTTATTAATATGACTCAGCCAGGCCCCCAGTAATTAAGGTAGAGTACTATAGATTTTTTTAATCAGCTTTAGCACAATTACTAGGCAAATTACCAATAATTTATTTTTCAATAAGTTAGACTGTTTTGATAAGTTAGTACTTCCCAAGTACTTGCTGTTTGAGTCTCACCTGGGTCATTTCTGCTCCATCAGCCTGTCCTTAGGAGGCATTTCACTCAGCCATGTGTTCCTGGTCCATCACATCTAATGGAGACTTCCTGTTCTCTCCATCTCCCTCTCCTTCTTCTTCTCTGCTTCTTCTTCCTCATCTTTCTCTCCTCAGAATCCCTACATGAGACTCCCATCCGAATAACTGAAACCTCGCCTACCTCTATTCTCCCCAGTGGGAAAAACCACTTTAATTTAACCAATAGCTTTAAATTGGAGAGCAAGGCACACACACACACACACACACACACACACACACACACACACACTCACACTCACAGGCTGGTATCTGGTATACATGAGAATCTGCTCACTGGGGGCAATGAGATCTTGGCATTCAGAATTTAGCATTTGTATACACAGCACCAGACCAACTCCCAACATTAGTCATACTTGAAAGTTTACAAAACAGGCCGAGTGGGCATCCGTAAGTACTGCCTAATCCTAAATAGGAAGCACTGCTTCCCTTTTCTTCATCCCAACGGTGCTGTCCTAGGCTCCCTTGGCAGCCCTACACAGAATTGGAAGGCAGTCTTACCCTTATGAAGATGTCCTCATGAGATGCAGAAAATAAACAAGGTAATTAGCACTAGGAAGGCATCTTCGTGCTATCTGTGTGTTGAACTTGTTTTTAATCCCTCCTCTGAGGACACAGATGGAGCCTTTGGGATGTATAGCTGACTGTGATCAAAGAAGTTCAATGAAAAACATCACAAGAAAGCAGTAAGCACACAAAGTTGTGTGCATAAGCTCTCCCTGCACATGCTAACGCCACCTAGAAAGTAGAAATGCAATCTCCCATCTCTCAAATCTAGCAGTACTTGCTTTGTGAAGTCACCACCATTGCAAGATTCTTTGTGAAGTAAGAATTACTACTACCCCAGTGAGCGTGGAAGTGAGATATCACTGGTTGACCAGAGCCAGTTTAGCTCCAGAAGGGCTTCCATCCTGAGGGAAAAAAAAATTAGTTTGTATTATCATTTTATACTCTAAACCACAGGTGGGATGGACAAATCAGCAAGATTTTACAGAAGTATATGTGGCAGTGAGCTGATGGTTATGAGAAACAACCCATTGCTTTCATTATTTCTCCTGGTCGTTCTGTTCCAGGGAGCAAGTGACACATCATGTTTGGTAAATGGCAACAGGAGCAGTGTTTGAAATAGATCACTAATAAACCAATAAATAAGTATCTAATAACTGGTCGTCTGTACTCTACTTCACCACTTGTAAGGAACCAGAAGTGAGTTATGCATTCACTGGAGTGGTTTTTTGCTAGAAGACCTACAAGGTACAGAAGATAAAGTCAGTGCATACCTCACATCCCATCATGGAAGGTGACTGGGAAGATCCTTATGCAGAAGCTCTGTTGTATGTGCTTGGTTCTGGATAGGTCACATGTGACACTCTAAACCAACCATTTTCTTTCTTTCATTTATTTATTTATTTATTTATTTATTTATTTATTTATTTATTTATTGAGACAGGGTTTCTCTGTATAGCCCTGGCTGTCCTGGAATTCACTCTGTAGACTAGACTGGCCTCGAACTCAGAAATCCGCCTGCCTCTGCCCCCCAAGTGCTGGGATTAAAGGTGTGCACCACCACTGCCTGGCTAAACCAACCATTTTCACCAGGAGAGTCTGCTCCAACACTGGCATCTTGGCTCCTTCCTTAGGCTGAGAATACCAGCCAGCCTGGACTGTGCACCAGTGGCAAGACTGCTTTTTATATTGGAATCAACAGTAGGTGAGAACTCTAAGAAAACAGAAGGGTTCTTGTTACTTCTCTGTTGCTATAAGTACTGTCTTAGGGTTTTCAAGAAATACAGAACTAATAGAATATTTCTATATATTGAGGGAAATTCTTGGAATGACTTACTCTCTGCAGTCCAACTAATCAAAAAAGGGCAGCAGTAGATGAGAAGTTCAAGAATCTAGTAGTTGCTCAGTCCCATGAGGCTAGGTGTTTCAGCTGGTCTTCTATATAAGCTGAAATTCTGAAGAAGTAGGTGCCAACAGGTGTGCTGGCAAGTAAGTGTAAGCAAAGCAGAGAACACACGCTTTCTTTTTCTATTGTCTTTATGTAGGCCTCCAGCAGAAGGTACGGCCCTGCTGTTTACCACCACACCTGGAGTTGGAACCTGCTCTGTCCCTGGCTGGCCTTGAACTCGGATCTACTTGCCTCTGTCTTCTTGAATTAAAGGCATGTACTACCTTGCCTGGACCCAAGCTTTTCATGGTCACTATGCCTCAAGACCTGGATCACAGGTGTGCCCTTCATTCTGGGCTGTAGTTCATTTCAGATGTAGTCAAGTTGACAACCAGGAATAGCCATCACAAATACCATAACCAAAGCCTCTTGGGGAAGAAAGGGTTTCTTTCATCCTACAAGGTACAGATCTTTATCCAGGCAACTCCCGGAAGGCGCTTGAAGAAGAAACTCAAGCAGAGACCATGGAGGAGGGCTTTTACCTGGTTTCCTCTCTCTCTGATTTTCCCAGCTACCTTTCTTATTCAACTAAGATTCACTTGTCTTGGGAAGGTACCACCCATGATGAGATAACAATAACAGTTAATCAAGGATGCCACATAGATATGCCCACAGGCCAATCCAAAGGAGGCAACTCTTCAGTTGACATTTCTTCTTCCCGAGTGTATCAAGGTGACAACCAAGATTAGCCGTCGCAGAGAGATTTCAAACACAGTTGAATGAATTTGAAAATTATATGGGAATACTTCTAGTTGACAAGTTACAGAAGAACAGTTAGTGGAGTTTAGGAGTCAGGACTCAGCGATGCCAAGTGTTGCTGTGTGCAGGATGATCTGCAAGGGAAGACAGCTCCCCACGGTTCTGTAGAACCTTCTTGACCCATTCAGCATCAGGACAATATGTCCCCTACAGTGAAGGTAACACTGAATTAAGGTCATTGGTATTGAATGACACACCATCACCATCCTGACTCATGCCTTAATACACATGAGCCAAAGAAAGAAAGGGAGGGAGGGAGGAAAGGAGGGAGGTAGGGACAGATGAATGGAGGAATGGAGGGAGGGAGAAAAGGGAGGGAGGGAGAGAGGAAAGGAAGGAGGGAGGAAGGGAGGGAGGGAAGGGGAGAGGGAGGGAAGGAGAGAGGGAGGGAGGGAGAGAAAAAAGGGAGGAAAAGAGAGGGAGAGAAGAAAGAAGGAAGGAGGGAAGGGAGGAAGGAAGGAAGGAAGAGAAAAAAGATCTTGTCTCTAGATATTAAATAATAGGCAAGGCTATACTCATTTGTAAGATAGGCACACTACATTGTTTTGTCTCATCCCAACAAATTAGCATTTCTGGCTTGGATACCACAAGAGCCTCACAATTGCTTTGCTGCTATGTGTGATCTTCCTCCAACCCATCTGCTAGGTCAGCATCTAGGACTCTGTTTCAACATACAAGCCTCAATCTGGGAGAGGGGACAGGGGTGGGGGTGAGGGGACAGGACAGGACAAGCTTTTAATTTCAGCATTCAGAGGCAGAAGGACTACAGAGAGATTCTGTGTCTTAGTTAGGGTTATCTTGCTGTGATGGAACACCATGACTAAAGAAACCTGGGGAGGAAAGGGTTTATTTGGCTTATACCATATCACTGTTAGACATCAAAGAAAGTCAGAACAAGAGTTCAAAGAGGGCTGGAACCTGGAGGCAGAAGCAGATGCAGAGTGCTGCTTTCTGGCTTGCTCCTTATTTCTTATAAAACCCAGGACCACCAGCCCAGGGACAGCATCACTCATGGTGATGAGTCCTCCCCATCAGTCACTGATTCAGAAGATGCACTACAGGTTTGCCTGGAACCCCCGCTTTTATGGAGGCATTTTCTCAGTCAGGGTTCCCTCTTCTCAGATGACTTTAGCTTATATAAACTTGACATAAAACTAGGCAATACACCCTGTCTCAAAAGTAAAACAAAAAGGTTAAAAAAAAAAAAACCATAAGCCTGAATCTACTACCATCAAAGTCTGAACCCTAGAAGGGTTTCCTACTAAAGACTCTGGATAAATCTGCTTCCTGCTCATCTCTCACCTTTGTTCCGCTCACTACAGCCAAATGACTCTCTGACCTCATCCTTTCTCAGGAAGCCATGGCCTGATCCTCTCTAAGGTAACCATGGCCTCCTCCTTTCTCAGGCAACCATGACCTCATCCTTCATCCTTTCTCAGGAAGCCATGGCCTGATCCTCTCTAAGGTAACCATGGCCTCCTCCTTTCTCAGGTAACCATGCTCCCATGACTGGAAGAACCCTTTCACCTGTTTACATTTTGTTCCTCTTCATTGGGGGCTTCTTATAGAATGCGAAAGACACGAAAAGTGTGTTCACAAAATCCGTGCCTTTTTTATTACTACTTCAGAAATAGTGCATAAAAACATAATAAGCAAGCGGTATTTGTGGTAACAGAAAAATTTTTCCGCAAAGGTGTGAGTACTTATATTAAGGTAACCAATAAATACCTACAAGAAAAAGATAGGAAGAAATGTATACTTGGATACATCATTCTGTTACAAGAGCACCAGTAACAGGAAAAAAGATTTAACAAAAACAACCAGAGAAAAAGACCTGTTTTCTAGCCTTTTGAATTAAAGCTTATGAATAAAATTATATATACTTAACTGTATATTGCGTTGCTTTAATAGATGTATAGACTGTGAGATCATTATGGCAATAAGATGATTAGCATATCTATCAGCTTATAGGTGTATGTATGTAATTGAAAAGAACATAGATCTACCTTTTTTATTAAATGTATTTATTTATTAACTTTACAACCCAATATCAGCCCTTCCTCTCCTCTCAGTACCCCCTATGTAAGTCCTGCCCCCATTTGCCTTAGAAGGGGAAATTCCCTTTTGGGCGTTAACCCCCTTAACACCTAAAAACCCCCACCCTTCCAACCCCCCAACCCTCAACCCCACCTACCTACCCACCCAACCACCCACTCTCCAGTCCTCCAACACCCCAGTCCCCAAACGCCTAACCTCCCTACCCCATACATTAAGTTGCTGAGAGACTAGGCACATCCTCTCCCACTGAGGTCAGACAAAGCTGTCCATTTAGACATGCAGGATCCACAGGCAGGCAGATAGGCGACAGACTCAGGGACAGCCCCTGCTCCAGTTATTTGGGGTATCCACATAAACACCAAGCTGCTCATCTGCTAAATATGTACAGAGGCCGAGGTCCGGCCCATGCTCACTCTTCGGTTGGTGATTCAGTTTCTGGGAGCCCCCAAGGGTCCTGGTTACTTGACTCTGTTGATCTTCCTGTGGAATCCCTGTCATCTTTAGGTCCCTAAACCTTTCTCTAAATCTCCGTAAGACTCCCAGAGCTCCATCTACAGTTTTGGTGTGAGCCTCTGAATCTCTTTCTATTGACAGTTGGGTGGAGCCTCTCAGAGGACAGTGGTGCTAGGTTCTGATCTGCAAGCATAACGGAATATCATTAATAGTATTGGGCACTAGCTCTTGCCCATGGGATGGGTCTCAATTTGGGGCAGCCATTGGTTGGCCATTCCCCCTGTCTCTGGTCTTTGTCCCTGCACATAGTGTAGGCAGGACACATTTTGGGTCAAAGGCTTTGTGGGCAAGTTGCTGTTCTTATCCTTGGAGCCCTGCCTGCCTACAGAAAGTGTCCACTTCAGGATCCATATGCTCAACTCCTAGAAATCTCAGCTAGAGTCACCCCCTTAGACTCTCTGGGGTCTCCCCTCCATCCCAGGTCTCTGGTACAACACAGAGATCGCCCCCCAGCTGATCTCCCTTGTCTCTCTTCTGCTCTCTCTACATATGCTCTTTCCCACACTCTGCCTGCTCGCTTTCTCATCTCCTCTTCTTTCATCTCTCCAATATCTATTTTGTTTCCCCCTCTGAGAAAGATTCAAACATCTTCCCTTGTGCCCTCCTTATTATCTGGCTTCTTTGGGTCTGTTGATTATAGCCTGGTTATCCTGTACTTTAGGGCTACTATCCATTTATAAGTGAGTACATACCATGTGTGTCCTTTTGGGTTTAAATTACCTCACTCAGGATATTTTCTAGTTCTATCCGTTTGCCTGTGAAATTCATGTTGTCTTTGTTTAGTGATGGCTTAATTGGGTTATATGGATTGTCAGTATCTAATGTATAGATATATAGACTGTGAGATCATTATGACAATGAGATGATTAGCATATCCATCAGTTTATGGGTATACATGTGTGATTGATAAGAACCTTACATCTACCTTTAAAAAATCAATTTAATAGCTGGGCGGTGGTGGCGCATGCCTTTAATCCCAGCACTTGGGAGGCAGAGGCAGGCGGATTTCTGGGATTTCTGAGTTCGAGGCCAGCCTGGTCTACAGAGTGAGTTCCAGGACAGCCTGGACCACACAGAGAAACCCTGTCTCAAAAAAAAAAATCAATTTAATAAAATAGTCATTGGAGGTGGATGAAGAAAGGGCAATGGGTGGGAGAGGGGATGGAAAGGGAAATGGAGGACAGATCAGGTGTGGGAGAGCCAGGGAGAGAAGGCCAGGAGAGTGAATGAAAATCAGAGGGGCCACATCTCTAAGACATGCCAGAAACATGGGATAGGGGAGGCTCCAGCGAGTCTATGAGGGTGACTCTGGCTGAGTCTCCAAGCGGTGGGGGATATGGAACCTGAAGTGGCCATCTCCTGTAGCCAGGCAGGACTCCCAGTGGAAGGACAAGGATATCAACCCACTCACAAACCCTTTATCCCAAAATTCTTCCTGCCTACAAAAAGTACAGAGACAAAGATGGAGGAGAGACTGAGGAAATGGCCAAACAATGACTGCTCAACTTGAGACCCATCCCATGGGCAATTAATGATACTCTCTGCGGTAGTTTGAATACAATTGGCCCAGAGAGTGGCACTATTAGAAGGTGTGGCCTTGGAGTAGGTGTGGCTTTGTTTGTGGAAGTGAGTCAGTTTGAGGGTAGGCTTTGAGACTCTCCTCCTAGCTGCCACCTAATTGACACTGTAACTGTGTTTTCAAAAGGCCATTCCATCTTTCTATCAGACCAGCCTAGTATGAAGCAAAGATCAAGTCCAGGTGTGGTGGTACATGCTTTAAATCCCTGCGTTCAGGAGACAGAGGCATGCAGATCTTTCGAGTTCAAGGACAAACTACAGAGCAAGTTCGAGGATAGCCAAGCTTAGGTAGCGAAGGGGCTGGAAAACAGAAAACTAATAGTGATGTGACAGAGCAAGGGGGACATGTTCTAACTCCAGAAGCAGTAGAACTCAGCAGCTTTGGCCATGTGGCTCTGGCTTTCGAGTCACGACTGGAAGCAACTACTGGAACAATTGATGCTGGCTAGATAGAACTAAGAAATTAGAGGTGACTAAGAAGAGACCAGCATCACTGAGGTAAAATCTTCTGGGGAGTGTTTTCTTAGAGCACAAAGAAGCAGTGTTCCAGTGCTTGAGGGCAGAGCTGAGGGTTGGGCTCAAGCCCTGTGGAAGATCCCAGAAGATCATGTGTGGATTCCAGACATTGGAACAAGAAACTGTAAAGTTGAAGTTGCCTTGGAGACTTCAAGATGTTCAAGACGCAAAGCCGTGGGATACCTACTGAGGAAAGCTACTAACAGGGAGTGGAGCTGGCCAAAGAGAAAGAACTGTTACAGTCAGCAAAGCAGAAAGGAGTTGGGCATCAGACATGGAGATGCAGAGTTTGGAGTTTGCCCAGCTGGCTTTTGGTCTTGATTTTTTCCGGGATTTCCTCACTGTGACATTTTGGAATGGTAACGTAGAATCTGTGAAGTTGGAGGTATGTGATCTGCTTTTTAATTGTGCTTTATAGGGGATTACAGTTAGGCGACTGAATGAATCTCAGAAGAGACTTGGAACATTGGACTTTTAAACATTGTTTAAAATGTGAGAGACTATGGGGACCTTTGCAGTTGGACTAAATGTATTTTTGCATTATACTATGTCTAGGTATGGTCCACATAGACTCCTGTGTTTGAACAAGCCTGTGGGGGCCAGGGAATGTAGTTTGAATATGCTTGGCCCAAGGAGTAGCACTGTTAGGTGTGCCTTTGTTGGAGGAAGTGTGTCAGTTTGAGGGTGGGCTTTACGACCCTCCTCCTCGCTGCCTGGAAGTCATAATGGACTGAAACTCTGAACCTGTTGCCAGCCCCAATTAAATGTTGTCCTTTATAAGAGTTGGCTTGGTCATGGTGTCTCTTCACAGCAGTAAAACCTGAAGACATGCTATTATCCTTGCAGACAGGAGCTTAGCATAACTGTCCTGTGAAAGGCTCCTCCACCCAGTAGTTGACCAAAACAGATGCAGAGACCCACAGCCAAACATTAGATGGAGCTCAGGGAGTTTTGTGGAAGAGCTGGGAGAAGGATTGAGGGACTCAACGAGGAGATAGATTCTATAGAAAGACCAACAGAGTCACCTAACCTAGACCCTTGTGAGCTCCCAGAGACTGAACCACCAACAAAAGAGCTAGCATGGGCTGGACCTAGGACCCACACACATATGTAGCAGGTTTGCAGCTTGGTCTTCATGTAGGTCCCCCAACAACTGGAGTGGGGTTGTCCCTGACCATTGCCTACCTTTGAGCCCTGTTCCCCTGAGTGCCTTGTCTACCCTCAGTAGGAGAGGATGTGCCTAGGCCTGCAGTGACTTGATGTGTCAGGTTGTGTTGGTACCCAGAGAGGGTCTCTCCCCTCATCATAGGAGAAGATGAGGGGGGATAAGTGGAAAGGCAATGTAAGGAAGGCATTGGGAAAGAAGGGAGGCTGCTGCACCTGATTGAGATAAAAAGTGAATAAGTAAATTAATGGAAAAAATTTCATCTATTCAGTCATCAAACATTAGATACCTAGGGTAACTTTCTCTTCCTACTTAACTGAAACTTTAATTCATTTCCTCCAACATAACTACAGCTTCAGAAACCACCATTACACTCTGATTCTAAAGTACCACTAAACTTTTTTCAACTTCACACAACCTAAAGTCACCTAGGAAGAGGGACTCTCAATTAAAGAGTCATCTTGATCAGATTGGCCTGTAGACATGTCTGTGAGAGATTGTCTTGACTGATACTTGATGAGGGAGAGCCTGGCTCACTATGGGTGGCGTCACCCCTAGGGAGGAGGGCTTGAGCTATATTAGAAAGCTACCTGTGCATGAGCATTGCTTCATGGTTTCTACCTCATGTTCATGTCTTGACATCCCTCAGCGATGGACAATGACTGACCAGAAGGGTAAGATGAGAGAAAGCCATCCTTCCCCTAAGTTTGTTGCTTTCAATCATGGAGTATTAATCACAGCAATAAAATAGGTTAACATATATCATATCATGCAGTATTTGTCCTGTGCCTCTATTACCTCCCTTAGAATTGTGTCTTCCAGCATTGCCTGTATTGTCACAGATGAGATTATTTTTCAAGGCAGAGTGACATTCTGCTATATATGAATTACACTGCATATATATATATATATATATATATATATATATATATATATACATTTTCTCACCCATTAATCTGTCAGTTTACAAAGGTTGATTTCTATATCTTGCCTATTATCAGAGTACAGCTAGCCCCTCAACACACAAATTTCATTTCTTTAAAGCATATTCCCAGGAGCACTATGGCTGAATCACAAGGCAGCTCCATTTTTAACACCTTGAAATACTGTTCTACTCTTTGTAATCGATGTCACAATTTGTATCTGTTCAACAACTGTGCCGCAGTTCCTTTTTTATTTCATCCTTACCAACAAGTGCCTTTAATGTTTTAAATAGGCGTGAGGTGATATCTCATAGTGGTTTCCATTCTAATTTCCATAATGATTCAACTTATGAACAATTTATATATTAACCATTTATATTCTCCTTTTTCCTGAGTCTTCCCTTCCTCCTCTTCTCCTTCATTGATTGGGACTCACAAACGCCTATGTCCTCCACCACTGAGATACATCCCTAGACCTATGTGTTGCTTTAGAAAAACATCCCATTTTTAAAACTGTATTTTCTTACTGCCGTACTATTTAAATTTCACATACATTCTAAATATTAATCCCATATAGATTTCTACTTTGCCAATGCTTTCTCTTCCCCCCACACCCCCTCTCTTTGTATGTTGTCTCTGCGCTCTCTTTCCTTTGCAGTGCAGGAGAATTTTAGTCTGATGTAATCTCACTTGTCTATGTTTGTTCTTGTTTTGTCTTGGAGTTCATATCCCAAGAAAATGATTGCCCTAACCAATGGCAAAAAAAAGCATTTTTCATAAAATTGATTTTATTAGGATTTGGCTCATATACTTACCCATTGTGATTTTTTAAATGTCCATATAAAATTTTTATACAGTATGAGAAAGGTCCCAATTTTGTTTTTTTACATAAGGATATCTGGGTTTCACAGTAAAGTTTACAAAAAAAAAAAAAAAAAATAGCCGGGCAGTGGTGGCGCACGCCTTTAATCCCAGCACTTGGGAGGCAGAGGCAGGCAGATTTCTGTGTTCGAGGCCAGCCTGGTCTACAGAGTGAGTTCCAGGACAGCCAAGGCTACACAGAGAAACTCTGTCTCGAAAAACCAAAAAAAAAAAAAAATAATAATAATAATAATATTTCCCCACTGACTCTGCTCAGTTGCTTATTTAAACTTTAGTTGACTATAGACCAGGTGTAGAGTTGCACACCTTTAATTCCATAGGCACATAGGCGGCAGAGGCAGGTAGATCTCTATGAATTTAAGCCAATCCTGGTCTTCGTAGTAAGTTCCAAGCCATCCAGGCCTACACAGTCAGACCTGTTTTTTAAAAAAGGAAGAAAACGTAGTTTAATAATGATTGCTTTGGGGGCTTGATAGTGCTGACTCAGTGGTTAAGAGCACTTATTGCTCTTGCAAAGGACCCAGGTTCAATTCCCAACATACATATGGAAGTTCTCAATCTCCTCAGGCATCAAGTATGCATGTGTACACAGTTATACATTCAAGCAAAACACTCATAGGCAAAGAATAATGAAATAAATAATAAATTTTAAAAAATGATTTTGAATATATAGATCCTTTTGGGTAGTATAGACATTATTCCAATTCCAACCAATTTGTAAGTATTTATTTATGACTTCTTGAATTTCTGTCTTTGGGTTTTAAGTTTCCTAGCAAGCTTTTTTCTGGGTTGGCGATATAGCTCGCTTGTGTGGCAGAGCCCTGGTGTCTGGGCTTGGATCAATACCAAGCTTTTGTTTTCTTGCTTAAATTATTTCTAAGATGTTTTTATGTGTTACTGTGAATGGAATTTTTTTCTTGATTTCTCCTCCTAATATATCATTGTTGTTATATGAAGATTATATTAATTTGAGTTAATTTATTTTGTATGTGAGGTATGCATACTGCCTGGAAGCCAATTTTCTCCTGTTTGCCTTCAGAACAAGATGTAGAAATCTCACCTTCTTCAACACCATGCCTGCCTGGATGCTGTCATGTTTCCTGATTTGATGATAATGGACTGAACCTCTGAACCTGTCAGCTAGCCCCAATTAAATGTTGTCCTTTGTAAAAGTTGCCTTGGTCATGGTGTCTCTTCACAGCAATGGAAAACACTGACTAAGACATCTTTTTCCATTTATATTTATGTGATAAATTAAAGCTTTAATATGAAAGGCAACACTTTGAAACATTAAACATGGAAGTTGTTCATAACCTTAAGGTTTAGAAAATGTTCTTCAAAGACTGTGATGGACAAGTCACTTAGCCACGCCTCTGAGGCATGGTATAGGCTAAGGTGAGCCTATGAGAACACCTAAGAGGGGTTGTCTTTGAGATTACTGATGTAGGAAGATCCATCTTAACTTTGGCCAGGACCATTCCTGGGAGAGAAGAGTTTGTGTTGGGTAGGTGGTGAAAGTCAGGTGAGAACCAGTATGCACACACACTCGTTCTCTTCTGTCTGAGAATGTGACCAATTTACCACTACCACGACCACCATCAGCTCTTGACTTTCTTGACTTCCACTCCACTGATCCCCTCCCTCTTGGCAGCTAATTCCTCTTCTAATCATCCCTCCTTTTCTCCCTCCCTCCCTCCCTCCCTCCATCCCTCCTTATTCCTTTATGATCTAGTGAGTGTTGTCAATAGTGTTTACAAGAGCATAGGTTAAAGGTTATTCCCTGCAGCATGGGTATATCACCAGAAGCTACACCAATAAAGAGTATCTCTCTCCTTCCCCCAACCATTAGCTACCCTAAAGATCCTCAGAAAGGACTGGGGCCTTATGTGTTTCTCCTCAGCAACTGTAAATTGCCTAATCATTAGGGAGAGGTGGGCCCTCATCCCCTTTCTCCCTCCATGATGGAATGTAATAGACCCAATCTTATGCAGATAATCAACTTCTGTGAGTTCATGTTGGCAACAGCCATGCCATACCAGGTAGAGAGCACTCCACACATATACATGTACTCTGACTTACACACACATACATGTATACACATAGTGAGATCTGTACATAAACACATAAAATTTTTTTTACATTTTTTACTAACAGAAAAAGTTTTAAAATCTAAAAATAATACAAATGTTCTTCAACAATAAAAATAAAAATGATATGGAAATATTCAAATGGTGCTACCCTATACTCTAACATAAGCTATCTGTACACATCAATGCAATAAAATCTCATTAATTCTCTGTTCAGAAAAAAGCGAGTGCTAGAATACACACAATAATAGCATGTTCTGTTAAGCAAACTAAAAATGTGTAGTTTGTGGGATGGTGTGCAAATCCTGGAGGAACATTCGGGGAGGCACAGAAAGGGTTGTCACACTAAATTTAGAAATGTGTTTAACTGTAGGCACAAGTAAAAATATCAGTCACAAAAGTGGCACATGTAACATTTTAGGTGTTAACATTCATGTATCTTTGACATGACTTTGATGGCTTAGACCTCCAAATGTTTGTGTGTTGAAACATTGGTACCCTGCTGCTGTGCTCTCAGGGGGGAGATGGTGGAAAATTCAGGAAGTAGGGCCTCCTGGGAGGAAATCCATCACACGGCATATTCATGTAAGGGGATAGATATTGGAGCCCGGATACACTGCTCTTCTATCAGACAAGAGTCAGGAGCTCTAGCTGGTGTTGGTGACTGGACAATACTGGACAGACATCACTGTTCATTTCTGAGTCAGTGCATGGTCCACTGGCTAAGGTTGCCATGGGACAAAGCAGAGACACCTGCCCATTTCAGTGTTCTCTACTGGAATGTACCCTGTGGTGCTTCCTACTCAGAGACTTCATAGGAGCTTCTGCCTTGTTAGGAGTTTTTGTTGTTGAGGAAAAGGATGAGCAAATAAAGAAAATTCTTGAAAAGAGTTTATCCTCTACAAGGTCATCTCCTGAAGTACCCACCACTGATAGTCCACAAAGCATTTTCCAGCTTGCCTTGATTTCTGGTGAGAATGCCCATGTGCATATTTATATCAAGTGTGTTCACCATCTATACACTATTTCACACTCTTTCTTTGCATGTAAAGTGCAAATGGGTTTCACTGGACTTGGTAACACACACCTTACATAGTCATCAATGGTGCCAAAACTCACATATTTAACACAGTATATTAAGCAAATCCCTCATTAAGGCTGTTTGGTATTGATGATATTTATGATCTTTTAGTGTTTATGAAAATCTAGTAAACCAAACGTGTAACTCGTATATTTCTCAAGTTACTTTGCTGTGGCAGATTTCTAAAAGATAGTTTACTGAGTTAAAGAGATGCGTTTTTGAAACTTGCTGGTGTCTTTGCCAGTTACCCAGCACAAGCGACATTTTCCAGCCAGCCGCCTGCAACTATGCTCACTCGCTCTGATTTTAACTATGTTGGGTGCTACCTTTGTCAGTTTCATTCTGCTTTCTGTTGATTTACATGTCTTAACACTGGTGAGACAAAATACATTTTGAGAATTCTTCCATACTCAATATGGAAGAAGAAAAATGAATAAGCCCTGTTGAGCGGCAATGTGAGATGGAAAGAAGAGGTTGGATTTACATGCTGGGGTGTGTAGGTCTTTGGTAATGGACATCTTAAGAGACAGTAATAGGCTGGATATGGTGGCTTATGCCTGTAACTGTGGCATGTTGGAATGTGGTAAGATTACCCTCTGCTTCTGGTCATCCTGAGCTACAGTTTAAGACAGAGAGGTGTGCAGGAAAGAGTGAGAACAGGAGGGAATAAGTAGCGGGATGGGAAATGCATACGAGGGTTATGGAGGAGCGGGACGAGCTTGGGGCACGCAGAGGAATATGGTGGGGATTCTCAGTGAACAGTTTCAGACACAGGGGCTGGGAACTCGGCCAGGAGTGAACTCCGTGCTGCAGGCAGATCTGTGTCAGTTAGTGCATAGGCATTGTTAAAGAGCCTGGTGAGGACACAGAGGGACCATGAGTGAAGAAACAGTGGACTTCACAGTCCACAGAGTACAAAGACTAGGAAGGAATTAGCCTTCAGAGCCAAATGCTGGCCATTACAGTTAAGAGGATCAATCCTCTACCCTGAAGTATAAATAATGGTGACTGGCTTCTCTGACTTAATCATTTTTGACTATGATGGATGAATTTAAGTACAAAAATGAACTAAAACAAAAGATTCCGATGCTTTAAATGTGACTCAATTTCCTGAATGTCACTGTCCCCATTGTACTGATCTCAGTGATAAACACCAGCAGTAAGGATATGTGGGTCAAGGAACACAGCAACCCTCAGCAGCCTAGCCCCAGCTTGTGAATCCACTCAATCTTACTCAAGAGCTTACTCTGGCATTTATTACGTGACAAGTTAGGAAAGCAGCTGGGGAGACTTACAAAGTGCTCTGAGTGAGTGGCAGTCTCTAGGAGAGCATGAAGTGGATGCTACAGTCCAAAGAAAGCACGAGTAAACAAGATCCAATAAACGCAGAACTAGATGAGCCCAGGAAATTGTTCTTACACTGCACCTACCTCTAAAACACAGGGTCATGTGTTTCCTTCCCCTCCATAACTGTCTCTTTAGGACATTTTCTTCCTGAAAAAGGAAAGCAGGGTGGCATGGTAGCACACACCTTTAATCCCAGGACTAGGAAAGCAGAGGTAAATGGATCTTTAAGAGCTATTCCACACAGTGAGTTCCAGGTTGGCCAAGGCTACATAGTGAAACCTGACTCAAAACCAAACTAAACCCCAAATCAAACAGAAGCAGAATACTACTTTATCAACGTGCTAGGCTTCCTTGGCAATTTACTGTTACAACCCAGGACACTTTAACTCAGAAACTTACTTCTGTATAGTTCCGTGGACTAAAAACCTGAGAACAAAATGCAAATAAGTCTAGCCCCTTCTGAGATTTCTGTCCATCCTTGGCTTCATAGGCAGCTAGACAGCTTCTCCCTCCCTCCCCTGGTCATCAACCTGTGTAGAACTGTATCCAGCTCTCCTCTCCTCACAGGGACGCAATCATACCAGGTTAGGGTTCATCCATGACACCTTACTTGACCTTGCTCCTTTAAAGACTTTTTGTCCAAATATAGTCACATTCACGAGCTCCAGGGATTTCAACATATGAATTTGGGTAAGACACCATTCAGGCCCACTGTATGTGCTATAAATTCAAAGAAAATTTCTAAAGAAATCAGTAACTATTAACTACACAGTGTCCGTTAGAGAGATTGATGGGAGCCCTGGAGTCAAAGGAGTTTGAATGGGTCAGGCTTCTGTCAGAAAGGGCATGGATGAAAGAGGCTGAGATGTAACCCTTCTACAGTGAGATCAGAGCTCACAGAAACCCACCCGAGGTGGAAGAGCAACCAGAAAGAAGCCATTCCCAGCCTCAGTCTGACAGGCAGTGGAAGGAATGAGGCTGCGGGCACTTGTGCTGTACTTGTAGTTAGGGCAGGACTACCAGCTCATCTCCTCTCTGGGCACCTCCCTGGAATAAGCCCTGCTGCTTCTACAAGACAGGAGAACCTATAGGATGTGTCCACACTAGCCACCATGGAGGTCAGGGTGGGTCCTGCAGGAGAGGAATGATTAACAGAGATTCTATGGGCCCCTTATTGCCCATTCAGTGTAAAGAAGAACTGGTGCAGGATTGGGCCTCACCCTGTGCCCTCAGATTTTGCCAGGAGCATCCCCAGAGGCAAAAGAGGAGCACTCAGGAAGTGGCTCAGTTTAGCCTTAGTATAAAGGCTCAAAAGAATAGTCTTGGGGAGCAGGGCACTTCGTTTTCAGTAAGGAACACAGAAAGTTAAAAATCAGATTTTCCCAGAAGCCTTGCATGAAGTTTCTGTGGCTGTTCTATCAAAGTCATATGAACATAGCAGCAGCGAGAGTGTATCTACAAAGCCCTAAAGCCCTGAAGGTCACAGTTCAGGAACTGGTGGGGTCTCATTGGCTGTCTCGGAAGGTTCTGGGGAACAGCCGCAATTTCAAATGGATAAATTTCGCTGCGCCTCTTGTTGTTTTGGTCATCAAAAGAATCTGAAAAACAGTCTCATTAAAGTTACCAATCTTAACTAACACCAGTCATGTGTCAATAAAAAATCTAACTAAGAAATTGAAACTGTGGCTGGGCGGTGGTGGCGCACACCTTTAATCCCAGCACTTGGGAGGCAGAGGCAGGTGGATTTCTGAGTTCGAGGCTAGCCTGGTCTACAGAGTGAGTTCCAGGATAGCCAGGGCTACACAGAGAAACCCTGTCTCAAAAAAAAACAAAAAAACAAAAAAAAAAAAAAAGAAGAAGAAAGAAAGAAATTGAAACTGTGAACTGAAGAGATGGCTCAGCGGTTAAAAGCACTGACTGCTCTTCCAGAGGTTCTGAGTTCAATTCCCAGCAGCCACATGGTGTTTCACCATCTGTAATGGGATCTGATGCACTCTTTTAGTGTGTGTCTGAAGACAGCTGCAGTGTATTCATATAAATAAAAAATACATTAATTTAAAAAAAAAAAAGAAATTGAAATTGCAAAAACGTCCCTAGTATTCTGCTACCTTTTCCTCTGGTTTTAGAAAATAAACTTGAGCCAGGCGGTGGTGGAGCACGCCTTTGATCCTAGCACTTGGGAGGCAGAGGCAGGTGGATTTCTGAGTTCCAGGCTAGCCTGGTCTACAGAGTGAGTTCCAGGACAGCCGGGGCTACACAGAGAAACCCTGTCTCGAAAAACCAAAAAAAAAAAAAAAGAAAAGAAAAAAAGAAAAGAAAAGAAAAAAGAAAATAAACTTGAAACATTAGCAGCTCAGTGGGTTATTAATATATCTAAATTAGACATTGTCTCCATGGTGTAAAATATTAAACACACTATTTAGGTTAAAGGAAACTTGGTCCCAAGTTCCTTTTTTTTTTTCCGAACTTTCACCTACTTTAACTTCAAAAAATTTGTTTTATGTTCCCTTTGTAGAAAAAAAAAAAAAACAATTACTATACTGAGACAGCCTTATTACTTCCACTTGAAATGAAACTACTAGCCCAATTTCAGTGTAAGAACTAGACAATACTTCAACTACAGGTAACTTTAAAGTTAATACCAGCATGGAAATAGGATGTAACCAATTTACAGGGGGAAATTATTCTATTTTAAAAATACAACAGAAATATCTAAATTCAATGACTATCAGAAATACCAAGAGTGTGAACAATCCTTAAAGCCTAAAGGGGCATAAGTAGGGAAGATATGACTAAATACTTGGTAAGGTTTTGATTGAACTTCAAGTCTCACATGACTTACAGATGGGAAGAAAAAGGTTAAGTAGCCAGTGTTTAACCCTGACCAGATGGAATTATATCAAAAGAGGAATGGTGGGGGCCCGAGTTGGGGGGAGATGTTTCTACTAACTATAGCAAGTTTTTAAATTAGAAAAAGCCTTACCAGGAGTAACCAAAATCTAAAACTAAACTACAAAGACCCCAAAAGGTTAACTTGGGTAAAGATATACAGTTGGTCCTTCTCAGCCCTGGTTATGGTGACCTTGTGCAAAGTGACAGGCAAAATCATACTTGTCCTCACAAATGAATCCACATATGTTACACTGAAAGGGATTGTCATACCCATGGCATCCCATATGAATAGTGTAAAGGACATTGTCTGCAAAGTATGTGTCACAGTGCTGGCAGCAGTAGAGAAGCTGACGGTCCTGAAACAGCGGCGAGTTTGCGGTTGGACTACTTGGCTGGCTGTTTCCAAGGATGGGGGTGTTGGTGTAGCCACTTGGCTGGCTGCTGGGCCCTGCCAGTGGACTGCAGTCTCTCTGACTCGATGGTGGAGAAAGCCTGAGGACTATGAGAGCGCTCTGAGGGATACTCCCTTGGGCAGAGGGCTGTTGCATCACAAAAGGCTTCCATTCTTCTAGGATGGAATCTACATCAGCAGAGACAGGGCTTTGGTTTTCAGGTGACAAGGTGGACAAGTACCCTGGCAGGTCAGACAGCCGATCCAAAGGATTATCCACAAACAGGAGTCCTTGTGGGTCCCTCGGCAGTCTGCAAACTGAAGTTTTATCTGTACTGTCACAGAAGCTATTCTGAACATTTGGGACCTTGTGTGTAGAATCACTCGGCTGATCTGGTTTCTGAACGACCAGAGAAGTTGGAGCTAAGGTAATAAGCACCCCTCGTTTGCCATCCTCCACACTGCTCTTATTCTGTAAGGTCCCCCACACGTTCACACTGCTTAAGGAGGCCCTGGGACCGGTCAGCGGTAACAAATTATGCTTGTGCCTTCGATGGTGGGACAGGTTGCTTCTGTAATTGCAGCGATAAGCACACAATTCACACTTGTATGGCTTTTCTCCAGTGTGGGAGCGCATGTGGGCTTCGAGGTACCGCTCGTAAGCCGAGGCAAAGGGGCACAGGAGACACCTGTGCGGCTTCTCACCCGTGTGGATTCTCATATGTTCCATCAGCCGAGCTGTTCTCTGGCTGGAATAGCCACAGTATGAACACTGCAGTTTCCCGTCCATGGTCCTTTCGAAGTCGTCCACCATCAGCACTTGGTTCCTGTCCAGGACTTCCTCGGGGGCTCCAGGGCCTCGGGCCTGCATCAGGTCTCCGGACAGCAGGTTCACTCTCTGGGAGTCTGCTGGCTCAGGATCTCCTAGAAGCTCTTCGGGAAGTCTTGTGGCTCCACCCTCTTCTCCATCTGACACTCCTCCAGTTCTTAAGTCACTTACTCTCAGGTCTACTTCTGTCTCCTTGAGGCTCGCCCTACCGGAAGTCCTCCTGTCTCTCCTCAGGTTTTCCACCTCAAGCCGCTCCCTTTCTCTTGACACCCCAGTGCTGATGAAGTCAGGAACCTGGAAACTTTTCTGAGACACACAGCCTAATTCCAAAGTCCCGCAAGGTCAGCCTTGCTCACCTCAGCCTAAACCCGCCATGCTTGTTGGCCATGTCTCGTTTCCTCTGAGGTTTACCCAAGTGTCGCGAGAGTGAAGCTAAAGGAGCGAACCGAGATGAACGCTGGGGAGGAAGAGCCACGTGCAGCACACACCTACACATACCACAGGCCACGTGCAAGACGCATGCAGGGGCGACAGATGGCTCCACGGGAAAACGTTACAGATGGGCAGGCTACACATCTGGTTATACTTTAACTTTATCCATATTTCCATCCCAGAACACTAAGCCCTCTCTCCTTCCACAGTATTGCCCACAGTGGACATCTGTGAGGCTGGGCCAACTGGTCACTGATGTAGAAAGATGAAATCAGGACGGACTATGCTACACACAGAGGGTTACCCGTTCCCACTGCCCATGCCTGTCTGCTGCCTTCTCCCATCCCGGAAGCTCCAAGGAACATCTTCTTGACTCTCCACCTAGATATGTTCAGACATCCGAGTTCCCTCTAGCTTTCTAACTCAGCTAGCTCCGGTTTCGCTTTCAGCCTCTAAGATTTCTCTGATGTTTTCCCTTCCCCTGTTCTCTTTGTTTCTGTGTTCATTCTTTACACCACCTTTTGTCAAAATTCCATCATTTTCTTGGGGGTTGTTAAGGGTATGGAAACTGTTAATTACGTGTTTGTGCCTTTTATGTTTAAATGGAAGTCCCTATAATAAGCTTTAGTTGTGGGAAAAATGGGGAAGAGATCTGAAAAACAGTAATGATTAAACCTTATTCCCTCTCATCTGAGAAAAAAGTTTTGTTTTTAATCCAGTCATTAAGTTTTGCTAAATAAAAATACTCAATCAAGAGCATTCATGACCACATTCAAAGCACATCCACCCACATACATGCAGGGATGGAGAAACCCAGCACAAAATAAAATGAGCTCTGACTCCTAGCAGCTCCTTATGTAGCCCAGACTGGTTTAACCAATATGCTTTCCTTCTCGGACATTTCTTCCTGCAAAAGGTATTTAATCTCTGCTCCACTCTGAGTAAGTGCTATACACTATTTTCTTCATATATAGTTTGGACAAGCAAGGACTGTTTCTTTCATCAAGAACCCATGTGGGAGCAGACCTTCATCATACAGAGCCTCACAGTCTAAATCTCCCCTCTACATCTCCGGACACAAACACCCCTGAGCTAAGCCAAAGTTCCCCTGGGCACCCAGGCTCATCACCGGCCCACACAGCACCCTCATTCCTGATTCCACACAGGAATTTAGGAACCCCTGACTCCTCAGCCTCAGCCTATGCCTTTTCTCACCCAAGCTGGGGGGCCCCCATCTCAGGCTGCGTTCTGCCACCCCCACACCCCAATGGTGGTTTCCACATCCCCATGTCTTATTCACCATCTTTTCTCCCTAGCCTTTGGATGGTGGGCTAGAAGGGAGATTGAAGTATTTGAGAATCCTTATTAAAACCTAAGCCTACATGTTTTCTTTTATAAATTACCTTGGTCATGCTACCTTATCACATCAATAGAAAAGTAACAAAGACGTAAGGAAGAGACCTCTATGCAGAAAACAAAAAAAGAGAGAAATATAGCACCTCAAGTCTAATATGGCAAGATAAAGTCAAACATTAAAAAAAAAATCACACAAAAACAACGATAAATCAAAAGATTAACAAGAAATAAACAGGTACAGAAAAAAAAACAGCAAAAAACAGAACTGAGGAAATAGATCACTGAACCAGAAATCAAATGTTTTAAATGGTTGGCCATGGGGGTGCACACCTTCA
Organism: Rhabdomys pumilio; assembly: GCA_030674055.1. NCBI lineage: Eukaryota > Metazoa > Chordata > Mammalia > Rodentia > Muridae > Rhabdomys > Rhabdomys pumilio. The sequence goes on along the minus strand of JANHMN010000015.1, from coordinate 3,351,585 downwards.
ATTTCAGTACTCTAGAAGTAGAGACAGGTGGATATCTATCATTTTAAAGCTAGACTGATCTACATATCAATTTTCAGGCCAGCTAGGGATACATAGAGGCATCATGTCTCAAAATAAATATATAAAGTTTGAAGATTTACATTTAAATAATTGGATAGAAAAGAGGTGAAAAATATCCAACAATTTAGGAAACAATGTCCACGTGGTTATATGTCCCTTCCTGTCATATGCTTAGTGACACTGACAATAAAATAAAACATATATGCAAACATATAATGAAAAGGTTGTTTTTTTTTAAATAAATAAATAAATGATTAAGTGTTGCCTTGGTAATTAAAGTCGAAGTCTACCATCATCTAGATAGCCTTCTGGGCTTAGTGCAAAGTGTCAGACTTCCTTCATTGGCAGGGCTTCTCCTTGTCTGGGGAGCTTGAAACCCCCCACACAACTTCTAGCTGCAGAATGTCACATAGCATTGGCTAATATTACAGGGTCAACTTCCTTTCTCCTGATAAGAACTCATTCAGCTAGCACCTAGGATTCCTGGAGTGACTTCCCACGCTAACGAGGCTTCTCAGCACCTTAAGCCTTCAGCCGATGACCTTTGCCCACCCTGGATATTCCTACCCCCAACCCAAAACTATATAACCCCCGATTCACCCAGAGTAAAGTTGATCTATCTCCCTGAAGCTAGTCCCAGTATGTTGTCATTACTGTATGTACTCACGGGGCTTCCATTCCCCCATCTGTCATCTCTGCTCCATTTGCCCTTGTGGACAGATATTGGCTGATGATCCCCAGGGCCAGGTAGGGTCACAAAGAGAAGTATGTGCATTGTTATTTTATAGATGGTAGAAATAATGACCTTAACCATATAACATGCATCAAATGCAACAAAACCCAATTATATAATGGAAGAAAAAACATCGAGTGGACATCGACATAAAGTGGTATGACAATATATTTGTTGTTAAATAAAATAGGAGTGTGCTGTGGAAGAGAAGGCAGAAAGAATGTAAAGAATCAGAGGGGATGAAGGATATCAGGAGAATAAAGCCAGTTGACTCAACTGAGCAAGGCTCATATGAATTCACAGAGACTGAATCAGCAAGCATAAGGCCCTCAGGGGTCTGCACCAGGTCCTCTGTGTGTGTGTGTGTGTGTGTGTGTGTGTGTGTGTGTGTGTGTGTATTATCTTACAGCTGAGTATTTTTATGGGACTCACTGAACAAGTGAGTCTTTGATCCTTGTGCCTTCTCTTGGGGCTCTTTTCTGTTTGGCTGCCTTATCCAGCCTCAATGTGATGCTTTTCATCTTATCTTATATTTTATTTTGTCATTGTATATCATAAATATGACAAAATAAAATGTAATAAGACAAATAAAAAACTGTGATAAAGCACCATGGCCAAGGTAACTCATAGGAAGGAGGATTTATTGGGGCATGTGGTTTCAAAGGGTGAGAGTTCATGGTTGTGCATAGGCATAGCAATAGGAGCAGGAGGCTGAGGGCTCACCTCTGAGCCACAAGCACAGAGCAGAGGGAGTGAACTGGAAATAATGGCATTTCCATCTCCAGTGACATACTGTTCCCCACAGCAGGATCACACTTCCTTATCCTTCTTAAAATAGGTCTGTCAACTGGGGGAGCCTAGTGTTCAAATGCCTGGAACTATGAGACATCTCATTCAAACCACCACATTCCACTCACTCCCTGTCCTCTCATGGCTTATGGCCATATCACAGTGTAGAACACACAGTCCAACTTCAAAGCCACCTGAAGTGGAACTTATGGTTTCTTCGGAAAGCCAGTTGTGCCGCACGGTGTTTTCCTGAAGCAGACACAGGTGAAAGGATGTTTTGCTAAAGCAAGCGTTCGAAAGGACAATCTCTAACATGCATGTATTGGTTTCCCTTACATGTGTTGTTGAGTTCCACTGGGCATGACTCCATATAGAGAAATGCACCAAAAAACTTCTCGAGAGGTTCCTGCGGCTTCTTGCTGCTGCTTTCCAGAACTAGGGCTGATTGGCAGAGTGAAGTCAGTTGATACAGGCCCATGTGGAGTTTGCTAAGACAAACTCATATGCTGAGGTAAAACACATGGTGAGCCAAGACCGGTGAAGGACACATGATGTCTGGAGGGAGTATAAATAGGACTTAACAGAGAGTGACAGGGCTTGCTTGCATATCTTGCTTTGCAATGCTTCTTGGTCTCCCGTCTTTGCCAATAGGCAGAGAACTTCTCCTGGCATCCCTGGTGGTCTTGGTCACTGCTGCTGACTCCTGCCACTTCGCCTGAGGCCTGGCTATATCTACTAGGTTCTGCTACTGCTGCTGATTCATGTTTGCTATCCCGACACTACTGAGCTGGACTGGTGGTGTATCCGTGAAGAGTTTTCCAGTGGATTGAGCTGCCGCTGCTGACCTGTGAACTGAAGAGCTGATTTCCTGACAACACAGATGGAATTTGCTCCAAACAAAAATTTCTAAACAGGTCCACTCCCCCCTGTAACCCGGTATCCTAATAACCTTTCTTTTCTACTACCTCTGAGGACTGGGGGGCAGGGGATAGAAGGGAGGTTAAAGAACCCATATTTAAAAAGTAGACTACAAAAACAAGTGCAACCACCAGTTTTCTTACAGTCACAACACCAGTTTTAAATCCAAAGTCTCTGAAACTCAAAGCAATCTGTTACTCTGGTAATTGTCACATTCTATGGAATAAAAAAGCAAATTACATACCTCCAACATAAAATGACACAGAATATATCTTATCATCCCATAAAGGAAGACCCAGGGCATAATGAGGAAATACTGAACCAAAGCAAGACTGAAACCCAACAGGCAAATGCCAAATCCTTTAGCTCCATGTCTAATGTCAAAAGGCTTAGATGGCTCTGGTGTTCCAACTTTGTTGACTACAATGTACTTTCCTCCCTTGGCCTAGTTCCACTCTCTGCATTTTTGCCGCTCTCCTTGACAAATATCTCACAGCAAATGCAGCAGGGTTTTCACTTCCATAGCTTCATGCTCTGGCCTCGCAGGGCCTCTTGCTCTCTTGGTCTTCACACAAGGACTCCCTGCCACATATTCTCTGCTCTCTTGCTCTCTCTGAAGCCACAGGGAAAGACTCCATGGCCCCTTAGCTTTTATGATTCTAAAGCCAGCACCCTGTGGATGACACTGCTGAGTTCAGCTACCAGCTTGGGATGAACCCTGGCCCATTTGTATCACACTAGCATTAGCTTTTGATTGTAGCTGCCTTTCAGGAGCAGTGAATGCTTCACGCTCTCTTTCAGGTGTTAGAAGGTTGCTGGGTGGGATCTTCCCCCGATGGCTCCTTCTTTTGTAAATCAGTGTAGATCAGTTCTTTGTTTTTGTTTATTTCTTTTTGTGATAATAGTTTTGCAGTAACAGTCTCTCATCCAGGGCAAGTTTCCCTGGAACACTAAGCTGGTCAGTGTTCTTTTCTCTAGAAACTCATGTGTGTGTGTGTGTGTGTGTGTGTGTGTGTGTGTGTGTGTGTGTGAATATGCCCTATTTGTTCTTTTTCATTGTAGACCTGAGTAAGAATGATTACTAATAAACATGTGACAGAATCACTGTTAGGACATCTTAAAATCTTTTCTGCCAAAGATCTTAATTTTAATTTATTTTTATAACTTTTAATTTATTTTTAAAAATTTGTTTATTTTATTCTACGGGTGTGGGTATTTTGTCTGCATGTATATACATGCACCATGTGTGTGTCTGGTGCCAGTGGAGGTCAGAGGAGGATGGCTGAGTCCCTTAGGTCTGGAATTACAGATGGCCGCAGCCACCACGTAGGTGCTGGGGACTGAATGCAGTTTAGAATCTCTGCAGGAACAGGTGCTATTAAGTGCTGAGCCATCTCCCTAGTCAATGGTATACTCTGTTTAAATTTAGCCTCAGGCAAGGTCTTAGCACATTAGTAGAAAGTACCCACAATCTTTGTCAAAAATATCACAGGAAGAGTCTCTATTGCAGGTGATGATATTATTCCTCTCTGAAACCTCTTGAGTTGAGTCTCCATAGTCTTAATTGTTCTGGGTACTATCTTCCAGACTTCCAGGTGTCCCACTAAGCCCTGTTTTTCTACCCTAGCTACGGAAAATCATCCACATTCCTCAACCAGAAGCAACACAGTCAGGTCTGTGACAGTAATAGTACAACTCCTGCTACCCACTTCTGTATTAGTTACTTCCTGTTCCCAGGATTAAAAACGTATGTCACCATATAGAAGGATTTATTTGGGATAGTTGCAAAGGATTGGCATCTATGATGGTAGAACAAAGACGCGTCAGCAGAACTGGAAGCCGAGGGCACAAAGCAGAGAGTGAACTGGGAAAAGTACAAGTCTTTAAACCCTCAAGCATTGACACACTTCCTCCAGCAAAGCCACATCTTCTAAGACTTTCCAAGCAAGACCACTAACTATGGACCAAGTGTTCACATGCACAAGACTATCTTATTTAAACTACTATAAGCCCTCAAACAGATTTTTCAAAATTTTCAACTTGACCCTCAGCAATATATATATATGTATATGTATATGTATATGTATATGTACATGTATATGTATATGTATATGTATATGTATATGTATATGTGTATATTAAGACATACAGTGTCTGATTCATCTGCTAGAGAAAAAGAAATCAAGTTGGATAGCCTTCTGCTGCTCAGATTAGTGGCAGGGAAGGTGGGTATGTATGGTCTTGGGGCGATCGGAGTATCTGACAATGTTCCAAAGTGAAGTTACCATATTGTACATCTCCAAGATCTTCCAAAGCCACGTGGCCTGTGAGGCACTGTCAACAGGTCCGAGCCACTCATGAGCTCTGCAAAAACTGCCTTGACAGAAGAAAACAAGAAAGGTAACATTGGGGGATTTGTTAAAGAAAAGTGCAGGATTGCTAGTTTATTTGAATTTCAGGTAAACAGCACAATGTCTTGGTATAAATGAGTCTCATAAATTGTGTATGCGCAGTATGGTATTTGTGACATGCTTACTCTAGAAATAAATCATTGTTAATCTGGAGTTGGAATTAACTGAGTGTTCTGTAGCTTACCTGAGAAGTCTGTAAATGCTCAGAATTCCCAAGAAGCATGAAGTCACGCAGCAGAGCTTTCTCGTCCCTGCTGCCTGATGTCAGGAACCTTATCACGTAGCAACTGCATGCTTGTGTGTGTGTGTGTGTGTGTGTGTGTGTGTGTGTGTGTGTGTTTAATATGACACTATGCACCCCACCTGGAAAGTCCACCTGTTTGTGGAGAATAAATGGTAGATATTTTCCTTCCTGACAAGTGGGTGTGTCTGCACTCACAGGTTCCCGGATGGCTTGTCATCTTCTGTGAGTGCAGTGGACTGGGTAACTTCCTTATAACCAAGTCCCAGGTCAGCAAAAAGCCAGAGGAATAACAGACATTGTTTGTTCTGGCTGGTGAGATCCTTGCCCACGATCCCCAGCATACAGAAAGAAAGAGCATTGGTGGGATCAAGAACCCCCAAGACTTTCCCTCAGCTCCCTCTAAACCCAACAGAGCAGGTTGCTTTACTTAGGTTTTAAATTGTGTGTTGAGAAGTCTCACTTGTGGTGAACGGTGTGGCTTTCAGCCAAAAGTAGACTCTGTCTTTGTAGTTCCCTTCTTTTGCTTTATTTGTCTATCTGGTCACATGTAATACAGATGAGTCTCAACCCTGGCTCATATGTTCAAGAGCTGCAGTGACCGCTGAGCACAACCTGTCTGCTGCATGTTGGGTTCTAATACATTATACATCTATTGAAAGGGAAAAATACTGTTTACTTGCTCAAGAAGAGTAAGGCAGGCATCCTGATAGTATTGTCATGGGTGTAGGGACTCTGGGCACTGGGGTTTACACCAGGGAGAGAGGTGAGACTCAACTTCAAAAGCAGCAAGGAAAAGTGGGGGACCTTGAGTAAAGAAGATGGAATGGGGAGAACATAGAAGACTCTGTGGCAAAACTTTCTAAACATGGAGGGAGGTATAAGCAAGGTACATAAGGAACGTCCTTTTGCCACATGAGGACACAGCCTGAAATCAAAACTTTCGATGCCTGGAGGTGTTCTCAACACTCACTGCATCTGTTGGTCCTTTGACCTTGGACTCCCCAGCCCCTGGACAGTGAAGCAAACCACTTAGAGTACAGATAATCCTTTTTTGAGGCAGGGTCTCACTGTGTAGCCCTGGCTAGCCTAGATCTCACTGTAGAGACCTCATCTGCCTCAAACTCATAGAGATCTGTCTGCCTTCACCTCCCAAGTTTCTGGACTAAAGATGTAAACCACCACATTTGGCAGATATATGTTTCAGGGAAAGTGAAGAGACTTCTGGCTAAGAAACAGAGTAGAGGTGAGTAGGGAGGAGGCCTGAGAGGCAGGGCGATTGCAGGTAGATAGGATTCTTGCTGAACACCAGGCTGATACTACATGGGCTATTGTCCACAGGAGGATCATATCTCCTCAGACACTGTCTTAGTTAGGATTTCTAGCTGTGAAGAAATGCCATGACTATGGCAAGTCTTATGAAGAAAAAACGTTTAATTGGGCAGTGTTGTGTATCAGCCTGGTGCTGTTTGTATTTTGATACTAATTCAGCTTCCCCAAGAGGGGCTGCCTGGGAATGAATCATGTACTCAGGACTTCATGTGACCTTTCTAATGAATAAAGAAACCAATCACTAGGCAAGAAGGTGGGACTTCCAGGTCAGACAGAGGGACTGCAGAAGAGGAAAGGAGAATAGAGAAGAGGGGATTGGAGGATGGGAGCATGGAGGTAAAAATTTAGGAGACCCCGTTCAGGTGGCAGATCCATTTGGATCCACTACCAGAGAATTTAACTTAGAATGGCTTGTAAATTAGAATGTTAGTTTTTGGTGCCCAACAATTGAGTTACTATTGATTCTGAACTAAATCTGTGTGGTGTTTTCCTTCATGTGGCAGCTCAACTGGGTTCCAGAGAGAAAGGTACGGCAACAAAGTATGGGTTTGCAAGAAGTGCACCCCAAAAGGCTGTGGGAATTTGGAAGCATGGGGCTGGCATGGTGGTAACTCGCCAGTGGGAGCTTAGTGAGTCAGGTGGCGAGATTTCAAAGCTCCAGGTCAGAGAGTTCGCCAAAGATTAAAACAAGGCCCGCTGGTGCCTTGCCGGTGGTAGCGTGGATTGCTTTTTTAATATTTCACACTACAGGGCTGGCTTACGGTTAAGAATGGTTTATTCCATTATCTTCATGGCAGGTAGCATGGTGGCGGGCAGAAATGGTGCTGGGCCGGTGGCTGAGAATTCTACATCTGAATCCACAGGCAGCAGGAAGAGAAAGTGACACTGAGCCTGGTTTGAGCATCTGAAACTTCAAAACCCACCTCCAGTGGCACACTTTCTCCAACAAGGCCACACCCACTCCAACAAGGCCACACCCACTCCAACAAGGCCACACCTATTCCAACAAGGCCACACCCACTCCAACAAGGCCACACCTATTCCAACAAGGCCTCACCCACTCCACCAAGGCCACACCTACTCCAAGAAGGCCACACCTATTTCACCAAGGACACACCTACTCCAACAAGGCCACACCTATTCCAGCAAGGTGATCAAATAATGAAAGATTGGGTTACTTGGACTAACTTGACTTGTCAGCATTGGACAACACACAAAGCCACCAAACCAAGTCCCCAGAATGAAAGAAAGAAAGCTTGTTGAAGTTGTCTTAGACCAGGAAGAGATCTTCATCCACACATGGATCCTATTAACAGTTGCTTACAAAGGCAGATCTTCCTGGTGTTTAGTGTTTGATTGCCTGAGGCAACAGCTCCTTACATAGCCTAGACTGGCTTCTAACTTGCCATTCTCCCAACTCACTATAAGGTGTATCTATGTCGAGATTGTGCTACACACATCTCCGCTGTGTAGGAGCACATTTGAACTTAGTCATGAAAGTGCATAAATACACACACACACACACACACACACACACACACACAAAAAGGCCAGAAGACTCAGGTTCAATGATAAACTGTTTAGGAGTCTGGTAGGGAAATAGAACGTTGTAATGGGAGACAGTACAGGCAATAAAGGCAAATTACCAAACCACTACCTCTGTGGGTGGCTGAGCCCTCGTACTGCAAGAAAAACTGAAAAGTAAAAAAGCTTACCTGGGCGTTGCCTCTCCTGGGTAACAAGCCTGGTGCTCAGCGTGTTTATAGAACAGGGCTCTTCCTAAGGTAAGGTGGTCATTCTGGCAGGATAGTGGAGTGTGAACAGGGATGCAGATTCTGAATGTAGAGACCCTGGGCCTTCAGTGGAAAACCTCAGATGAAAAAAACAGGGCTGCCCACTACTGAGGGTTTCACAAATAAGGAATAATGTCCTGAGTTAGGATGGAAAGCAAGATCATGGAGAGATATCAATGAGGAAAAAAAAAAACAGTTTTAAGAAAGAGCTAATAGGGGCTGGAGAGATGGCTCAGAGATGCTCTACCAAAGGCCCGGAGTTCAATTCCCAGCAACTGCATGGTGGCTCACAACCATTTATAATGAAATCTGGTGCCTTCTTATGGTGTTCAGGCATATATACATGCAGAACATTGTATACTATATCAATAAATTAAAAAAAAAAAGTGCCACCAGTGAGTAGAGATTTTGGATGAAAGTACCAAAAACAGCTCAAAACACTTCATATGACATGAGTATGTGCACTTGCACTTGTGATTATATCTCAGAGTTATGGCAGCACTTGTGTTCACACAGTGGCTGAATCAGTGGCTCTGCATTGCCATCAGAGACACAGGGGCGGGGTGGGGCCAGGGTGGGATGAATGGGGGCGGGGCAGGCCCATGGAATTCAGTGTCTATATGGCCAGCACTTGTCTTAAAGCGTTCTCATCCAGGTTTAGTGGCACACTCCTTTAATTACAGCACTCAGGAGGCAGAGTCAGGGGGATCCCTGTAAACTCAACATAGTGAGTTCCAGGCCAGCCAAGACTACATAGTGAGACTCCGTCTCAAGCAAGCAAGCAAACACACACACACACACACACACACACACACACACACACACACACTGCATGTATGTGCTCCCCTCCTCACATTGCTCTTTTCTCACAAGGGGAGGAGGGTGTCAGTGAAGGGAGGCTCAAGACAGGGTTTCTCTGTGTAGCCCTGGCTTTTCTGGAATTTCTTTTGTAGAACATGCGGATGTTGAACTCAGATGCCATCCCTGCCTCCTGCAATTAAGGGCGTGTGTCACCACACTCCGACATTGTTTTTAATCTGTGAATGTGTGTCTTGTTAGGGATGTATGATAACTTGGACCTCAGCTCCCAACAGAGCTGCTCCTTCACCTACTCCCCTGGCCCCCTCATCTTAGCAAAGCATGTATCTACAGTAGTAGCCAACACCCCCTTCCAGATAACTAGCTGGATCCCAGGAAGAAGCTACACCTAGATCACTGCCTGACTATGCCTCCTCCCCTCAGCCAAGTTCAGAATCCCCAGCAGGGAGCCCCAGTGCCTCAGAGTGTCTATGCTTGCCTGGAAGTATCTGCTGACAAAGGAAGTGTGGTAGTATTGAGACAGACTGACTCCATGACAGGTTTCAAATTGGCAGTCTAGGAGTCTAGACCTAAGAACTGGGCAAGTCCAGGCAAGTCAGTTAAAACCCCCCCAGGCTTCAGGCAGCTAGTGGGAAACTAGAAAGTGCCCAGCCACCTAGCCTGAGGCAAGGACAGTGGGTCAGCAAGTTTCCAGACCTCCTGGATAACAGGTTCCAGCCCCCATGCCTCGGTAATGGAATGTCCCTAGAGATAAAGTAAGATAAAGTCCACTTACCCTGGATTTCTTCAGTAACAATTCCCAGCCCTCACGCCCTGGTAATGGAATGTCCTTAAAGATGGAATAAGATAAAGGTCACCTACCCCAGAATCCTCTAATTGCTTTAAATCTAGCCTGGGAGCTCATTTGGTTGTCTCCCTGTCTTGGTAATGGGGAGACCCCAGCATGCTGGACTTCTGCAGAATAAAACACTGTTGGTGTTCACATTTTATTTGATTCTGAGGTATCACTCTTCGGCGAATCACGGACCCTCACAGTATTCAGTAGCAAGCCAACTCTCACTTCCGGCTAAGGGAGCGCCCACTGAAGAAACAAAAAGCTTAAATGCTAGTGTCTTCAACAGGACTTCTGTTTTTGCAACAAGAACCCCACGTTTCCATTTTGCTGTGGGCTCTGTAGACAGTGTGGCTGGCCCAGGGCACCAGTGGTCACTGAAACAAGGGACAATGTTACAGAGATGGCACCAAGGCTTCTGTGCTGAATGGATAGAGAGAAAATGAAAATCTGATGTGTTTATGGCCAGTGGATGGGTGTGGGCAAAGGAGTCAGTGTCTTGGGTTCAAGCACAACCATTCTGTAACTTAGCAGTGGACCCTCCTAGACAAGAGGCCCAACGCCACCAGCTTCCTGTCTTTGCCCTGTAAAGTAAAGGAGACAAATTGGTCAGTGCAAACAAAAGATGGCTCCCACTTGGCCAAGAGGAGGGTCTCAAAGCTCACCCCACAATGACACGCTTTTTCCAACAAGGTCACACCTACTTCAACAAGGCCATAACTCCTAATAGTGCCACTCCCTGGGCCAAGACTATTCAAACTATCATAGCCTCCCAAGTGCTGAGACTAAAAGTGTGCAGCTCTTCTCCTTTGCAGTGTGTTTGCTTTGAGACAAGATTTTATTATAGCTCAGGTTGGACTTAAATACTTTATCCCCTTAACTCAGCCTACCAAATGCTAGGCTTACATGTATGAACCATCATGCTTGGCTCTGAGGTATTCTAGTGGGTACAGAAGGAGGCCTATTTCACAGAAGGCTAAATGAGCTCATGTCACTGTCTCTGTATTGGCTGGCTTTGTGTCAACTTGACACAAGCTAGAGCCATCAGACTCTGAGGAAGGAGCCTCAGTTGAGAAAATGCCTTCATGAGATCCAGGTATAAGGTATTTTCTCAATTATCAGTCAATGAGTGAGGGCCCAGCCCATTGTGGGTGATGCTGCCTCTGGGCTGGTAGCCCTGGGTTTTATAAGAAAGCAGGCTCAGCAAGCTCTGTGAAGCAAATCAGTATGCAGCACCTCTCTATGGCCTCTGCATCTCCTCCTGCTTCTAGATTCTCACCTTGTCTGAGTTCTTGTTCGACTTCTTTCCATAAGGAACAGCAGTATGGAAGTGTAAGCCAAATAAATCATTTTCTTCCCAACTTCCTTTTTGATTACAGTGTTTTGTCATATTAATAGAACCCTAATTAAAGGTTGCTCATGACCAGCTAGGGTCACAATAGCAAGATGTCATCAGAATACCACCACCGTGCAAGGTAAATACTGCAAGTGTGGACAGCGAAGGAGACCAAGAAGAGCAACAGTGCTCTGATAAATGACAGTTTTAATACTAATGAGAGGGAACAGAATCGAAGGATTGAGACTGTATGTGTTTCTACTTCACTCTGTCCTAGATAGCTGTGTGTGCCACAAAGACGTCTTCTCAAATAAATGCTCATGGTAAATCCAATCTAGAATCTCTAATGTTTTGACTGGCATACTTGCAGGAAGAAACTAAATCATAGTTCTGGGAAAGACTTGGGAATCCGACCCAGCACAACAACCCTTCATCTTGCAGTTGAGGAAATTAAAGGCTACAGAGGTGTAACATCTCACTCAGAATCATAGAATGGACACTGCAGTGCTTGCCTGTCATCTAAAGTACCTACCTGTCATGTGCTTGGGAGGCAAATGTTGGACAATCTCACTTTTGAGGGCAGCCTGCAGAACAAGTTTGAGTCGAGTCTGGGTGCCATTCAGGGCTCCACAGTGACATCATGTCTCAAAACGATAGATAGATAGATAGATAGATAGATAGATAGATAGATAGATAGAT
>JANHMN010000015.1:3232709-3332952 GCA_030674055.1 Rhabdomys pumilio | reverse complement strand
AGAAGAAGAAGAAGAAGAAGAAGAAGAAGAAGAAGAAGAAGAAGAAGCAGCAGCCAGGGTGGTGATGGTACACGCCTTTAATCCCAGCATTTGGAAGGCAGGGACAGGCAGATCTCTGAGTTCCAGCCCAGACTGGACTACAGAGCTAGTTTCATGACAACCACAGAGCTGTCCAGTGCTTCAGAGAGAAACTCTGTCTTAAAAAACTACACACATGCTGGGCGGTGGTGGTGCACACCTTTAATCCCAGCACTTGGGAGGCAGAGGCAGGCGCATTTCTGAGTTTGAGGCCAGCCTGGTCTACAGAGTGAGTTCCAGGACAGCCAGGGCTATTCAGAGAAACCCTGTCTCAAAAAAAAACAAAAACAAAAACAAAAACAAACAAACAAAAAAAAACCTACACACACACACACACACACACACACACACACACACACAAAGAGGCAGTGTGGAATCATGCTTCCTTGGAACCTCCAGAAGAACCCTTCTTCTAAAATTCATGAATTGGACGTAATATGCAATGTGTCAGCATTAAAAGGTAGGGCCCTTTGGGGAAGAGAGTAAGCCCTGGGGCTTTGGTTTAAAAAATGGGACTAGCAGGTTTTGTGTGTGTGTGTGTGTGTGTGTTTTTTTTGGCCTAGTGTTCTTAAGATGTTTAAAAGGGAACCTGTATCTTATACAGTCTTTTTCCCCTTCTAAGGTCTCTTGCTGGAAGTTCAGACAGTACCCTTAGCACCAACAGACCCACTACTTAATAGAGTTCTCAGCCCCCAGAAACAACTTTCTCTTGGGTATAAAATAATGAGTTATTGGTATTTTGCTATAGCAGCTCAAAAGCTAAAGGACTCGATGAGATATGTCATTACCCATTTTTCTTTTCAATGTCTTTAAAGAGAGCCATTGCTCTCTGGGACTAGGCCTTGAGCTCATTATGTATTCCAGGCTGTCCTTGAATTTCTTGAAAAAAATCCACAATGATGTAACCTTTTAAATAAAACTTTATTAAAAGTATTTAACTGGCTCTAACATATACATTCCTAAGATAACTTGGGACTCCTCTGGGAACTGTTCTAATTTAGTGGTTGGTATATATGTATGTATCTATGTATCCCCAGCTGGCCTCCAACTTACTACATAGCCAAGGCTGACCTCGAACAACTGATCCTTCTGTCTCCATCTTCTAAGGGCTAGGATTATGGGCATGTACCACCACCACATCCATCTCACAATTGATATATTCTCAATGCTGGCTAAGGAAACAACAGGACTTTCCCAATTACTCGGGCCTTATTCTGTCTTTCAGCCAAGGTTCATCATAAGTACTTTCTAACTCCTAAGGTTTTTGTGGGTCTCGTTTAAGTACTAGTGAAAGACCTGAAGACAGGACAGGATTCTTCCTTTTAGTTTCCAAGAAGTGGCGGAAAGAGCCGAGCGCGCTCGGCAGCATTCGCCGGCCCGCCTAGGCGACGTCGCCAGGGGGCGGGGCTCGTGCCGGCACGCTCGGCGCGGGGCATTGTGGGAAGGGCGGCCGGTGCTGCCACAGCTGCCATCTTAGGGACTCCGGGTCAGGCCTGCTGGGCCTTCGCGGCGAAGGCGGCCGTGTGCGTGGCGGGTGCGCTTGGGGCGAGGCGGAGGGTCCGCGGGCAGGGGGCCGCGCTTCCCAGCGGCGAGGGGCGGCCTGCGGCGGGCAGCGGGCGACAGGCGGCGGGCGCCGCGCGGCGCGAGGATGGGCCGGTCGCGGAGCCGGAGCTCGTCCCGCTCTAAGCACACCAAGAGCTCCAAGCACAACAAGAAGCGCAGCCGCTCGCGCTCGCGCTCGCGGGACAAGGAGCGGGTGCGGAAGCGCTCCAAGTCCCGGGAGAGTAAACGGAACCGGCGGCGGGAGTCGCGCTCCCGCTCGCGCTCCACCAACGCGGCGGCATCCCGGCGCGAGCGGGAGCGCGCCTCGTCCCCGCCCGACCGCATCGACATCTTCGGGCGCACGGTGAGCAAGCGCAGCAGCCTGGACGAGAAGCAGAAACGGGAGGAGGAGGAGAAGAAGGCGGAGTTCGAGCGACAGCGAAAAATGTGAGAGGCGCGCGACTGGAATCGCGGTGGCGCGCTTGGGACCAGTGGGGTGGGAGCTCCGGCCCGGAAGTCGGAGTTGAGGGCGCGAGGCGGGAGGTTGGTGGGACCGCGCATCTCAGGGCCTGGGGCGTTGGAGCCGAGGGCACCTGTGAGGGGTCCAACCCCGGTGCGCGCCTAGCTTCATAGTGTGGGCCCTTTCTGAACCTCCTTTTATACGGTCGTACAAAGACAGATGCACAAACTTCAGCGGACACCTGGGGTGCCTTCGTCCCCTCTCCTTTTTGTCTTGGCCTCAGTCCCTCTAGAGAGCATGCTTGATCCTGCTGTTGATCGCCTAAATGCTTCTGGTTTCAGAGGACTCTTAACCGGATTTTCACTTTGGGCAAAACCGGTTACCGTCAGGGGACTTAACTTGAAATTTGGGTGAAGATCACGTGGTTTTGAGTGAGACGTCTTTTCTATGTAAAAGTAGGTGTTGATGACCCAACCCAAGTGAACTTGTACCTTTTTCTTTTAGAAAAGGTGCTCATTCCCTCCAGCCACGTGGAGCAATAATACTAAGCATATGTGTTCCCTGTTAAGCCAGCCATCGTTTCCGGAGTTCTTAACTGAAGACTTGAATAAATGGTTATGAAGCAGGAACTTGGTAGTTTGTGTATATGACTTGTGTAGGGGTTCCTATTTTCTGCAAAAACAACAACAATAAAAAAAATAGAAGGCAGATTTTGTGGTGGGCAGGTTTTCAGAAGTTCTCAGGAGGGAGGTAAGGGATTGAACAGCTAATACTGTGGGTGGAACTGGAGTCTTGGCTTGTATGTACTGTTACCAGATTGTTTCTCAGTACACCTTGACCACATAGAATCCTGTCAGGGCCTGGAACAAGCCTAAAGCCTAGTAGAACATAGAAAAAGTTTTCTGTGACATTTGAGACAGTTGTCGATGTGAAGACAAAGGAAACTTGATGTGCTAACTAGAATTATCACTCTGCACATGAGCAGCAAAGGATGAAATGATGGGACATAGAGCTGTCTGTGTCCAACCATGCCATTAGCATTGAGCAGGGAAAGGGGCAGGGCTGGCAGGCAGTGTTAATACTAAATTCTGCATATCCATTAGACACTACTCCAATGTGATCTAATATCTTGCTTAGAATACACTGAAAAGACGGTGCCTTGGGAGTGAGGGAAGTGAAGTTTGTCTGCTTACAGATGCTTGTTGGCTTGTTCGCTCAGCTACTTGCTAGTATTTACTGAGCCTTTAATAATTGCCAGAAGCAGTGGTAGGAGCAGTTTATAGAAAGAATCGATTTGCTCTTTCTGATATTATGATGTAGCTCAGACAGATGATAGTTAATGATATGGTAGTAAATCAACTGGGAGTATCTCACCAGGAGTGGAGGGTAGGAGATGGTCAGGCTGTCAGGCCTGTAGGGTAAATGTGGACCAAAGAAGTAAGCTGTCTTCCCGAATCCCTGAGAGAACAGGAGGAGAAGGGTAAGTAGAGGAAGTGGTCAAGGGCAGTTGTTAGGATGGGAAAGGAACACACTGAAAAAGTCTTTAGGGTCCAGACAGTTGACTGTGGGTTACAGGCAAAGCTTCGGAGTTAGCTGTCATGTTTATCGTGGTAGTGCTGCAACTTACTATTCTTTGCCTTCTGTTGCCTAAAATGAGACCAGACTGCCAAGCAGTGTAGTTGAGAGGGAAAAGCAGAAGTCTGCCCTTGGCACACCTAGGTTCTGGTTCTGTATATATAAAAAAAGCTGAGCTAACTAAGGTAGTGACAGGGCTTTACTCGTGTTTATAAAACCTGGGGAATAGGTAGAATGCCATGGGGACTATATAAAGAGAGAAGAACAGTTGGTTCCAAGGATTGAAGAAAACCTCAGGGAATGTATATTTTCAGTATAAAGCCCAAGATGGAACAAGGTGACACTAAAAATCTCTAAGTGCCTGGGATGTTTTCATGGAGTCTGGGGTGAGATGAAGACAAAGTTAAATGTCTTGATAACTGGAGACCAGTATAATTCCAAGACCTTAAATAAATGATCTGAGTTTATTTGTGAAATGGAGTCCCATTTTCTTGTGAAGATTGGAGATGCTATCAAGTACTTAGTGAGAGTGAGTCAGTCAATGTTACTGAGTATAACTGACCATGCTTCCATGCATAGCCTGCTGAATAATTCAAGAGGAAATTATAATCTTAGTTCATTAAAAATAATTCAATAACATAATTAAAAGGTGGGCCTTTACACTTAATTCACATTTTTGAGGATCTAATTCACATGCCTCAAAATTGAATCAGATCTTCCTCTTGCCCTTGAGTCTCAGCCAAGTATCGTGATTCTTCATCCAGGCACTATACCAATATTAACATTTCTCATGTTTTCTTTTAAGTTGTACTAACTGCTGAAAAAAATAGTGAACAATCTCTAGCAAATCATATCGTTGGCCTAGTAACTTCCTCCAGCCAGTGACGTCTCGGTTTTCAGTTCTTAGTGTATCTGAATTACAGATCAGGAGCCTAAGAGTATCCCAGATGAACTGCAATTCATGATTCTTAGAAAAATAAGCAGAGCTCATTTTTGAGAGTAAAGAACTTCGAGTGAATTTACTCTGAGAATCTATGTATTTTTGGAGTTTAGAGCTTTTAAGACAATGGTGGAACAAACACAAAGACCTTTTTTAGTCACTTTGGTACTGGTTCTCTTCCCATCCTTGCCTCACTTTTGTCCTGGAGAAACTGCTAAGTATCGAAAGATTTAAGCCCATTCATTGGCTGTTAAGGTTCTTTATGTCACTGCAACATTCATCTTGTTCATTAAAGTCACTATAACTTACCTCAGAAACAGGAGTTTAAAGTAATGGGGTACTACATAAACACTAAGTGGTCCAGTGTTTAGTACCTTGTTAGGTATGAAGTAATTAGTATTTACTAGTAATTACAGAGCAATTCCTAGAGATCCCAAGAACTGCGTTTCCTTGTTTTAAGGATGTCTTAAAGTACAGCATCTTCTGTATAGCAAGCAGTGCCCTCACCTAACATTACCAAAGAACTGTTCCACCCCTGGTTTGCTTTATTTAATCAGTTACCATCTTTAAAATACATGAGAAAAATGAGGACCTGGTGCCACTTGATAAAACCTTGATCTTGATTCAATAACTTGTCCTAGGAGATTCTTAGCAAAGCACTGGGCTCTGCAGATGAGGTGAGACAGATAAAGACAAGATTGAGCAACCTCCCTCCCCCTTCCCAAGGAACCTGTGAGCAGGGCATTCTAGCTCTGAGAGCAGCAGCTCTTGAGGAAAGGCTTCAGAGAATTTGTGTGAGTCTTTCTGTAAGATCACAACCAGAATTGCTTTAGCTCTCTTTTGAAGAAAGTTTGTTAAGTTAATGGAAGGGCTGGCCTAAATGGTGTTATTGTTGGTTTCCTGTTAACTTTGGCCATCAGTGAAAATGCACTAGTGCTTAAATTGGTTGTCTATGTGCCTTTGGGTTTCTGAATTTTATGTAGAAAGGGAATAAGATAATATGGACTTAATTTTTTTTTTTTTTGCCATAGACTCTAGAAATAGAGTCAACATTATCTCTGGCATCTGAAGATGCCTTTTTAATCTTATTGAAAATAACAACCAAAATTATGTTTTGTGAGGCTTGTAGCAGTGCTGAGAGGCCCCGATCTTGCCCACTCCTCATTTATGGAGCATAAATAAGGCTATTGGAGGCATGCTGGAGTGCCTTACAGTTCCCCCAGAAACAAAGGGAGACAAGCAGCCCTGTTCAAAGAAAAGGGGGCAGCCAGTTCGAATCCTGCTCTGCTTTAGACTATCAAACCTCTGAGCTACAGTGAAGTAGACTGGACACCTCAGTTCAGCAGCTCAATACCTGTCACCAGCCCTCTGGTTGATGTGATCACTGGGAATGCCAGAGCTGGTGGCACTGCTGTGTCTTGCTATATTGCTTAGGGGTGGCTTGATTGCCTGACCCAAAAAAGGGTCTTTTGGACTTTTACCAAATTCCTGTTAAAGTGAATGAGTTTTGTGTCTAGCCTATCTCTATCTCTGTCAGTCAGTCTTGATGGGAGCTGCACAATTCCCTTTGTATTTAGCAGTCTGCTCTACCTCACCCTGATAACTAAGAGTTGAGTTATTGAAGACAGAAAGCTGAGTTCCTTAGGCTTTACTACATTTAACTGATTTTATAGAAGTAACAGAAAAGTTTACATGTACACAGTAGTTTATCTTTGTTACTATCTTTATGTAGCCCATAATACGGTCTAAAGTTGCTAGTTTATTCCATCTTTCTTTTTCCCTTTCAGTAGACAGGAAAACCATTCTGTATATGATTGCCATTGAATTGAGGTATCTATTCATTGTCTTTGTTTCTCATGGGTAGTTCATCATTTTAGAGGGTATCTGCTGTTACCAAATGGCTTGACAAAAGGCTTATTCTAATTTATTTAATAGGAAGTTAAAAAACCTTAGGCTTTCATATACTGTTGGAAAATTGGAGTTGGGAAGGAAATATTAAAGATACAGCTAAGTCCTCACAGTGTTGAAAATAACTAGGACCTTGAGGAAAACCTGACTTACTGTCCTGTCTTCTGTCTCTTAAATAAAAGAGGGAGAGGATAAGTATAGAAACTGAAATGATGGGTTGAGCTGAAAAGCCCTTGGGTAGGAATTTAGTTGAAATGTATCAGAGTGCTGAAGGGTCACACCAGACTATACAAAGTCTTACATTAGTTGAATGACTCTCATACACATGTATGTCAAATAGTTTCTAAAACTAAAAGTTGTAAGTTAATTTTTTGTTAATTTAATAATTTGGGGGAAAGAATAAATTGGCCTCTTTTGGTTTTAGATGCATTATTTGAATTTGTTCATTCTGCATATAATGTTGCTTAGCCCTCTGCTAGGTAGAAACAATGTGATTAAGATGTGTATATATCTTAATACTTTATAGTAGCTATATTTAAAAGATCAGTGTAGTATTAACATGCTTCCAGTCTATCCAAATACTATCATTTAACATCTAACCAAATAAACATGGAAGGTCATTTTAGGTTTTTTCCTCCTACCAACCTCAAAATAGATATATGGGACCAGTGACTATCAAAATGTACGATTAATCTTTTGATAGATGTTTTTAGAGAAAATTTTATTTCCAGTCAGTAAGCATACTGTGTCAGTGGGTTTTAAATAATGAGAATAGTGATAAGCTTTATTAGCTTTGATATACACTAGATTTTTACCTTTCTATTCTGGCCTCTAGAACAACTTTTAAATAAAATAAAATAAAATATCCAAGAAGGAAAAGGCACAAGAGAATTAGAAGTTCAGAACCCAGAGTAAAGGCCACAGCTGTTAACTGAGTAGTCTCCCTGTTGTCTGCTCTTTACTTAAGTAGCAGGGAAAGTGAATGCATCTTTCTGCAGCTCAACCTTGGATAGAATGACTTAAGTGCATCATCAGAAGCAGATTCCTGTTTCAGATTTACCGTTCCTAAATAAATCCAATGATTTAGATTGTTGTTTTATGCTAACTAGCTTTTCTATAGTTAGAATGTGTGAACCCCCAAGATTTTTATCTTCATTTGAATTTCTGTATCACTTTTCCTGGCTGCTGGTTTTTTTAATGTGATTCGAAAATAAGCTATACAATTATTAAGGTTATAAGACATGAGACTCATTGATTTAGTAGTGAGTGGACTTAGTTTTCTAATTCTTAGGCTCTTTAAAATATTAAGTTGTCTTCTATTTTTATTTGCTAGTCGGCAGCAGGAAATAGAAGAAAAACTCATTGAGGAAGAAACAGCACGAAGAGTGGAAGAATTGGTAGCAAAAAGGGTGGAAGAAGAACTGGAGAAAAGGAAGGATGAAATTGAACGAGAAGTTCTCCGAAGGGTTGAAGAAGCCAAACGCATCATGGAAAAGCAGTTGCTCGAAGAACTCGAGCGACAGAGACAAGCTGAGCTTGCAGCACAAAAAGCTAGAGAGGTAACGCTCGGTCGTTTGGAAAGTAGAGACAGTCCATGGCAAAACTTTCAGTGTCAGGTGTGCCTCCTGCTCAGTCCAGAACGAGATGGAATGCGACTATCTAATTCCTTTCTCATCTAAACTTACATGGCTGCGAAAGATAATTTTTTAGCCAGAAGTGCTGACTGGTGCTTAAAAGTTACTTTCTTAAAACTTATTGAAGGATATTTTTGATCCAATGGAACTGGCTTACGTATTTGAGAAGTGTTTGAAACTTTTGCCATGGCTGCAGGACTACATTCCTTTTTGGGAGGGTGGGGGAACCAGGGAGTGGGAAAGGGAAAAGGCTAAAGATCCACCCGCGGTTGCATTTTCTTCTCTGTTATCACTCTGCTACCTAGACTGTGAGAGGCTTTTGCCTTCAGTCAGATTACAGAGAGCAGGGCCTGACATTGAGTGACAGCACCTGCTTTTGATACATAGGGTTTCTCACTATTCTTTTTTTCCTTCTGTTATCCTTCATCCCTTCCCTCAATCCTTTCAACACAGTGGACTAATTCTAGCATTCTGGTTATAAGGCCCTCCATTCTCCTAATGTGTTTCAAGGAATCTTTTAAGGAAAAATGTCCAGATTGTTCATCTTTTTGATTTATTTTTTATTTTTTTAAAGTACCTACTAACAACTCCTTTTTTTCTCTAGAGAGTTTTGAAGGAACAGGTTGTCCTTGTCTGGAGTCAAGCTAAACACATGATTTGTTTTATCAGCAGCTGGAGCAGAAGTTGAAAATGTCTTTCTGTGAGACAGTAATTTGCTACTGAAGCTTTATGGCTTGTTTGCACTGATTACTCCAGGATCGTAAAGTGTGACGAAAGTCACAAAAGCACTCAGGGCTAATCGCTTCCCAGCCCTGAGTGTCCATTCACAGTTTGTTAATAAACGCACAGATTCCATTTGTGTGACACGGGGAATCTGTAGTTAACGTTTTCTTGAACATAAATCTGTGAATATTCGGCCTGAGCACATTACTTACTGTCATTTTCCATCCTGGCGTTACTGTGGACAAGTTGACATTGTGTTAAATCTCTGCTTTCTAGTAAGCTTTGCTTGTACAGTGCATTTCCCTTGTCCTGTCTTAACTACATAGACCTGTCTGTAGTTGGTTTCACAGACTAAAATCCAGTGTATGGTATTTTTATTTGTATCAATGCCCTTAATAATGGAGATATTTTTGGAGTAATTGTGCTATCTTGTAGCGAGTTATTAATCATAGCAAGATTTTTTTCTCTTCATTTGCTTTTTGTTTCATATTAACATTTTTTTTAACACGGACACAATCCTCTGACAGTCTTTCCAAATACTAAAATCATTTGAGTATGTCTGCTGTGATCTGAACACTGCCCAAACCATCAAGCAATCTTCATATAGTTTGCATTATAAAACTTCATTAAATTCTCCAAGAAAAAAAAATGACAGAATTTTATTTCCTGACTGTGCATCCCCCGGATTCCTGAATTTCAGTGCAGATTGTAGATGAACAATATAAGCTGCCTTTAGTGACTGTCAACACCTGATGTTAAGTCCATGCCCCATGGAAGCAGTCCTTAGTATGGATTACCATTTGTATTTTTCACTAACAGTAAATGTATTTTTCTTATTAATTGTTTGCCTTAGGAATGATGAATTACATTTTTTGTTCCTTCTTACCATAAACATCTGCATTCCTCAGCTCAGCCTTCCTTGTATGTTGTTTCTTTATAAATGGTTGAGCTGCTGATGCAGGTATTGCCAAGCTAACAGTACAAATCATTTTAAAGAGGAAGCTGGCGCGTATGGCAGCCGAGGAGCACACTCTGCAGGACACTGGACAAGACAGTAAATACTCAACTTTTAATGCTGATTAAAGGAGTATAGGTAAAGAATACGTAGGTATCCATAATTGGTGAGACAAATATTCACTTTATTTATATTTTATATATATTTTTAATTTGGTAAATACTATCCAGTTTTGTAGTTGTCCTTGTTGATTTGTGTGATATTAAAGTATTAGTAATAATTGCCCGGAGACTACTAGGGAGGGTTTAGTTGGTTGCTGTTTTGGACTGGGAGGGATGATTTAAATCTAGTGTTAGAAACCAATTTTTTAGTGGCTGCACAGTTTATCATATGTCAGACAGAAAGGTAGCTGTAAAGCTACCCTGTAAGTCAGATCAACAGAGTTGAGAGGAAGATTAGTAAATATTTGTTGTAGAGGTAAACACTTTATTTTTCTAACATCATAACATGTCCTCCCCTTTAGGAGGAAGAGAGAGCAAAGCGTGAGGAACTGGAGCGGATATTAGAAGAAAATAACCGGAAAATCGCAGAAGCACAGGCCAAACTGGTGAGTGCTGTGCATTTGAGTGGGGTCCTCCAGATGAGTGGATTTGTTGTGCTAAGTCATTAGACGAACTTGAGGAGGTTCTGAAGGCTACTTTAAGGAACTTGAAGTTGAGTTTTGGAGAGGATTATAACATTTTCAGTGCTTTGAAACATTTCCTGGAGGAGATATACTACTCTACTCTCTGTTCCTAGTATCTCAGTCCTAACTAACATTAACATTTCTTAGGCCTGGAAACCAACCATGGGGGTGGGGGGAGCAAAACACCCAGGTTCTTTAGATAGCTGACACAGAAGCACCCCATCACTACTAGACAGAAGAAAGATTGTACGTTTGATCAAAGAACAGTACATTTTAGCCTACCCACCCCACCTCCCACCGCCCCACCCCTAGCCTTAGGTCTCATATCTCAGGCTGGACTTGAATTCCTGATCCTTCCGTCTCTATCTCTTATGTGCTGGAATTCCAGGTGTGCTATGTGCCAATTTGCATATTTTACTTCTTTTGAATTTATAATCTCAAGAAGTACACATGCTATTTCCTAACACCTCAATGCCTTGATTATTTTACTTTTTTGCCTTCTTATGTGCCTTCTATCAAAGGTCTAACTCAGAAAAGATATCTCTTGGAAGGTTTCTGAACACCACCCCACCACAATTAGGTCAATTATATCCTATTATCCATGCCGTTTAAACATTCCAGCATTGTTAACTTTTCCAATCAGCTGTCTCCTCAATAAGTATGTTAAATGATTTACAAGAATATAATTCCTTATCTTCTTTGAAGCAACTTTTGTCAACACAGAAGTTGAATTTTAGTGAACAGTACCTCCTCAGCTAGAATGCTTTCTATTTCTAGTTTTCTACAGTGTATAAACAAGCATATTCATTATAAATTCCAGCAGGTACAGCTGCTTTTTCAGCCAGGCAAGTACCATAGTTGATGTAGCTGGGGAGGTTCTGTTTGTCTGCAGTCCCTTTCAGACAGGGATTCTCTGTGTGGCTCTGACTGTCCCTGAGCCTGATCTGTAGACCAGGCTGGCTTTGAACTCAGATTCTCTGGCCTCTGCCTCTAGAATGCTGGGATTAAAGACATGTGCTATTACCCACCACCTGGCTAAATT
Source organism: Rhabdomys pumilio (assembly GCA_030674055.1). Classification (NCBI taxonomy): domain Eukaryota; kingdom Metazoa; phylum Chordata; class Mammalia; order Rodentia; family Muridae; genus Rhabdomys; species Rhabdomys pumilio. The sequence continues at coordinate 3,321,410 of JANHMN010000015.1, read as the reverse complement.
CGGAGTTTTTTACTCTAGGAAATACTCTGTGTTGACTAAGATATAGAGTAATAGAAGCACTTACATGGTGATCCTGCAGATTTAGACGGGAATATGCAAGGTTCAGAATATGCTTAAATATATAGGTATATACCATAAACCTTAAATTCTGCTTCCAGAAATGTATTTTGTAAAATTTACTCATGTGAAACTGCAGTTGCACACAGTACTTTTCTCTTAAGAGTGAGATCAGTCTAGGCCAATGAGGTGGGGTTTTTTTGTTTTTTTTTTTCCCCCCCAGACAGTTTTTCTGAACAGGAGAGACATAATGTACAACGTAGCCAGATAGAAATCTGCTATTATAATTGGTCATTAGCTCATAAAAAGCATATGCATACCTTTTAAGACAGAAAGATAAGCCAATGTGTTGCTTTAGTTGGTGTTTCTAAGTATAACTTTACACCTTTTCTCCAGTTGATACGTTTTGTTTTGTGTTTTTATATAAGTAATGCATTTTATTTTTGCAGCCGAATAAAGATAGTTAGCAAGGAAAGTGCATTTAAGTCATCCTTTCGGTTAACTTTATAGTCTGCACCCTCGTGGTAACAGTTAAATATGGAGTAAAAAGGGATATTTTAGATTTAGTCAGATTGAATTGTGAAAGCCACTGTTAACTCTAGTCTATGCATTGTTTTCTCACGAAATTTTTTATTTAAAAAAAAAGCAAGTAACTAACATACATATTGGATTATAAAAATCACAAAATCCAAATGCAAGCTGGCTTCATTGAGCAGGTGCACTCCTAGTTTTTGACCTTGAATTGACAACCAACTATCTTAAAATAGTTAAAGTTATTAATGCAGAATTTTACTTTCTTCTGTGTGTGTGTGAATATGCATGCACTGGTGGAGACCAGAGGTTGTGCTGCATGTTTCCCTCAGTCACTTTTAGTTTTTTGTTTTTTGTTTGTTTGGAATGGGGTTTTACAGAACCTGGAGCTTAATCATTTTAGCAGACTGGCTGGGTAAAGCTCTTGGGATCTGCCTGCCTTCACCCTCCTCCTCAGTTTCAGATGAATGTATACCACCAGGACCTACTTTCACATGAAGCTACAGATGGACTCCAACCCTAGTGCTGTGCAGCCACACCGAGCATTTTCTCCAGCCCAGTTTGTTTTTTAAAGAAGCATTTAAAAAAATTTTTTTTATTTGATGTTTTCTCCAGGTTTTGCATGCTGTGCCTTGTAAAGATGTAAGGTATTGTGCTAAGGAAGCAGAATTTTATGTTCTAGTTTTGCTCTTTTTGAGCTAGATCTCAGTTCTGTATCCCAGGCTGGACTCAAACTCCTATGTGCAGTGTTACAGGCATGTTACCAGCAGAGTTTAGATGTTGCTGTGGAGGGATGTATTCTGACTGGTTACCAGGAAGCAGCACAGCATCTGGCTGTGCCTGTCTAGTATTGATGCAGTGTAGAGATTGATCTGAGCCATCTCTGGATCACTGAAGCTAGAAGTCATTAGGATAATGAATTTTTGAGTAGGTGGGTGTTCTTCAAGGTTTGAAATCAGTGCAAAGTACACGTTGACAGATATTTAATACTGAAACAGGTTAATTCTTACCCTTGTGAGTTTATCACTGTGTGAGAGGTTAAAAATCCCATGTTTGAAAGTCTAAAAGATGTACATATAGTAATTAACTATAAATTATTGCTCACTTTGCAAGGGATAACTCTGAAAAGACTTACTGTTTTATTTCTGAATGCATGTGATAGTAGATTCAGAAATTCATACTTTCCCCATACCTAGATCTGAGAATGTTTGGATTTTGCTTTATATGGTCAAAAAAGTGAGTAGTGCTTTTTGCTGGTGTGATTGAGTTATCACGAGAATAAGATTATTCTCACGTGTCCTTTTAAGAGTAAGGTAGAGGGAGATTTTTCTTTAACTTCATGACATAAGTCAGAGAAACTGAAGTGAGGACAGAGCAGAATGAGATTTCCAAAAGAATGTTGTCTTTCTTTACCTGTGCATGGTAGTGCATAGCAATTCCAGGACATCCAGGGCTATGTATTAGGGAGATCTTATCTCCATTAAAGATAAAAAGGAGTGGACTTATATGCTTAGAAGATGTCACCTCTGGAGGCAACAGAAGCCAAAGCTTTCAAGGGCCTCCTGACACTTGGAAAGGAGCTCTTTCTTATAACATGCTGTGATGGTTTGAGTATGCTTGGCCTAGGGCACTATTAGGAGACCTTGTTGGAGTAGGTGTGTCACTGTGGGCATGGGCTTTTAAGACTCTGATCCTAGCTGCCTGGGAGCCAGTCTTCTCCTAGCAGCCTTCAGATGAAGATGTAGAGCTCTGAGCTCCTGCCTGGATGATCCCATGCTCCCACTTTGATGATAATGAACTGAACCTCTGAACCTGTAAGCCAGCCCCAATTAAATGTTGTCTTTATAAGAGTTGTCTTGGTTATGGTGTCTGTTCATAGCAGTGAAACACTAAGACAGAAGTTGGTACCAGGGACTGGGGTATTGCTGTGGTAAGCCTGACCATCCAAGCTTTTGTTTGGAAGAACGTAGACTTTGAGACTTTGGCTTTGGAAAGCCATGGAATGCATTAAATAGGGCTTAATGGAACATCCTAGTAGGAATATGGAAGACTTGGTTGCTGAGGGCAATTTGAACTGTGGAATCCTGGTTCTAGAGGTGTCAGAGGAGAAAACTTTTAATACGTGGCCCAGAGACTGTTCTTGTAATATTTTGGTGAAGAATGTGGCTGCTTTTTTTTTTAATTTTTTTTTTTTGTCCTTGCCTGAAGAGTCTACCTGAGGCTAAGGTAAAGAGATTTATATGTATTGACAAAGGAAGTCTCAAAAAAGCCTAACAGACTTTGTTCTTTGGTTAAGTCTCATGAAGAGAATTTTGAACAAGCATAGCAAGCTTAGGAAGGAAAAATATAAATAATATGGTTTGAGTATTAAAGGGGCACCAGGAAGTGACATGGAACTAAATCCTGTGTTCAAGGATATTAAATTGAATTAAGGGATTAGAGACCTCGGGGCAAGGTCCCACCCAGCTAAATTTAGTTCCAGGTATGGTAGTACAAGCCTTTAATCTCAGGAGACAAAGCCAAGCAGAGCTATGAGTTCAAGTACAGTCTGGGTGGGCCACACCTTTAATCACAGTGTTTAGGAGACAGGAATGCAGATATCTGAGTTCAAAGTCAGTCTATAGAGCAAGTTTCAAGACATCCAAGCTTAGACAGTGAAGGAGCTGGAAAACAGAAAGCTGGTGATAATGGAATAGAACACGGGGCCATGTTCCAGCCCCAGCAAGCAACAGAACTCAGCAGCCTTGGCCATGTGACTCTGGCTTTAGAGTCAAAAGTAGAAGGGACTAACTACTGGGACAATTGATGCTGGTTAGCTGGAGCTTAAGAAATTAGTGGTGATTAAGAAGAGCATTGCTGAGGTGAAATCTTTTGGGGGAGTGTTTTCTGAGAGCACAAAGAAGCTATGTTCCAGAGATAGCCAAGGTTGTACCTCATGCTGCAGATGAACTTGAGAATGTGTAAGAGTCACCCAGATGGTACTGGTTTTGAAGGTATGAAGTGGTCATGGAGAGCAGCTGAGGCTTGTACTCTGAGAGGCCAGGGTAGGCTTTTGGTGAAGGTGCAGCATGAGTTGCAGTTGATGGCCCAGGAAAGGGTCATGCAAAGTATTTTTGGCTTGGCACCATGAAGAGAGGTGGTGAGAAGCTATTGGTGAAGCCTAGTTGCAGCAGAAGACCCCAGTGTATTGGAGATGCCAGTACCGTAGGATGATCACCAAGAATAGCAACAGCAGTGGAGTGGATCAACCTGAGTTTAGAGCTTGTTACAGAGGGCAGGGCTGGAGAAGTGACGCCAGCCCTTTGGAGGAGCCTAGAAGATCATGTGTGGATCCCAGGTATTGGAGAAACTGTAACATTGAAGTTGTCCTTGGAGACCCCAAGAATTTTGAGATGCCAGAGCCATGGGCTATCTGCTTGGGAAAGCTGCTAACAGGGAGTGGAATCAGCCCAGGAGAAAGAAGTTTGTTGTAGTCAACAAAGATGGAAAAGGAGTTGGAGATCTGAGTGCCACTTTGACAGCAGCCATGGAGATGCAGAGTTTAAGAGTTTGCCTAACTGGTTTCCTCCTGTCTTGCTTTGGGGATTACAGTTAAGTGATTGGATGACTCAGAAGAGACCTTGAACTTTGGATTTTTAACATGGTTGAGACTGCTGTAGACTATGGGGGCTTTGGAAGTTGGACTAAATCTATTTTTTTATTATGCTATGGGTAGGTATGGCCTCCATAGACTCATAGGGGCCAGGGAGTGGTACTAGTAGGAGATATAGCCTCCTTGGAGGGTGTGTCACTGTTGGTGTGGGCTTTAATGCCTTCATCCTGTCTGCCTGGAAGACCTCTTCTGTTTGCCCTTGAAAAAGATATAGAACTTTCCTCCTATAAATGTTGTCCTTGGTCATGGTGTCTGTTCACAGCAGTAAAATCCTAACTAAGACACATGCTGACTTAGACTCCAGAATAAAGCTTTGCTTTGAGCTTCCCTTGAAATCGTGCAGAAACTGGAAGATTTTGATGCACATAATAGAAAATACATAGATGTTGCTGTTTTTTTAAGACTGTAGGAATGTGGATTATTTACAGGTACTTCTTTAGTGTTCAGGAATGTTAAAAATGTGTTATTTGAAACTGGAGGGAAGACTCTGGTCCTTAGCTAGCTAGTTAAGTTGTGTCCTACAGCTGTGTGAAAGTTAGAACTCACAGGGATTCTAAACCAAGTGTAGAAGGTAAGGCTAAGTCCCCATAGGAAATAGCAAAAGAAGGCTGAAGAATAAAATAACTTTAAAAGGAATTAGCACACTTGGTTATTTAGGAGAGTCTCAGGCTACCGATTGAAAAAGATAATCACGGAAAGTGAAGGGCTGGGTAGTTGGCTCAGTAGGCAAGAACAGTTTTTGCACTTGAGAAGAATCTAGGTTCAATTCCTGGCCATTTAAAGTTCTTTGTAACTGTAGTCCTAGGGGATCCACTACCTTCTCAGACCTCTGTGGGCACCAAATACTTTTGGTGTACACACATGCCTGCAAGCCAAACACAAAAACCAAAAATTTTGCATTTTGTAAGGACACAGATGAACTTGCTCTAGAAAGATTTTGCATCTAGACAGCTTTTTGCATGTGTTGTTGCATAGGTCTCAGGCCATCTCAGTGATACTCAAGAAGGAAGATTATCTAGAAAGGAATGGTGGGGAGAGAGGGTCCCAGTGTATCAGGTGACTTAATTGGAGGCGGCTGTTTGAATGCTTATTTTCACTGAAAGACTTTATAAAAAAAAAAAAAGTACTTTTATTGAAGTACTTAGGTCTTGAGGTTGTAAGTCCATCTTACTCTCTTAATCAATGCTAATTTGTCATGTAGTGTGATGTCACAGGCTCCTCACTGGATAGCCAGCATCTTGAATTGAATACTGACCTGGAACTGAGAAATAAAATTCTTTTTTACATTTACCCAGTCTTTATTGTTCTAGTACAGCTGCAAGAGGGGTTTAGGATACTTAGTTTCTGAGGGCATTACATTAACAGCAAAGTCAGCTAGGTGAGATTGAAAACGGACAGAAGTCTGTCCAGGGGGAATGTTCATGGGAAGGTGAACAGAGATTTGATGATAGTGGCCTTAAAGGTCAGTGTTGGAATGGGACGGAGTCTTATTTTAGTCAGAGGCTGGAGAGTTGACTGTGCTCCAAAGATGCGGCTGAGGACCTGCTGCTCTTATCCTGTGCTGCTTTAAACAGTGCAGACTGGGATGATTTTTTTCTTTTAAACAATTTTTTTTATACAGTAGACACAGGAAATCACACAACTGGAAAGAGAGCACCTTTTAAGGTATAAGTGTGTGTGTGTGTGTGTGTGTGTGTGTGTGTGTGTGTGTGTGTGTGTGTACAGGCTGAAATTCACTTTAGACATTTAGTTTCGAGTAGATAATAGTGCTTTGCATACTCCTCTCAGGAGATGGTACCAGATGTGTAATTTAATATGAAATGAAGTGACTAAGAAATCAGGATGAGGGGTGGGTTTTCTATATGAGAAGTCAGGGAAGAAAACACTGATTAACCTTCTGTTAATGTATTTGGAAACACAGGATAAAAAGCAGATGTTTAGATCTTTGAGAATGTGTTGACATTGCATGGAGTGACTAGAAGAGAAACAAAGTGAGAAGATGATCTTATGTCCACAGAGTAGCAGTTAGATGCTTTAGAGAGAACTGATAAATTGCTCAAATTGCCAAGTGGGGCCTAAAGGGAACAAGATGGGGGAAACCTGAACATGAGTGTGCCAGGGAGCTCTAGGCCTTGAAGGGAGCCTGCAGGCATTTGAAGGAAATGAGTAACAATGTACACAAAAAAAGTTTCTCCAAGACAAGGAACTTGGGGCATAGATGAAAAGAGACATCTATATATAGTATAGAGTTTTTCTTTTTAAATATGAAATTGTATTTTTTTATTTTAATGTTTATTTCATTTATTCACTTTCTTCTATATGCATGTATATGTGTGCATCACTTGTATGCTTGGTGCCTGTGGTCGAAGAGGGTTTTATTTAGATCCCAGGAACTGAATTGATAAAGGGTTGTGAACCACCCTGTGGTCACTGGAATTTGAACCTGGGTCCTCTGCAAGAGTAACACAAAAGTACTTTTCACTGCTGAGCCGCCTCTCCAGCCCTTAATGTGAAATGTTAGCGCATAAAGACATCATTTTTCTTGTCAGTGTTACAGAGCAGGGTCTTTGAAGCTGTGAGAATATTCCTCAAATCTCACACCTGACCCTCATTTTAGGCAATGCAAAATCTCCTGGAGTATCTAGAATTGAAGTTTCAAACTGATTTAGGAGTTTATGAGTTTTGAGGAGAAAAGGTTTTAGAAGTAGTGAGCATGTGCTCTCCTTTAGATGGTCTGAGTAATGCTCTAGAGGTGATGGCAACATTTTCCTTAGGAAGATCAGGATTAGCATAACTGGGGGGCTTGTGTCTTAGCCTGTGTACAGGCTTGGCGCCCATACTCACCTGTGTTTTGTTTATTTTTCTAAGTCTTGTATATGAAAACGTAGAAAAACGTGTATGAAAGTTTGACCAGCATGTCACATTTAAACAGGTTTAGTTTGTTTGCTTGAGGAAGAGTCTTGTAGCTGAAGGTTACCTTGAATCCAAGACCACTTGTCTTGACTGCCCAAAGGCTGGATGTGCCTTTCCATGCATGGTGCTAATTTGTTTTTAAAACATTCCCATGTCAAAAATGAGATTGACATTAGTGTATATATTCCAGGGAGGAAAATAAACACAGGAATTAGAAGTAATTCAGAGCCAATCAAGTTTTATGCCTTAGAGGGTTTAAAATCTGGAAGGCATGGGGCCTGTTGGTGCAATCTTCAATTCTTTCCTCTTGTCCCTTTTATCACTACGAATGAAAAGTATTTCTTCTTTAGATTGTTACAGAATTTAATCACTAGGAATAAAAAGTCTTCTTTTAGATTGTTACGGAGTTTAGGCAATCCAAGAAAAAGAATGCTGGTTATGTTGTGTAGGTAGGCTCTGATAAACAAGATGGTACAGAAGGTGCTGGAAGGAACAACCTGGCCTTACACTAAGACAGATTCTTCTAGTTTTGTGACTTCTTTTCACCAGTTACTCTAAGGCAGTGGGGTGCGGGGTTCTAGGAATACTGACTAGAAACAGCTGTCTTAATGACTGCAGTGTAGTGGACGCTAACCTTGGCCTCAGAGGTGCCCACTCTTATGGGTAAGGTGGGTATTGTGCTCTTTTCTTCCTTTTGGTCACACAGGGAGCAAGCAAGGGAGAAGACAAGTTGTGTGGCTGGGCTGGGAGGAAGTCAGGGCTTAGGAAAATACATAGCAAGTAAGGTATTGGCAAGGCTCACAGATAGACTAGATAGCAAACTAACTTTCCATCACTGAGGAGCCTGATAGTAAAAAAGGTGAGCTCATCTAATCTGTGTTTGAGGATTCCATTCGTCAAGAAATGTGAAGCTAGCTGCACTAGCATTAAGAAATGTGAGTGCATGGGCAGGGCGTTTGCCTGCTCAGCTTATGTTAATTCACTGAAAAGGAAAGGCTTCTAATTGTCTGTGTCTACTGCTGGAGATTAATCCTATTGCTAGGTTATCCTGAGACATGGCGGTCCTCTTGTAATATAGCAGTTAGTTCATAAGGGCGTCTTACACTGTGGACTATTGAAGCTGAGAGAACTCAGTGCAGTATGATTTGCTTAAGCAAAGTTTTTGCTACTGAATTTTTGCCTTAAATGTGATCACATTTAAAGTCTTGTTTTTGATTTGTTATTAAGTTCCTCTGTCTAAACCTTATTTATCCACCTTCAAAGGAGACATTCAAGTTGTGATTTTGTTTTTCCAGAGTTCTTGAAATGCATGTTCAAGCATATATAAATACGTCATGGTTTTATTTTAAGTGTGTGTGCATGAGTGCACACACATGGGCACACACGAGGAGACCAGAAATAGATACTAAGTGTCTTATGTAGGCCTTTCTAATCATCTTGAGACAAACTCTCTTTAAGAACCTGGTACTTACCATTCAGGTAGACTATGACTGCCCAATGGGCCTCAGAGATCTTCCTAGCTCCACTCCTGTGACACTGGATGTGGACCAGCCAGTGAATCCAATACCTTACACAAGTGCTGGAGATCTGAGCTCAGATTCTCATATTTGCACAGCAAGCACTTTACCCCCAGAACAGTATCCCTAGTTCTGTTTTTTGTTGCTTTTAAATAATATTCTATTTACATTTGTGAGTGGTTACCTGAATGTGTGTCTATGCATCACATAAGTTCAATGTCCAAGGAGAATAGAAGAAGGCATTAGATTCTCTGGGTCTAGAGTTACAGGTGGTTGTGGGCTATCATATAGATTCTGGGAATTGAACTTAGGTCTCTAGAAAAGTAGTCACCGCTCTTAAGTGCTGAGCCATCTCTCCAGCCACCACTACCATCCCTGTTTTGTTTTTTTGTTAAGTATTCAGTATTGTTTAACAGGTATTTTATAGATTATTTAGCTTTCATTGTTTTCTTTCCAAACTATACAGTAAATACTTTTGTAAAATTATGAATCTGGGGTCCTAGGAACATGGCTCAGTTAGAAAAGAGCTTGCTGTGTAAGTGTGAAGATCTGAATGTGGTCCCCAGCACACGTACCCTTCAGCACAAGCTTGTAATCTCAGCCTGGGTAGGTGGGGACAAGGAATATCCTTGGGAGCCCGGGTGGTGGCACATGCCTTTAATCCCAGTGCTTGGGAGGCAGAGGCAGGCAGATTTCTGAGTTCGAGGCCAACCTGGTCTACAGAGTGAGTTCCAGGATAGCCAGGGCTACACAGAGAAACCCTGTCTCAAAAAAAAAAAAAGAAAAAAAAAAAGAAAAAGAATATCCTTGGGCCTGTTAGCTTGACGTGGTAGCCCAGCCTTCTAGGCCTAACCAGGCCCATTGAGAGGGGGTCCCAAAAGCAAAGCAAAGAAGTCATCGAGGATAGCATCAAGCCTGACCTGCCTTGTATTTGTATTCATTCAATATTTGTAAATTTTGCACGTTTACAGATATATTTATGAAAAATTCCAGAAACTGAGTAAATTTTAATAAAGTAGCTTTGAATTAGCAGCTCTTCAGCATGTCAGTCATACACTGATGGGATCAGAAATTATATCTGTAATGTTAAAGGGTTTCCATGGAATAACGCTGTTCTTTTCTACTCATTCACAAGATCCTAATGCTTTCTTAGGCTCAACTGAGGTAGGATTGAGTCTGAATGTTTAAATAGCCAAAGGCTTCACAAGTGCATATACACACGAGGGAAGAAAAACCTTTACTAGATGCACCTTGGCTCAGTCTCTAGCGCTGGCATCCCAGATAGGTGATTGATTTGACATGGGATAGTTAGCATGAAGGTTTTAGGTCTGAAGTTAACATGGGTGTCTTGTACTTAACCTGATGAACTGGGAGCTCACCAGTTTTCAGCTAGGCAGCTTGTTGCAGATATTGCTGCAACATCTGTTTGGCATTTATATGTGGTTTCTGAGAATCTGAATTGTAGTCCTCATCAATGGTTTTATTCATAGATTCATCTCCCCAGCCCCAGATACATCATTCTTTTTGTGTTGTGATCATTGATAAATCTAGGGAAGATAGTGAATTGAATTACTTTCTTGGTGTAGGTAATTTTTTAGTGGCTGTCTTACCACTTACAGGACATGGTAATTTTGGAAGTTAAGTTGTATTTTTTTTTTTTTTCATAGAGATCACTGGGAATTTGAAGGCAAAGGGGTCTCTCAGTACTGTGTACAGGGGAACAGTCTCAGCATTTTAGGTGCACAGAAAATGTGCACCCGTTAACTAGTGTGGTGTTAGTGGAGATGAAAATACACCTAAAGCCAAAGAGAGTAGAAGAGCGGACAACTTGGTCACGAGCCGGCTGATGGACTGTTTCAGGGGACAGCAGGGCAGGACAAAGCCTAGGAGTGGCCCAAAGATGGGTAAAGGTGCTTGCTATCACGCCCAGTGATCTGAGTTTGTCTGTTCAGAATCCTTGTGATGGAAAGAATAAAAGTGACTCCTGTAAGTTGTCTTCTGACTAAATAAATGTGATCTTAACAATTAGGAAAGGGGGAAAAAAGAACTTAACCCTCAAAGTATGGGCTTATTTTAAGGAAGGGTGGAGTATTTTACATATTGAGTCTGTAGAGTTTGGAGACTGTTGGATCTCTTCAGTTGGTGGTTTACCAGGCTACTGCAACAGTTGCCTAAGGAAGACAGAGAATGCAGTGGCCATCATGGCTCTGGAGTTTTTATGTGGCCCACCCTGAGTGCTGCTAAGTTCCTCCCATTTTCCTCTTGTAGCTATGCTTACAGGCCCACACTACAACACTGCTGTCATTTTGATGCCCACAGGACACAATTTCATGTTTTGTGTTCCATAACAGTAGTAGTCATTTTCATCCTTCACCAAAAGCCTGTAGCTACATTGCATTTTACTTGAAAAAATAGTACTGTGAGGCCAGAGGAGTGGTGATGAGCAGAGAATGTTACTGATTTGTATACAAGACACAGTGTGGATGAAGATAGATTTGAGGGGACAGAAAGTTGTAATCAAATAATGGGAAATCACTAGATTTATTGTTGGTTACCAGCTTAAAAACAGCTTTAAGTAAAATGAGGCAGAAGCAGTGACTGCAAATGTAACTTTGAAAGGAAATGGAGGGGCTCAAAGGACAGTGCATGTTTTAGGTAAAAGTCAGATGAAGGAAAAAAATGGGAGAATGTGTTGGTAACTGATGGAAATATTCAAGGGCTAAAACAACCTATCTAATGACACTGTTGAAATTAAAGGTGCTGATTCTTTGTTGTGCAGGCTATCATGGCACTGTCCCTGTCTTTTACCCTTTGGTTGTCATTCCCACCGTAATATCCAGAATTACCAGCTAAGTGATTCCTAATGTCCTTTAGGAGAAGGGGTAAAGTTACACCCAGGAGAAGGCGTTGGTAGGATAGTTGGGAGGTAGCCTGACTTTGCATGGTGATGAAGGGGATTCGTAAAGAGCCGTGCAGGTGTCGAGTCAGCTGCTTGAGATCGAAGGTGGTTAACTCTGCAGCTGATTGGAAACTAGATAGCATTTTATAATCAGCTAGGTCAAAACCTTTGCCAATTTTTTTCTCTCCAAGAAACTGGGTCTTAGAACAATTAATCTTATTCTTCCAGATGGGGTTTCTCTGTGTAGCCCTGGCTGTTCTGAAACACTCTGTAGACCAGCTGGCCTTGAACTCAGATCTACCACTGCCTGGTTAAATTCTTGGTTACTGTTGACTTAATAATATAGAAGCATAGTGGGAATTTTTAACTACAATTCTTGTATATGTCTAATTGTAAATACAATAATTGAGTAGACACCATATCTAGGACTAAGTCTGTGTTATGGCTTTAGATAATGTGTTAATCTTGACGGTATATCAAGACAGAACCAAGTGTGTGATCAAGGCATGACATCCATAAAACACACTTTTTATATAGAGAAGATATGTAGGGTTAATTAAATAATTCTTTCCTTAATTATTATTCTCTACTGGTCTCTGTATGTTTAGATTTGTAGGCCATTACCTGATAGCCGGAAGATACTGAGAGACAGGACTGATGGATCTTATTTTTACTTTAACTTTCAGGCTGAAGAACAATTGAGAATTGTTGAAGAACAAAGAAAGATTCATGAGGAAAGGATGAAACTAGAACAAGAACGACAGCGTCAACAAAAAGAAGAACAAAAAATTATCCTGGGCAAGGGGAAGTCCAGGCCAAAACTGTCCTTCTCACTAAAAACCCAGGATTGAATGGCAAACTCTGAACTTTTTGCAAAGAAAAATGAAAAAACTTCGTATTGTAGCTTCATGTTGAAGTGGTTTTTTTGTTTTTTGTTTTCTTTTTTTTTTTTTTCTTTTTTTTTTTTTTTTAATTTGGAAAATCTGGAAAGTTAGCTTGTTCTAATAGGGGCTATGCTCTGCAATCCCTTTATTTTTCCCTCTTTTCCTCCATGAAGTCAAGTCCTTATCAGATCATTGCTGTCTTCTAGAAGTGGTGTATTTTGCACCTCTGGGATTCTGTACTGGTTGGGTCTGCTGAAAAGCAGGTCGCTTGTGACTCGCTGGTCTGGTAAGGTGCTCACTGACCGCTGACTCGGAGTTATACTCTGTTTACTATGTCATAATGCTGGTTTTGCTGACTTTTTGTTTTTTTATGCATTTATAAAAAAAGAAAAAGTTGGTAATTGCATTGCAAAATTCCCAGGGTTTTACTGGACCTGTGGTGTGTTGTTAGAGCAGTGTCCTTGTGATGCTGTGGCTCTTGAAGTTCCTGACAACAGGTAAGGAAACAGTTGGTCACCTGCTAGAGAAAGAAGTTGCAGTGCAGCGTTCTCTGTCGGACTTTGTTCTGTCATTGACAAGACCGAACCAGCATCCCCACTGTAAATAAATGATTTTGCTGAATAAAGTAAAGTCTTAAATTCATATGTTTAAGCAATTTTTTTTTTTAAATTCTGTTAAGTCTGAAGGGTGGTTTACTTTTAGAAGCCTTAGAGCTGTACTATATTTCCTCCGGTTTATACTTTTCACAGGGTTTCTATGTACATCACATATACTTGTGAATTAGTACTTTCTGGCTATTTTTACAGACACTACTTTATGCTGATAAAAGAATTATAACATCAAGTATTATCTTTTGAAAATACTAAACCTGTGCCTCTGTTATAGAAATTATACAAATTATGCTTAATAAACACAAAAGGTATGTTTTAAAACTACAGAATATTGTTACTTTTAGTGAGGGTGGACTATCAGCTAGAACCTGGCTTTCTATGTTCAAAATGACTAAAATAGCCTTCACCCTAGCATGTTGGCAGGGGTGGGGTGGGGGTGGGGATGATAAAACCATTTAAATTCACTAATTTGGGGGGCTTGGGCTTTGTTTATTTTTGCACGTGGAAACTTACATATAACCCAGTAGAGTGTGCCTCATTTAATCTTTTATTTGTTGAAGTTTACTGGCGTTAAAACACTCAAGGAAAGACTATAAAATGCTATCTGAGGTGTGTAGTCATGGCATAGTGGAGAGCAGGGATCCCGGAGACATCATTCTTTTCACTGAAAACGTTACTTGGGATGAATATTTGGTGATTATTTTGTGTTTGCATGCTTTGGAAACTGCTGTTGCTTTAGTTTCAACTCTTCACTGTGGTAAAGAAGAATGAAATCATTTTAATATCTTTAAAGATAAAATTTTAAGTAGGCATGAGGTATATAGTGTGAAGGTCTTAGTGAACAGGCTGCCTTAGTACGCTGACCACACGTCCGATTCACTTACCTGATAGATGATAGAAATAGAACTAAGTCTCTTAATCTTAACATAGCTTAGCTCAATGTAGCTCTTCAAAGTCATTGTTGCTTTCAGTCACATCTTCAAGTTTTGGACATGTTACTTAAAAGCTGCTTTTGCTCTGCTAGTGTTCTAAGCACTATCTGAAGAGTAGCCTGGGCTCCAAATACTGAGATCAGCCTTTTTGTGCCTTTACCCTGTCACTCTTTTTCTTCTGCCACTCGTGAAAAGAAATCACAGTTGCTAAGTGATGGAGTGTCTGCTGCTGGAGACTCTGAGATATACTAGGTTGTTCCTGTGCTTAGTAACTGATTACTGTTGTGTGCCAGGCTATATAGGAAAGAGGATGCCATTGTCAATAAAGTGCACCCACCTTCTATTGTGCTGCAACAATGTAGTAGTTTTTTTCCTCATTTGTTCCATTGCTTTTGTATACATATTATAAAAGCTAATCTTTCCCGCTCTCTCAGCAGTTCAGATGTTCCCTAACTTACTAAATATAAATATGCCTTTAACTCAGTTTTGTTTTCTTGAGTTACTTGAAATTCTTGATGCATTATAGAATTATTGACTGTTTTTTATTATAGTATTTAAAATTTGTAGTTTATTGCCATTAATATTGTGGAGTTTGCAGAAATCTCAACTGTATAAACTAAACCTTTAAATTAGCTTGGTGTGAGGACTCTTTAATGCTTCAAATAGGGGAAGGGAACCCGGCATGAGGACTGCTTTAGTTTCACTTTAGGATGTGGTAAATGAGCTCACTGCTGCTGTCTGAATAGTGACATGGTCAGTTCATTGTACTGGTATATGTCTCGTGTGTGTGTGTGTGTGTGTGTGTGTGTGTGTGTGTGTGTGTGTGCGCGCGCGCGCACCTGCCTGCCTGCCTGTTTGTGTCCACTTTTCAATATAGTAATACTTTAATATTCTCCTATAAGTTTAAGTAAAATAAATGGAGTCTAGTACCATTATTTCACTTAGTGTCTGTGAATCATGCTTTATTTAGGATCCTCTGTTTGTTATTGAACATTCCCCATTCTGCTCTTAGCTTAAGCTTCTTGTATTACAGTTGACTTCAGTTCAGTTGCTTTCTACCTAGAGCCTTTGGTGCACTTTGCATTACTGGCCATTTAAGATGCTGAACTAATCACCTGCTCAGAAGTATTGTAAATACTTGCTATTAGGTTTAAAAGTGAGACTTCAAAATGGGTGTTCCTTAGCAGTAAGCCTTGTTGGACTGCCATTTAACTGGTCTTGATTCCTTCACATCTGTGAAGTGTATGTTGATGGTTTTAGAATTGAGTTGTCCTGGTGAAGGACACTGTCTCATTAGTGTAGGTTTGCACTGGCTGATGCATAGCATCATACGTTTGTAGCCAGTTACCATTTGTTTGGCATGCTTGGGTCACTCTCCTTGTATGGTGTACAGTGAAGTTACTGGAGAAAGTGATATTTTGAGACAGCAGCAGAGCAGGTCAGAGTTCAGAGGATTTCAGTGTGGTGAGAGCCCCTCAGCCCCATCTGTTAAAGCAAACCCCAAGTGCTTGTTTTCTTTGTACTAAAGTTCTCTGAAAAATGTAGAGATAAAGCTTTTATACTCCAGTCATCATTGGATTGACAAGCACTATTTGAAAAGAACATGGCTCCTCCTGGAGAATGTGGGAATGATTGTATTTTTCATACTTTAACTTCATTTGAAACCAGTAAATTAAAAAGCAGTGCATGTTGATGAACTAGCAGTTTCATACAATCATATTCTGTTAAATATCTCAGTACCTGCAGGATTAGAATGAGAGCTATTTCTTCACTATACATACGGGTGGTTCTTGGTTCTCCTAGGGCAAATGGCTGTTCACGTTGGATAAATTGGCAGATAGGGAATTAAGCATGAGACTGGTTGATTCTAAGTTCTCTTGGGCCTTTTTTTTTTTTTAACATGGAGCTTTCCCTGTTACTGAGATATTGCCCTCAGTGGTTCCATTTGTAGGTTACAAGCAGTGGCATTTGACTTTGCATGTTGTTAACCAAATACCTAACCTGTTCATAAAACAGACCTTGTTTAGAGTAAGGCCAGCTGTACATTTGGACTTTGTCCACCATAGTACCTAACCCAGTTTGCTAGGTGGGCCTTCATGGGCCTCTAGATCTCTCAGTTCACATTAGGAAACAGGCTTCATTTCCTACTACCTGCACTGGTTACAGTATACAGATACAGTGCTGTCACCACATTCGAAGTTTACTGTTTCTCCATTAAAACACAAAGGAAAAGGTTGAACTAGAGCCAGTTGACTGCAACCGACTCTGGAATGTGGTCACACTTTCCCCTCAAAATCAAGGACTTGCAGAACAGCCTGAGGACCAGACTGGTTAGCATTGGCTTTAAGGCATGGCGTATGGTACAATTTTGGTGGCTAATGGATTGTTCTTTCTGAAACTCGGCTCTGCTGCCTCTCTGTAAGAAACCATATTTTGTAGTAGATTGTACTTTTAAAATTCCCAAGTCTATTGACTGAGAAACATCCTTAGCTTTAGAAATCAATGACTTCCTCTGCTGAAGTACTTTGTTGTCCTGTGGCATAGAGTTGTGTCCTGTTTTCAAAACAAACCCAAGAATTTGAAGTAATATCAGAGACATTACCGTGTGGTTGGTGTGGCCATGCTTTAGAATTTCTTCTGTGATTGCCTTTCGTATAAAACACAGACATTTTTGCCTGGGATAATGGCATGTAATATTAAATATGAATGGCTTGAGGTTATAATTCCCCAAATGACTGGATAAACAATTGAGGACCAGAATGTTAAGTGTGTAGTTACTGGATGTTTGTGCTCAGAGGTATCTGTTTACCACAGGTATCTGAAGTTAACTCCATGTCCTCTTTAAGAGTCACATTTAAAAGTAGGGATATTATGTATGTGATTTTTTTTTAAAAAGGTATATTTACATATACTTTTTAACCCAAGGTAAAATGCTTTGAGTGTTAGAATATCTGGCTTGCTGAAAATGGTATTTTTAGAAGCTGGGTTATTTTCAGACATTACAAATTTCCTCCTTTACTTTAACAGAGAAACTGTATGGGGAGCTAAGAGGTCACAACTTAAATTTCATAACACATACTGAGCCACCTTTCAGACCATGACTTAAAAACCTTTTAACTTCACACTAAATTTCTATGAATTCCTTAAGTGAGATCTTTAAAAAACAAGTGCCTTTTTTCCCTCTTTCTGTAAAGGTCAAATAGCAGAGCCTGTCAGTTTTTCAGTCAGGAAATTTAAAAAAACATTCCTGGTGTGTGTGTGTGTGTGTGTGTGTGTGTGTGTGTGTGTGTGTAGCCCTTGTTTAGCCTAGTGTGAATCCCATCTCAGTACCCCTCCCCCAATCATTACAGGCATACTTAAAAATACAGAAAAGGTTTTCTCAAAGCTGTATTTTGGCGTTTTCTAGTGTATTCTAGTGTTTTGGTCTTAGACGAGTTTTTCCAAACTAACTCTTAGTTGCAGTACACATTAATTTACATTAAAGTTTTTGAAAGTCAACACTTTTAAAGCGCGAATTTGTTTTAAAGGATGGGGGTGGGGTGGGGACCTAGTTAGTAACTAAATCGGGTGTTCATACCAACTATGTGGGACTTGTGTTTATAGATATCGGTGTGGAAACTGCTTAGTTCCATTTGAAGAAGTTCTGTTATTGATGGACAGCATTTTAAGAACAGACGTGGTTAATTTTTGTTTGACCATGGCTTGTACATGGGACTGTGCCTTCCACCTACTGTGCTCTCCTGTTACCGGGCATCTTGTGTTTTTGACTTGGGAGTATCTGGATCCTTAAGGTCTGATCCGTAGCTGGTAGGCTTGTTCTGAAGTACGGAGGGGCAAAAGTGGGCGCTAGTGGGCGCTGTGGATCCGTAGAAGTCACAGCCATAGTTCAGTTTCTCAAAATCGGTCTTGGGCAAGAAACCAAGAATCACAACTGCCACTTCTCTGACAGATAGTCGTCCAGGTCACCCCTAACTTCCCGGCCACTGTGGGGTCGCGGGGTCTCCCAGGAGCTAGTGAAGAAAAGTCCACTCAGACGTTGGCAGTGGAGCTTTGGAGGCGCTGTTCTTGCGGGGGGAGAACTGGAAAGGGAGCAGGCGCACGGAGTTGGGGCTCCGGGTTGGGATGGGCAGCAGGCGGACTCACACTGCCGGTGGGATGCCAAGGCTCGCAGCCTCGGGAGAGTCTGTTTTGACTTGCGTCGGACCGGACGGGATCACTTGGTGCCAGAATCAAGCTAGAAGGCCCTCAATTAGAGGCTCAAAGGAATCCGCGGAGGCGCGGGGGGCGGCGGGGAGCGAGCGCCGCACGCCGGAACGCTGCGTTCACCAAGTCTTGTCCTATCCTAGCGAGGTCACTCGCCAGCTCAGGAGCTTGCCAGCCAAGGCGACCCTGCCGGCGCGAGTTGCTAAGAGGCAGCCCGGCCGACCCTGTGCCCTGCGCCTAGCGGGGCCACACTAGCGCGCTGTCCCCGGCGTCCAACCGGGCTCATCCCATAGGCGGGGCTCACCTGTCAGGGGCGCGCTACCTCTGGGTGCCCAGTGTTGGGTAGGGTGGCAGACGGACGGGATTCCTGCCCAATCAGCGCGCGCTCGGGGTGCGGCGAGCCAATGGGCTGTGTGCGACTGGGCGGGGCCCCGCGTTTATAGTTCTCTGACAGCGCTTTCGGCGCGCTGACTCTCCGCGGCGGGGACAGAGGCACCGGTCGGATCGCGGAGCTGCGCGCAGAGCGGGTCCTGGCGCCCTCCCCGCACACAAAGGCCCGCGCGCGTCAGACGCCTGCGGGGGTCCCAGTGCTCTTCTGACTGCTTAGCGGCCGCGAGTTGTGAGGATTCAGAGGCGCCCTTTCTGCGCTCCAGGACATGGAACCGCGCCGACAGGGCGCTCGCTTGCCCGGGCCACTGCCCGCTGTCCTGGATCTATAGTCAGGCGGCCCCTCTCGGGGAGCAGCACCCGCCACCTCACACCGTCTCGTCTCTTCGCTGCGGGCCTTTGTCCCGGCCCAGTGCCCTCGCCGTGCCCGCCCTCCGCGGCTGGCCCGGCACCCTGGAGCCGCACGGGAGCCGGCTGTCCCAGCTGCGTCCGGCGCGGCGCCCCGGAGCCCCGAATCCGCCGAGCCGCCGCGCTCCGCGCGTTCGACCCCACCCCGCGCGTTGAGGGCCCCGCAGGGTGAGCGCACCTGGCCTCGGCGACCGCGGGAGCGGCGCGGCGCGTCCGCCCCGGAGGATTGGGGGTCGCGGCCCGCGGCCGGTCCCATCGCTTCCCGGAGTGCGCAGAACTGGGAGCGGCTTGGCCATGGCCATGGCCCGGTCCAGGAGGGACTCCGTGTGGAAGTACTGTTGGGGACTTTTGATGGTTTTGTGCAGAACTGCGATCTCCAGATCGATAGTTTTAGAGCCTATCTACTGGAATTCCTCGAACTCCAAGTAAGTGGCGTCCACGATCCTTCCCTCTTCCGCGGTGCCCTCGGCCGGCGCCTGGGGGTACGCCGTATGGTCCGGGCGGGAGGAGGCCTTGGAGCCTGTTTCTAGAACCTGGGGCTCCTGTCCCCCACCCCCCACCCTTCCATATTTCTCTAGGTGGGGACCGGCTGAGCTTGAGAGCGCGGGTTCCAAGGGTACTCTTCTTGGGGCTCCAACCTCAAGTGCTCTCAGGGTCCCAAAGCCCTGGCGACTCGGTGGCAAGTCCGGAAAGGTTCCTGATGGCGCTATCCGGCCCTCCCTTCTTTTTCGAGGACGGAGGACGTTGCCACTAATGGGGCTACAGACGCACACTGGCGGGCTCCGGGGACAGGCAGAGATGCTGCGCTTGGGAGGAGCGCGGGAGCCACGGGTCGGGGCCCAGCGAGAAGGCGACAAGAATTGAGGGTCTTAGGTAGTGGAGCGTCCCTTTGAGGAAAGGACGCTGGGCCCAGGCATCCCTGAGCCGGTGTGCCTCGGCAGCTTCTCCTTAGCCCGAATGTGCGCGGGGAGCTCGATGGCTTGGCCAGAGAACTCCGGCGGCGAGCTCTCTGCATGTCGGCCTCTCCCTTAGCGTCGGAACTAGTGGTCTAGCTCCCGTGCGGCTCGGTCCGCTTAGGTGGCTTCATTTTAACGATGCCTTCAGGGCCCTACCCAGTCAACGCTGCAGCCTTTGCACTTGGGGAATCAGGAGTCCCTTGATCAGACTTGCTTTAGCTAAGCGCACAGTCGGGAGAAAACCAGGCCTGAGACTAACTTTCAGGTCTGGGCTCCCAGGGTGCGCTCCGCGTTTCGAAAATGTTAGCCATCCCTTGGTGTACGCAGCTATGGCCCCAGTAACCGCGCTTGGGTGCTGCCTCTTACCTCATTTTCCAACCGCCGCCAGAAAGTGCTGTGCGGAATTCTGGACTCAGCCCTAGGAGAGCGTGGAGACACGGCTGGCTCCGGGCTGGAGTCAGACCTTTCAGATTAGAAGCAAAATCAATGGCCTAATTGGAGTTGAGCGTGTGGTGCACGGCTTCAGAGTAGAGGGGAACAAATTGTTTTTGAATTACCCCATACGCAAAGAATTGTGCCTACTCTCTTGAAAGTGGTAAATTTCAAATTCATCAACAAAATTGACCAAACACGTTTCCCTACGAAAGGGCAAAAAATCTACAGTTGTAAATGACCCAAAACATTTTTTTTTTTTTTTTTTTTTTGCCTGCTGCCGGGAGGCCCTTGTTTCAAAGTTACTGCGGTCCCCTCTAGTGTAGTCTTGATCTGTTAAAGAATTTTTGTTGTTGTTGTTTGTGTGTTTTAAAAGCAAAGTGTTGCATTTGCTCTCCTGGCGTGGTATCTTTGCAGCCACACGGGATCTACAGGCACCTGGTGATGCCAGAAGGCGCCTGGCTGGGATCTGAGCGCCGCAGCCTTCTCCACTCGGACTGGGGCCCTGGTGGTGGCTGCTGCTGAGGCTCGCGGTGCCTACAGAGGTCACCCTTCCCTGCCGAATGCTAGCTATGGGCGTGCCCATCCCCCCTCCCTTTCCCGGGCTGCCTGCCTCTCTCCACTTTGCACTTTCACTCACAGCCTCTCTTTGGGAGGTTGTCTCCCCCCCCCCCCCCCCCCCGTCCGGATTTAATATTTATATTTAAATCTAATTTAAGGAAATTCTCCTGAACCCCTTCTGAGCAACATAACCGTCTTTTGTGTTAGTAGTGACCACTGTACTTGGATGTGCAGCCGGAAGGATTAGAAATACCGATTTGTTTAAACACCACCACCACCACCAAGCTCACCTAGCACCTGGAGAATAATGTCTTCGATTTGAAACGTGTTAGGGGAGGGAGCGGTGACTTAATTTACATTTACTCACTATTTGATCTTCAACGGTATAGTTTTCCCAAGCTGTGGCCACAGATGTATAGAGAGCTGCTAGGGCACTGGGTTTTGGAGGAGCAGGCCTCTCTGTACGGTGCAGTTGGTGTGATTACTCCCTGGCCTCCACAATTAAATGCCTTAGAATTTTTCCTGAAGATGTCTGGAAGTCTTTGGAAAGCCTGTGACTGAATGCTGTCTGTGCGATCAGAAAGATTTCTTCCTAGGAAGAGTAACACAAAAAAAACCTTTTTTAGTTTTTAAATGCCTGGCATCGCCTCCCTTGTTCACTTTTCTAGAGAAAAGTTTCTGTAGATAAAATGTGGCAGGTAGGTAATCAGATGCTTGGAAAGCTTCACTTTGCATGAACCATGGGACAAGTCACTTGTCATGAAACAGGCATTGGTAATTAGATTTGTTTCATTCTGGGGTCAGCCTTTTTAGCAGGTGGTCGACACAGGGAGCATGCAGCAGCTGTGTGCATGTAGAGCCCAGAAAATCCTTTGTAAACTGGAGTCTCCATAACTACTTTAATCACATTGCCTGCCGTCCCATCCTGGAGAGTTTATGTAATAATCAGAAGTTCTGTGTACTCAAAGATTATGTGGCTGCCCTGTCAGATTAGTCACATTGTATCTGAAGATGCTGGTACTGTTTAGGTCATTTTTCAACTATTTTTAAGTCCTGGAAGGAGGAGCAAAGCCTGGCAACCATCTCTCTGATTAACATTTCAGTAGAATCCCCCTCCCCAGTGTAGGGTTTTAGCCATAGTCAAGTTTGTTGTTGTTTTGATGAATAATAGTTTCACTTAGGATTAACAACTCTACACTGGCATAGTATTCTAAAATAAATTATACCCTTGAATATTTCCTTCCAGTATTAATTTATGTCTGGGGTTTTTATTCTATAAGTATTACATACTAGTTAACTTACAAAGCACTGTGCTTTTCCCATGCAATGTTTTTCCACACATAATACTGAATTCCTGAAATTGATTGAGTTGATACAAAAGAATGGCTGGATAATATCCAGATAACCTGCAACACAGGCCTCTCCCTAGTCAGGCTCTGAATAAATACAGGCCTGTCAGATTGATAAACTAAAGTACAATGGATAGCACTGTTTAAATAACCAGTCAATAACACACATATGCCAGCCTACCTTCTATTGTGTCTGAAATTCCTATTTTTGTAGATAAACAAATGCAGATTCAGCCTTGATTGAATAGCCCCTTGAACTGTGCTCCACAGTTTGCATTTGGGCCAATCTTGTCGGTTTTAATATTGAGAGGGTGAAAAAATAGCAATCCACAAAGCGCTGGCGGTTGGAATTGATATTGTCTCACATCCACACTCTTCACATGTTTTTGTCAGGATGATAGACTGTAGGTTATGCATTGTCCTTGTTCCACAGCAGAGTCGGGCAGAACACAAAGACAAATGTGGATGCCTTTTCAGATGAGAATCTGAGAGTCGTATGTCCCGGGACTGAACTTCTTAACCTCCTGCAATTACAGACTCCAGCCCCAAAAGGAGGGTTGAAGCTAAGATGATTTGCTGAGTACTTGGGTCTAAATCTTTGACAAAGCTTAGCTCTTGACACTTGTCCTACTAATGCAAAGAAATGCAAATGACCCCAGTGGTTCTGACTCGGTAGCTGGAGCTTGAAGGCAGGTGAATTAACCACCCCCAGGGACCACCTAAGAACGTGTGTTGGAATGGTTTTCGCTTGTCTGCTGGAGAACTGGCGGATTTATTAGCTTTCCTAGAACCTCTTCCCGCTTACTAAGAGGAATCCTGCTGGTGGGTCCACAAGATAACCTCCTTTCAGACTAGCATTGTGGGCACTGGAGTAACTAAATCCTTGTTGTCTAATCTTCAGCTGAAATATTTTGGGTTGCTCTCAGGAGCTTAATCTGACACCTGACTTGAAGCAGCATTTCAGAAGACATTCAAGGAATGGGAGACTATTCCAGACCCAAGCATGATCGCAGGGCATCGTCATAGACGTGGGAGTGGCAGGGAACAGCATATATAGGCTGTAGACCCTGGGAAAAGAATTGTTTTAAGGAACAATATTTCTTTGGCATTCTAATGAAAACATAAAGTTTAAATATTTTAAAATATTTAATTACAGATTGGACATCAAAAAGCCCTGTTTCCAAAAGATCATTAAAATGTCTCTAGTTACTGCCAGCCTTTGCTGCCGGCATAAAGAACATGTTTTTCAGGTCACTTAATGCTTCTGCATAGAGAGAAGTGTTGGACTGTTTAAAATATTTTGATTAAAATATGCAGATCCTGAAGAACTATAAGCTGGAGAGGAGTGAGCTCTCTCGTGCTCTCTCTCTCTCTCTCTCTAGGTAGGTCCCCTCCCCCCATAAAGGGGTGGATTAGAAGGGTGCCGGCAAGGAATAAGAACAGCCTAAAAGGAAGGATAGCAAATGAGACATGTTCCGAACAGCTTGGAGAAAACTCCTGTGGCTTCATTGTCTCTGTAAAGCCGAAGAATACAAAAGCAAGCAGTCAGCCCTTCTCCCATGATGGGAGATGCAAACCGTTGACACGGCTCCCCTGTTTAACTTGTTTAATTCTCATTTTAAATTCAGCACTATACCAGCCGTGTGAACTCTGAAGATTTCCTTAGTAATCCATTTTGTAGTTCGGAATCAAAAACAAAGTGAAAGGGTCTGACACAATTTGCTTTTATTTTTAGGCAAATCAACCCTGGTCATAGTTAATAAGGGGATTACAACCCAGACTACGTCTTTACAGATGTAAAGTAAATCAAGGGCAGAGCATAAAGAAACTGATCCCTTTTGATTGAAGTATGGTAAAAAGGCATAGAGAAGCTAGCGGCAGTAATCTGATTGTATGGCAATAAAACCACCATTTTCTGTCTTTCAGATAAAAATAATGTGGTAAATCCATGCAGTTCATAAGATGTAAAGGCAGATAAAGGGGAAGCCATGGCAACATATAGATTAGCTTGATGTTAGAAATGACACGTCCCTGAAAAGGGTGTGGGGCGAAGGCCCTTGCTCCAGGCTGTTTGGTATTATGTGAGAGCCACACAGACTTGGGAACCGGGATTAAGAATCATGAAAGCTCCACTTGTGGTCTGGATGGCTGAAGCCGAGAAGGGGAGCTGTACAGTTCTTGCTCATTGGTGGAAGATAATATGGCCAAGGTAGCTTTCATTGACGGCCTTTTTATAGACTGAGATGGAGGCTGATTAAAACTCACAGCTCGCTGCAGTCCTTAGGGCCTGGAAGCTTTTCCTGCTTAACTCTTGGCCTGACAGAGCCAGCCATTCTGTAGGATTAACTGCCCTTCGCTGCCCTTGCCTTCATCTATTTGGGCTTCAGGCAGAGACCTGCTGGGCAGCAACAGAGACCAGAAGGAGGATAGGTAGGCCCTGAATTATCTGAAAAGAAAACAGAGGCCTTTTGATTTCAGCCAACCCCCCCCCCCCAGGGGGGGTGTATCTCTGCAGTGCCAAGGCAAAGAAAAGCTTGGGCTGGTGGCCCTTACCTGGGCTTCTAGCTCTTCTGTGAGGTTGGTCTTTTCTTCCCTGGGGAAATTTAAGAAAAAGAAAAATAACAGGTTACAATATTGAAAAGGGTGAAATTTTAGCTTAATTCAAATAATCTAACCAGTATATCAAAACTGCAATTCCAGAGGTTCCGGGCTTTCTTGACCGCTGTTGATCGGTTATCTGTGAGTTGGCTGGGATATGCTCCCTGGTGGAAATGACGCTATTATAAAATGATGGTGGTGACCCACACTAAAGGCAAAAACAGGAACTCTTGGTGGTGTTGACTGGCACTGCCCTCTGTCCCCAACAACTTGTAAGGGAACTAGACTTAACGCTGGTCTTCCACACTACCCATTTTAGTCAATAGACAAAGTGAGCCATTGACTCCTTGCTGGGTTAGGTACAGAGTGACACCCAGAACTGGTTCAAGCCACCAGAAAGGAAATATTTACTTTATCATCATCTTTTGGCATTTTAAGAAAGTCTCACTATTTCCTCAGGACAAGGGCTTTCTTCGTGGAGTGGGTCTTGTTGGTAATTTGCACATGGAACCTGGGAGCTGTTTAACCGGAGCTTGAGGGTTGAAAGCCTCTTCTAACCCTGCTTCCATGCAGATAATAAAGACCATTTAGACCCGTTTTACTGACTTTCTCCCTGGTTCTCACGCTGGATCGTAGTTTGGGGCTGTAGATAGGTTTTTCTCACTACTCTGAGAATTATGAGAGACATTACTGTTATATACCACCTCGAGTACCCAAACACCTGCCACTTTGCGCCTCCCTTTCTATTTTAATTCTGAATCTATACCAAACCGATCCATTGGGTTTGCTGAGATCTCTCAAAGAGGAGAGACACCCCTTATTTACAAGCTGGTCACATCCCCAGCACCTTTCATTCTCCATTTGACAATGATTGCTAATGGCCCATTCAACTAAAGTATTTGCTTGTTAGCAGGGAACAGAGAATGATAAATGTCCAGCAAGCTTGCCGCCTCCTTCAGCTTTTCACACACAGACTGGTGCATATTTATGGCGGGCAACCCGACAAAGGGGGAAGCTGAATCGCCTTGGCCTCCAGCTTTCTGTTAGGAACAGGGTTAAAGTGATTAAAGAGCTATGTAAGAAAGCCCTGCATCTGTTTACTAACTGTCCGGGGGTGAGCTATTTACTACTTTTCTGGGCCCTCTATTCTATGGAGCGTACCTGCATGATCTATTTAGAAGTGTCCTCTATCAGAACGGAGGGCCCAGACAAGTCGTGAGGAAGCGGTGCTGGGTTCTCAGGGCAGCAGCATTCCAAGGGTTGTAGCGTGGAATCAGCAGGGGCTCATTCAAATATTTTCCATGTACAAAGTCAAACATATAATTCTGGTACAGAGCATTCTGGGTCTGTGATACATACTTGGCTGGCTTCAGATTTTAAAACCATAGTGGGGAAAAAAAAAGCTCGCTTAGAGAAAACAGTATCTTTCTGCCCAGAGTAGTTCTCTAAAGAAAACAGGAAGAGCAAATGGGCTCTAGTGGAGAGTTCATGCCTTTGTCCTCCTCAGCCAGCGTGGGGAAGAGTTGGAAATGCCCAGGTGGTACACTTTCTAAGTGCTGTGGCTGAGCCACTGGCGCGCTCCACACTCCGAAGACATCCTTTTCATCGGCGTTGTAAATAGAATCTACACAGAATGGTTAAAAAAAAAAAAAAATCCAGTTCATTTTCTCTGTTGAAATTCAGTTGTGTCAAATTTTAATTACAGTATTTATAGCACTTCTCTAATGGTGGAGTCCATATCAGCACCAAGCAAGACATTCATCTGTACTTTTCATGGACACTCATCTTGAATCTCTCTAGAATATGTGTGAGTGCAGCTCCTAAGTTCGGCGCTTGTGTGTTTGGGGAGTGATGAGGTATGTGTCTTGTGGGGCAGCTTGTTGGCTGGGCAGTTCCCTTGCCTCTGTATTTCATGGAGTTTCTGTCCTTCAGAGACAAAGTTGCCTTTGAGATGACCTCTTCCATCCACTCACAGGATAGCAGATGGGCCTGAGGCACAGCGTGGTTGGTCACACCACCCGATAAAACCCTTCAGTCCTTACCTTTCCCCTAGCTTGTGTTACCTTACTGAGTCCTTGGCACACTCATCCTCAGAATTGTCTAATGATTGAATGGAGCAGGATAAATTAAGTAAACCTCCAACTCAAAATGTATCTAACTGAAGAAGTCAGAAAATGTCGTTTTTCCATATAACTATCATTTGGACACTTTTAGGTTTCAAACAAGCTCTTGTAGGCCTTGAATCTCCTCTTTCTGGGAGAAAACAGGTCATGAAGGAGGACCACGGTTCCTCCAGAAGCATCCTCGTCTGTATGCTCTACATCAAACAATCTCTTTCCAGCCTTCCTTTGCAGTCCTGTAGGCTTGGCAGTTTAACCCCAGGTCTCTAAGTACAGGGCAGCTTCCAGACATACTCAGGTGCTTACACCTGCCAAATTTGTAAGGCAAGGGCAGACTCTGCCTCATTTCAACAGTTCATTCACTTCTGACCCTTGTGGGCATCCAGTAAGTATTTGTGGGATGGACAGGCATAACTCAGATTTACGTTGCTGGCTGCCTGTGTTTTTATCACCTGCTGTCAGAGATCCGAGATCCACCCTCCAGATCCAAGGCTCCTGAACTCAAGGGTACCAAAGTCAGTTGCCTTCAAGAATCATGAAAGCTGGTTTCTGGACCCACCCTAGAATTTCTGATTCCTGAGGGCTAAGGTGGGGCTGGGAGATAGACATTTTTATTGCAAGCTCCCAGATGCTACCAACTGCTGGTGATGGTGGTAAACCATATGGAGAACGGCCTTGGGTCAGACTTTTCTGGAAGAGAATCTAGCAGTCTTCCTACTTTCAAAGACTGTTTAGGGCTCAGGAGGAAATCTGGCCTTTACCCCTGGCCTCTCTTCTTCCTTTTAGAGGTTTCAAGGGCCCAAGACAATTGATAGTGGTAACTTGGTTAATTAATTCAATAAGGCCCTATACTGAGAATAAAGTCAAGGCAGAAAAATCTCTTTATTTGATATTTTTGTTTTGGTCTGGTTTTTGGTTTTCTGAGACAAGATATTTCTGTGTAGCCCTGGCTGTCCTAGAACTCAATCTGTAGAGTAGGATGGTCTTGAACTCAGAGATCTGCCTGCCTCTGCCTCTCTGGTGCTGGGATTAAAGTCAGGTACCACCATCACCTGGCTCTCTCCTTGAGATTTGAAAGTCAAGTAGAAACAAACATTCCATACTGGGATACCATAGTGTCATATATAGAGAGAGGGGACAGAAGGGGAGAAAAGGGTGGCCAGTCCTGGGTATGGGAGCAGTCCAGGTGAGAAGAAACTTGAGTTTTTAACGAGAACAGTATCTCAAAGCAAAGTCAGAGCAGACTGCTGAAGAGCAGTAGTGGGCAAGCTAGGACAGTTTCAGCCTAGAGTAGCATCTGTAGTGTTTTGTGCTTCTGAATATCCATAGCACAGAGTCAAGTCCCATGAGTGGAAAAACAGACCCTGTGAGACAGCCACTCATTGATTTCAACAGTCTTTTTGATGTGGGGATTATCAATACCCATTGTTTTAAAAGTGAGTGTCATCATGGGCAAGTCAGGCAATTGATTTCACCAGCACGGTGGTGAGCAAGAGCAAGGGCTTTGGAGTTCACTTGTGTGAGCCAATCCTCGCTTAGCCATTTATTGGCTGTGCAGTTTAGAACAATATGCTTTGTGTTGTTCATTCATCTACCTTTAAATGAGAGACAGTCACATAGTAGCGGTGGGACAGCGTAATAAAACAGTGGTCAGGATTAAATGTGTAAAGGGCCTAGCTCTGAGCTTGGCACATGAAACCAGAAAAACATCAGCTACGTACTGTTTATCAAATTTACTGATGTCTACTGAATACCATCCACATGCAAGGGGAAAAAAAAAATGAAAACACTTTGTTAATGAAGATTAACAGTAGTATTTTAAGCTCTCTAATAATATCTAGTTTT
Organism: Rhabdomys pumilio; assembly: GCA_030674055.1. NCBI lineage: Eukaryota > Metazoa > Chordata > Mammalia > Rodentia > Muridae > Rhabdomys > Rhabdomys pumilio. Next base: position 3,292,555 of record JANHMN010000015.1, on the reverse strand, counting down.
GTTTGTCTTACATTCTTACTGATTCTGTAAGACTTTTTGTTCTACAAAGCACTTTTTAATTCCCTCTTCCATTACCAGGCTGGACCCTTTTTCTCCGCTTTCCCCCACCAGTGCTGTCTTAGAACCCAAGTACATGAACAAGCCCTGAACACTCTTGTTCAACCTGTCGGCTGTGTACTGGGAATAGGTTCTTTGTACAAAACCATTTTGTATATTCTGATAAAAGACATCTGTCCTTGAGTGAATACATGAATTCAACCTGGGTTCAGGGATGGGCAGTGTGGCTTTTTTTTCCCCCCACATTTAGAACCCTTGCTTCCTGTTGATCCCCGTTTTATACAACGGCAGTTGTATACAGCACTTCCCACATTCTAACCAGCTGCTGCTCCACGTGCTGGGTACATATTCATTAAACTTTCCTGTAGCCACCAATGGGAAATAGTCTTACTATCCTCTTAATATTAGCGGGAGAAACTGGGGCCAAATTGGTTAACTGAGTTTTTCCCAGGTCATAGGAAACTAAGATGTAGATCTGGCTGGAGTGCTCTGGTGTCTGGCTGTTCAGTTCTCTTACGCTGACACAAGAAGTTGGCTATGAGTAAGTTGAATGTGTGTTTGCTCAAAGTGATCTACACAAGGTAGAGAAAAGAGAAGTGTTGAATGTGGTCTTCCACTGTTCGTCTCAACACCAAGTAACTCTCCGTTATCCTGGTGTACAGTTCCGAAGGGACCCTTAGAAGCTCATATCTAACGGGGTCATACTGCTGCCAGCCCAACTAAAGGATGACGAGGCAATTTTCATGACATATCAATTTAATGCATTTATTGCGTGTGACTCCGTTGACTATCAACATTTTCCTTTTAAGAATTTAAGTGATTGGTCAGTTCCCCCCCTGGGAGAAAGTCTGGCTTCCAGAGTCATCTCCAGTTTGCTGCTGAGTGTGTGTCAAACTAAGGAGATAGTATGACATCTTTTTTAGAGTCTAGTCACAATTAAATGCCATTTTATTTTGGATTTTGGGAACTGTGCCAGCTTCCAGCTTGTCAGAGCCGAGAAGACTCAAATCAAGTCCAGGCCTATTTCTACTGCAAACGGGGAGTCTGGCTTCTTGCCTGTGGATTCATTCAGTTCAGCCCATCTGGCTTTTGATGTTCTGCAAGTTTGGAGCAGTTTGTTTAAGGAAGCCAGGCGGTGACTATTGGTGGGCCTGGGGTTCTCTGGACTCCACGGTGGCGCCTCTGGCTTTGCATTTTCCTCACTCTGAATCTGCCTACTACCAGAACAAACTGCCTCCCTGACAAAACAACCGAATCTTCACTTCTAAGGCTCTGAAGCTCCTGGCATGGCTTCCTCTCAGCTCCTCCTGGCCCAGCTCTCTCTCAGCTCCTCCCTGCCCAGTTCTCTTGTTCGATGGGAGACTGCTGGAGTGACTCTGGAGTGTCTTGTGTTTGGGCCAGGGAAGAGAGTTACCAAAAAGCCCCATTTGTTCATGTTTCCACCATGTGACAGTGCTGTGTAATCTGTATCAGTCAGTAACCAATTTCACTCCTCATTTCTGTTACGTACTGGTTTCTCTTCCCCTCTCTTCTTCCCTTTCTCCACTGGGTGTGACAGGAGGAAGATAATAACTCCTGCCACACCTAAGGGGACCTGTGCCTGACCCCTCTCCTGGAGCCTGGGAAGGAGGAAGTGCTGGGAAGCTGCCATTTAGGGGCTTGTAAAGCCATTGCACACAATCTTGTAAACTGTTGTTGCTTGGCTTGTTAAGCTTGCCTGTCAAGGAGATTCCTTCTCAGACCCACAAATCTGAGTACCATGGTCCCTTCTGTCTTTCGTGGACTTACTCCTTCTGTTTCAGAAGGCACTGTAGGGGGAGACATGAGGGGACAAGCACACGGTAGGGAAGGGTTTCCTTGGATGAGAGTGAATTGATTTCCACAAAGGCAGAATGCTTCAAAATGAAGAAAGAAATGTATGCTGGTGGAGATGAGGGGGTGGAGGGTTGAAGGGACAGCCAGCACTACTTCTGGATGCCTACTCTTGGAGTGGCTAACCACTCACTCCTTGTTAAATTTACAAGTGGCTTTCATCCCTGTGACTTCACCACTGAGGTAAATGAGCAAATGGCTCTGAAACAACAGAGAACCAGCTGGAGGTGCCCTTTGGACCTTTCCTCTGTGAGAGCCATCTTTCCCTCTACAGCCTGGCCTATAAATAACATGGGGTCCACCTTCCTTTATAGACTCTTGCTAAAAGCACGGCTGGAAACATGACCGTACAGGTGCTAACAAATTAGGGTTGGGAAAGAAGGCTGCAATGCCTCTTGTCACTGGGGTTATGAAATCTCAGTTTCAATCTTGGAGCCGGCCCGGTTGGCTTGCCAGTCTGGCACGTACCATTACCCCTCTTGCCTTTTCAGTGCACAGCTCCGGCACTCCAGCTTCATGCTTTGGACCTCAAGTCTTGCCTTGGCTGGCCACAGAATTTGTGAATATTTCTTTTCTTTGTCTAATTGAAGGGAGGTGGCGTAGGATAGGCAGGGGATATCCTTTGGTCAATTACATAAATGAAGACCTGGCTTTGTTCTTATTCCACAGCAGATTTAAATAGTACCTGTTAACTTGTGAAAGGGAGATTTAAAAAAAAAATACAGCTGCGGTATCTGCATCACATAGCTGAAGTCTGACTTGGAGATGATTAGCAGAAAAATACATTTTCAACCTCTCAGCTTGGTACAGGTGTACCCCTCTATGGAATGAAGGTGTTTGGACAGTAAAAACCGCCACATAGGTAGAACTGAAGCAAATACTTGCACTATTTTCCTGGGAGAGGAAAAGAAACTGTTTAAATGGTGAGGATATTATCTTTGAGCATTTCAAGATAAAATTTACTTTAGTAACCAGTATTTTGTTTATCATCGTATCACAAATAGATCAACGTAAGTTTTTATGCAGTTGTTACAGCGGTGTAAGCTGTGGAATTAAATGTAACTGTGACTCATTGGTATAAGTTTGGAGGAAAGCATCTCCCATCAGGCCAGGAGAAAGAAAGCCCTCTCTTAGTGCTTGATAACTAGCTTGGTTCCTTCCTTCAGTGCTCCCCACCTGCTGGAGCTGCTGAACTGGTTCTGGGGCTGTGTGCTTGCTCTCGGGGGTGCTTGGATTTCTTCTCTTCTCATCTTTCGGCTCTTGAAAAGGTTTGGCTTGTGGTTGGTGTAAAGTTTGAAATGCACACCCCACCCCCTCGCCGGCTTCCATTTGGAACGCTCTAATGGTCCCCAATTGTACAGCCTGCTTTCAGGCCTCTCCCCCCCCCCCAGCCCCCCCAACCCCCGTTCTTATCCTTGAATAAATTGGGCTCAAGTTGCACAGAGCATTTGTTTTAGAAAACCGAAAGAAAAGGGGCACCTGTGAAAACAGGCCACTGTTCCAACACACATGCACATTAGAATTAAAGCAGAAAATGTCAGTTAAAGCTTCCAATTGCTACCTGCTTCTTGAAGGTTGGGAGCCACTAAGAACACTGGGGTGTGCCTGCTGGAAGTGTCAGGGTAATTACTTGTTACTCTAAGCATGGTATCTGGTAACCTAGTTCTGTGTGAACCCGACACCCTAGAGCTAGCTACACCCCACTATTTCTCTGGTTTCAGAATAAGTCTGTGTAGAAACTTGTTCTGATGTTCAAGTGCCAAAGGGGGCAGTAAAGTGCTATTCACTAAAAAGGGGGAGAAAAAAAAAACATTTCCCAAGACTTTCTTCTGGAAGCTATTTCAGTGTCTATCTTGGGCGCTACTTTTTTACTTATTCATTTTATAACAAACCCTTCTGTTCAGGGCATTTCTAGAACAGCTGATTAATCTATAGGCAGCACCCTAGCAGTAAATGGAACTAACACACGACTGGATATTCTGCCTGTTTGTATCAAGTTCACACACTCACGACTCGAAGCAGCCATTCCTGGGGAGTATTTATATTCTCAACTGCACAGAACATTCCAGAGAGGAATCTTCGTCTGCTGTGTCATGCTAGCCTAACTGCATATGGACATCACAGGCATTGCAGAGTTGAGGCAAGAGACTGGCCTGATTCTGAAAGGCTCTAGCTTCCATACTTAGTGGAGGATGAGCCAGCTTACACACTGCTGGCTTCTCTTTCCTGTAGCCTTTACCACTGAGTTAAAAAAAAAAAAACCATAAGCGTTTTATAAAGAAAAGTATGTTTCCCAAAATGTGACAAATTCCAAGTATCCTTGATATACAATGCTGACTTAGGAATAATCGAGTGTATTAATGTGATTTTGGGTTTTCTTCCTTCTAGGATGACCCAGTTTGTAAAACTGGTTCCTTAAAAATGTCAGCCCAATTCCCGACTTTATCAGTGATGAAATCCAATTGCATTAATCTCTTATTTTTTAGTTGTTTGGATAAATGTCTGTTCTAAATTTGTGGGCTAGAGGCCTGTCTAAAGAACACACAGGCCATAGTGTCACACTGCTTTCTAAGGCATTGCCTCAGAAAGTTAAAATATCTATAAGCCTTAAACATTTTAAATGCTTTCCAAAATCAGAGCTAAGAAAGCTAGTTCAAAACTATACTTCAGATTTTTACATTTGTTTATTATTTGAAGTTTTGGGGTCCTGGGGGTTAAAACTATCCATGTACATGATAGGCAAGTGCTAAGACACTAAGCTTATCTTCTCAGCTCTTTCTCTGCTTTTTCTTTTGAGTCATGGTCTCACTGAGTTGCCCTGTACACACTCTGTAGTGTAGGCAGACCTCAGGACTGTGACCCTCTTGCCCCTAGCCCCCTGAGAGGTAGCTAGGATTACAGACCTGTGTCTCTGGGCCCAGCAAGTTTAGTTTTTGAAACTGAACATTCAAAAGTAATGTTCAGTCTTCTCATGAAAAATCACTGTTTACTGAGGAGAATTTTGAAACCCACAGAAACCTAAAACTCACCACAGCCCCAAATGGTTACAGGTAACTTGTCAGTGGTGCAGCTGTCTGTGTATGTTGGTCTCTGCAGTCAGTCCAGTGCAGGCCACGTGGTTTACAGATGTGTCTATCTGCAGCTGGAATAAGCCATCTGTGTGCAGTGATCAGACACAGTCCTGGGTTGCCTAACAGTGGGGCATCTTCAAGGAATATCTCTTTAGGTGGATCTGATACTACAGCTCGATGTGCAGACTAAGATAATTTTGGTACGAACCTTTCCATATGCAGTCTACGATTGACCTAAAATGATGTTGGAAAGTGTGTGGTTATACTGGATATCATTTCAAATGACAAGAAGGCTAGAACTTTTTAGTAGGAGGTACTATATATGGCTTATGAATCTGACTTTGCAGTGTCCTACACATAGGAAAACTTAGTTTTCTGTGGCTAGAACCTAGCTGCTTCATCTGCTCCGTGAACTCTGGGGCCAAACTTCAGATGCTTCTATCTAGCTTAATGGTGCAGAAATAGGAAACACTTAAATCAAATTTTCTGGTGAATTGTGTTACGTACCGACTGACATTTTGTCATCAGAAGCCATTGCTTAGCATGTCTAAGACACACTGCCTAGTCTGGAGGAGTTTCACCTGGCCTGATTCACCAGACACTGAGACTACCCATTTCTTTATAACGTTGTTTCACCTGTGCAGCCACGGACACCATCAGCATTGAGCAGCTGTGCTGTAGCTTCTACGTTAACCTTTGTGATTTGCCAGTGTGAGGAAACACATATGAAGTCATGAGGGGCCTGCACTGAGGTTCCTAATGTGGACACTAAAAGAGGAATAAGGAAATTAGGGTTTCTCTGATGAGAGCGAGGCAGAGAAAAACTTCAGGTCCTCAGCTCAGTTGCCCTAAAGTGTCTCATCTCCTGTGGCACAGGGTCAAGGTCAGAGGCAAAGCTGGCAATAGATGCCTCCATCTGACCCCAGGGTCCTCCTGGTGACATGATTTGTTATGGCCACAGAAGGCACATGCTTCAGCCTTCCATGTCCATCCCTGACGGTTTTCTGTGCATTATTCCAGCATTTGAAACCAGCCTGGTTCACACTAAGGCTTTCACTTTCTCCTCTACTCTTCATTAATTCTGCTACGTTCTCTGCCACAAACATTAAGGAATATTAAGTTGTGTGCTGTTAACCGAGGTATCTTTTTTACAATGAAAAGTATGAAGTTGAGATGTCTAATTTAAATTATTAGAGATCTAATTTAGATTACTAAGTATTAATGTTTAATGTAGATCATTAGAGTTACTCAAAGTACTCTGTGTAGGACACTTTGTCAGAGTCTAGTTTGGCAAAGCACTTTTTCAAACTTGAGTTAAATCAATAGGCAAGCCACAGGTAAAAATAGATTCTGGCATCATATAATTTTATACCAGGCCTCTGGCTTTGGAAACCCTACTTCAGAGTTGCCTGTTTTATCCGGGTTCCTTTCTCTCCCTGTTGGAAACAAAGTCATGGAATCTATTGTCTAACTGGAATTGATTCACTGGGGAAAACCATAGGAGTGACCTGTTTCTTTCTGCTCAGTGTTCCCCATGAGCCCCAAGGGACTCCCCAGGGAAAGTGAATAGGATTGGTGTGGAGGTTTCCCTGGGAGTGGTGTGTGCTCCTGGTAGCCTGGCAACTCAGTGCTTATTCTCAGTGGCCAATACAGAGACAGAAAGCCTGGCTCTGTTCTCTAGCTAAGCCAGAACCACTGCCCTGGTCCTTGAACCCACACCCCAAGTGGGTACAAGTGGTGTAGGTGATGACTGATTTTGGTTGCAAGGTGATTCTTACCCCAGTTTACCAAAACAAATTAGAGTGTGACTCTGGCTGTGGAGAAGGTAGAGTTCTGTTGACTGACTTGGTTTTTAATGGGCTTTATGGCCATGTGTTTGTGATTGAGAAATGAATATTATCTGCCTGAGCTGATTGAAGTCTGCTGTAACTTTACATCTAAAAACACAGATTCTACATGGTTAACTCGTTTCTTCTTTACCTTTCAGCTCTTGACAAGGGTGACCACCTCAGAAAGTGCTGTGTGCCACCGTCATTGTTGGTAGGGCAGGCAGCTGGACGTCCGTCCCTAGTTCTCTGTGGGCTTCTTGTGTATTGACTTTCCCTCCATTCCCCTAAAATTCATAGCTAATCGATGAAAAGCTTGATTCAGGAAAACATGCATTTCACAAAACCAGACGGAGACACTACTGTGAACACAATGGGAACTGAAACAACAGGCAGGGAAGGGGCTTTTCCTGCTGGATTTCTTCACTCTCCCCTGAGGGATTTACCTCTTAGACAAGGTATACAGCTGGGGCTTAGACTCTGGAGTGAGAGGCACAGGAAGCAAGACTCAGATCTGCTACAGACTGGCTATGGTTTTGTGATTTGCAGCCCTGGATACAAATGGTAACTGCCTTGTACTTTAAACAAAGCAGGGTTGTGGAAAGCTGTGGAGACCCGGAGAGCTAGGGCAAGAAACTGTCTGAGGGCAGTCCGTGGACTGGCATCTTGGCTTGGCTCTGGTATTTGCCCTGGTGAGATGGCCTGGCTTCAGAGCTCCAGTCTTACCTGTGACCTACCTTCAGTTCGAGGCACTTTGACTTCAGCATGTATCGCTGTTAGCTTCTATTTGTTCACTCATGTTTTCCTACTAGGACATCATTTTATTGAGCATGATGGTACGATAACCATTGAGCATTGGGCCCGCACTGTGGAATCACACACATATGGGAGCAGCCCAGCTTCAGGGAGTTGAGCCCCTAAAAACTCAATCATCATCTGTTAAAGTCTCTCAGAGCATCTGGAACAATATGCAACTTGGTGGCCATACTGATGCATATTTTATAATCCCAGCACTTGGGTAGTCGAGGCAGGACCATCAGGTACATGGTAAGTTCCAGGCCACCCACGGTAGACTCTTTCCTTGGGAAGATGTAAGCAAATGCCTACCCACTTCTCATAGGACACCAAGAAACCAAAGTACCATTTTCTCAAAGCCCAACTTGGGGAACAAATGGGGTTTTTTTGAGCTCATTTACAGACCAGATTGCTAACATGAGGATGGATGACCCCAAAGTAGCCACACCACTGAACAGTCTCACCCCAGCATGGATGGCTACTTCTCCATGGCTGCATTAACGGCATTTGCCTTTAGTAACCATATCGTTCACAGTTTATAAACACTAACTTGTACTTCTAGCAAGTACAAGGTCATGAGACAGTTACACGTGGCTAGCTGGCAAGTGAGGGAGCACCCAGAGTCCAAAGATGCATTGCCCCTCCCCATTTTTTTCTTTCCATAAAGGGAATATCAACAGGCAACAGGCCTGATCCAGGGACTCTTGCAAGTGGTCCTAGCCGTCCGGATGAAAACCTGGTCATGCTTGGAGGACCTCACTCTATATCACCCAGTCTCACACCAAAAGCCCCAGTTTGGTCATTTAAGTTGTAGCTCTCTAGCTCTGGGAAGGTGAGGGTTCTCCAGAGGTCTGTGCTGGGAGATCTGTGATGGCTTTTTTCTACCCAGCTGTGTTTCCTGTCTTACCAAGTAAAGTGCTGGTGTGCTGACCCTCCACAGATAGACTTCAGATACAGCTGTCCTGAACTTCAGTTTCCGGTCCTTTCTTGTGGATTGCTATGGGTAACCCCCTCCCCCAAAGAATACAGCAACTTGTTAGAGGCAAAAGATCAACTTCTGTTTCAGTGTTACTGTATTGTATCTTTCTTGATGCTCTAGGAAGAGTAACATTGGCCGGAACCACGTCATAGACCTGTACTAAAACCATAAGGTTCCGCCCTTCCACCTGTCCATTCACAGGTTACCATGATGCTCCGTCATCAGACTGTGCACACTGAATCAAAACTAAACATCAAGGCTCATTTGCAAGATGAATCAAAAACTCATTAAATTATTTATGTGATTTGTTCCTGCTGAAAACAGGCCAAAAAAGCTCAAAAGCTCAGCTATTTGTGAAGCCACAGGGACTGATGTGCCCTGTGCTCTTGTCATTAGCTCATCAGGACTAGAGTTGGGTCTCGGGCCTAGTGACCTGGTGATTAAAGAGACTTATCTGAGTAGGGAGAGCCAGCCACCTGTGATGCCTTGGTTAAGCAGTGAGTGTGTGTGTTTGGGGGTGGGGAGGGGGGTGGAAAATCCTCATAGATACCAAGGAGAAATTTGAATGAAGAGAGAGCTTACTGAGCCAGACTTCAGACATAAGGAATGCTTATAAGGGGTAGGGGAGTATCCCCAAGACTCCCGCACAGATACACTGGTCAGATGAACATGGCTTACCCCTCACAAAGAACTGAATGGGTTGGTGAGATACACCTCCGTTAGAAAGACTCCTGATTTTGGAAGCCTAGAAACTATTCCCTCACTGTAAGATGGTAAAAGGACCAGCCTGTAGATCAGACTTCTGTTTTTATGGAGAGACGTGTACCAAGCCTAGCTAGCACTTATATAGTTTCCGACTGTGTCAGCTACACCAACTACAAAAAGGAGCAGTTTCAGGAGAGGGGAACGTGTGACACAGGGTGGTAAACCTCAGGTAGGAATCGGACCCTGTGTTTGCCTGTTAGTTTGTGTAAGTCTTAAGGGTTTCCTTTAAAGGTCGAGGAATAGGCATAAGAATCAGGAAAGTGAGCAATTCAGTGTTCCTGGAATTAATGTAATACTTACTGCCCTCGTTTTGTCCTGCTAAAGCCACAGGACACTTCAGAATCACTTTGGGGAGAAGGAGGAGTGGGTAATGTTCAGGCCTGGCAGAAATGAGTTGAATTTTATCTAGCAAGAAGAACCTACCTAGAAAGAATGGCCTTTAGAAGTTCCCTGGGGAAGCTCTTGAGACCCTAGGGTTGTATTTCTACAAAGTCTCCTGAGAATTGTGGAACATGCCAGGCAGTCCCTCAGTAATCACCTCAGTTTGTCAAAAGTCCTAGGGAATTCTTCAGCAATATACACATGGATGTTTTAAATTTGTCGCAATTTTATAAATTCATTTTGAGTTCTGCTTAACAGAAAGAGTTCATTATAGAAGGATCCCATTCCTTACTCAAAAAAGTTTTTCTTCGTATTTCTAGGGGAGGGCTAGTGCACATGGCAGCGTACTCTAAAATCAGAGGATGGCTCTCTCCTTCTACCATGTGGGCCCCTGGATTTAAACTCAGGTCCCCAGGCTTGGTCGCAAGATTCTTTACCCACTGAGCCGTCTTGCCTGTTCCACCGTTGTTTTATTTAAGTGAGTGAACAACATCAAGTTCTTGCTAAAGGGACTAATTTAGTTGAACAAACAACAATAAGACACTGATGTCAGGAGGTCATTCTTTTTGTTGTTGTACAATAACACCCAAGGAAGTAACAAGCAATTTTGTGTGCATGCATTTGTGTGTGTGTGTTCACCTTTTAAAAGTTTCAGAGAGTTGTCATTATCATCTTCATCTTCATCATCATCATCAGTAGTCATAATAGTGGTTTTTGGAGACAGAGTTTCTCTTCGTAGTCCTGGGTGTCCCACTGTATTTTGTGTTTGCTTGCTTTGCTTTTAAGATATGAAGATGGGAGGGAAAAGGAACATCGAGGGAAGAGGAGTACACTGGGACCAGGAGGGAAGGGAGTAGAACATGGGTAAGACCAAGATACATTGGATACATGTACAAAATTAAAAACAAAATTTAAAGTATCAGTTTTGAATATGAGTCTACAGTGTGAACTGGGCTATCTGCTACTTTGTAACCACATAATACACTGGCTGAGAACTGGTGGTTGGTTACATAAATCACCTTAGTTGGTGTGGATTTGAACTTTGGGAGCCCCATCATCCTTTTCTCATCTGTTGCTGCATCCTGGCCCCAAGGGTCATCATGGCTGGTGGGCCTCTCTAGCTAAATAAAGCCATAGCCCAGGCTGGAAGCTCTGGAAGGCTATGCTTTGTTCCGGAGCTTTAATATTTTAATGAGCCTGCAGGCTTGGCGGCTCTCTCTGAGTGTGTTGTTAGTGTTAGCACTTGCAGAAGGATGTTCATTAGGAAGCTCTTGTTTCAACGGCTCAGAGAAACTCCCCATTAGGGAAGATCTTTCAGCAACATGGCCAGCCAGAGAGGAAAGGAGGAGAGCTTTTAGCTGGGAACATCCAAGGGATTTTGTATCAGTAGTCTTAGTTCTAAAGATATCCTTCGAAGAATTAATTGGAGCAAATATATCTCAAGGGAGGGGAAAAGGGAAGATTTGTAGAGCAAGGAGGGTACTTGTTGTCCTCACAAGGAGAGGGCTCTTCGTCTTGCAGCTGAATCAATACGACACTAATTATTTCTGGTTATCTTTTATGGGTTTGTAAGACATTTCTTTTGTTCTGTCTAATAAAAAAACCATTGTTTGATCAGTGACTGACTAATTATGATAAGTAATTTGAAACATTCTTGATGAAACTTGTCTGTTAATTAACATCAACAGCACATGGAAACTACCAGGACAACAAAGGCTCTGTGCATGCTCTGTTCCTGGAATTGATGGGACCTCTCTGGCATGCCCAATAAACAGAGATGCCAATGGTTAAAAAATAACAAACAGGTGGGAAGGTCTGACTCACCACTGGGGGAAGAGTTGTTGTAAAGTTACACAAAAGAATATTGGAATATTATAAGGGCAGGGTGAGAACCAAGTGTCATCAGGCCGCTGGTCCTGATGCCTCAAAGGAAGAAGAGTTAATCCTTTTGTTTTGGGGTTAATCCTAAAAGCCCCAGAAAGCTCTCTGCCCCAGGAAGACACCTTTGGTGAATCAGAGCACAGTGCTGAACTGTCCTGGTTGGGTGACTGCTAACACCTGGCTCTTTGATGACTGTTCATTTTTTATCAACTCAGTGGCTTTTCTTTTATGCTTTTTAGATTTCTACCCGGACAAGGCCTGGTACTATACCCACAGATAGGAGACAAATTGGATATTATTTGCCCCAAAGTGGACTCTAAAACTGTTGGCCAGTATGAATATTATAAAGTTTATATGGTTGATAAAGACCAAGCAGACAGATGCACTATTAAGAAGGAAAATACCCCACTGCTCAACTGTGCCAGACCAGACCAAGATGTGAAATTCACGATCAAGTTTCAAGAATTCAGCCCTAACCTGTGGGGTCTAGAATTTCAGAAGAACAAAGATTACTACATTATATGTAAGTATAGTTCTCTCTCTTTATTTTTGTAGGAATTAGGATAAGCTAAGTAGGTTTGTATTCATTTCTGTTTCCTTTAAATTGCCACGGTAAATAATTTGTTGAGAAGCTTTTTTTTTTTCATTTATTTTTCTTTTAAATAATTGAAATTTGGGACCCTGTAGTAACAGTATTAATTAAATATAACTACTCAGCAGGGGCAAACCTGCCAGGATTCTCACAATGTTAAAATAAGTAAGTTACATGAAGGGACTCAGCATCTCCACTAACTTTTAAAACCATCTTTAAGGACCTTGGGTGAGGTTTTGATAGGTAAATGTGTAATGCTTTTTCTCGCCATCCATCCATCTGTCCATCCATCCATCCACTCATTCATTACTGTGCATTCTGTACTAAGAACTGTGTTTCAGAGCCAGGACTCAGAGCAAAGAGTGACTGTGGGACAATTTGCCATGACAGTGTCAGTCCAGACAGGCAGAGCCTAGAGCTTAGAAGCATGGATCTTACACAGATGCCCCAGTACACGTGGGTCACGTTGAGTCCTGATGAAGGAGGAATGAAGCATGGGTGTGCTGCCTGAATAGGCCCCCCGTGTCTGTTATAACACTGGCATTATTTCAGGAGTAGAGGATAGGTATCAATGGAGATATATCTGGAGTGCATGTGTGAGCTGTGCCCATTGTGACACATGCCTACTGTGTGTACGTTATAGTTAGCACCAAGCAGGCTTGTTCCCGGTGTTGGTGATCTTGATACAGTGGAATCTAATACATATAGACAGCTGCTCACAGGATATAAACAATGGATTCTGGTTAATAATTTGTTTGGATTCAAAGAGTATTCTTTGTGGGCTTTTTGTTGTTGTTTTAAATTGCAGTGTTTGGGATGAAACTCCTGGTGCAGGTTGGCAAGTGCTTGACCACTGAGCTACAACCATAGCCTTCGAGTTACACTCTTGCTTTCCTCGGCCTTCAGTTTCTTGAGGTACAGTTGGCCCCGGGTTGGCAGCCTTCCCAGTATCACTAGGTTGGAAGTCTGCCTTTCTCCTGTTACGATCTGCTCTTTACATCGCAGAAGCAGCAGTTACTGTATATTCATCTAGTGTTCCTTGGTCTGATTAGTGATTAAAGCAAAGGTGGTCATGGGCAGTAATTATCTTGTCTGTTTCTTCAAATGCCACATAGACGAAGAAACAATTTTTGAAGCAAAAATGATACATAGAGAATAGATTTCTAAGGATAACAAAAAAGAAAGAAAGAAAGAAAGAAAGAAAGAAAGAAAGAAAGAAAGAAAGAAAGAGAAGGTAGCAAGTTAGATATTTAATGGAATAATTACCATAAAATGAAAATAAAAGCATTCTGAGATGAACGAGGCAGATGGGGTGGTAAGATAATAGGGCCATCTTTGAAGATATGAAGTAGGAAAAATAAATGGAAGCTAAACTTCTGGAAATACACACACACACACACACACACACACACACACACACACACACACACACGACTGAAGACTTTTAATGGGTGCCATGATCTAGCATGACTTGTACAGAGAATGAAACGGTCCCCTTCGGAATCTTTGAATCTTACCTGCTCTGGGTGAGTGGAGAAAGAAAGGCTTAAAGAGATCAGCACTTCCCAAGATGGGGAATGCCTGACCCTGAAGCTGTATGCTGCCCAAAAAAACCCCAAGGGCTCCCACATTCAGAACATAGTATTGAAAATCCCAGCTTCCTACCTAGGGCAAGTGGAAGCTTGGTAAACATTAAAGGTTTAACCTTCCATTTGAAATAATATACGCAAAATGCGGCTAAATGAACGGTTTAGCCACTTCTCAAGTGCATCACCGTGTGCCTGAGCCTGTCATAACTGCTCTTCATCAATGCTCAGGAGGTTTAGACTTGCGCATACAGTTTAATTTGTAGTTAAAACAGCCATCTACCCAACACTGGCACCTATTGGTTTTGTTTGTTTGCTTTTGGAGAACTCATTAGGCCACATGAACAGGTTTTATATGCTTCTCACTACTCTGGCCTTCAGAACTGCCCTTAGAGCTAGGATTTTCCATGTCGAAGCATAAAGTGGCTTGTAATTCAACAGGCTGAAGCAAGAGGATCTCAACCGGAAAGCCCTGCTACTCTACACACAAGATTCCTCTGTACATTTGACAGCTAGAAGCCATCTTTAAAAACATTTTGGCTGTCCTGTGGCAAGCAAGAAAGCACTGTGGGAACTTTTCTTCTAACAAGATATTCCCAGGCCTGTGAGTGGCTCAGGACTTTCTCAGGAAGCCCAGTGCTGCTTGCAGCAAAGTTGAAAGGCTTCCCCTACGTCACAGGCAGAAGAGAGTATTCAGATACTTAGCAACATGTAGAAGCCAGTTTCTCCCCCACACCATAGAAGCGTCCATTGCTGTACAAGTTCTCTTGAAAGGAGGGAAATGATAAGATCAGATTTTAAAATAGTACCAAAAGGGACTTGAAAAAGACCCCAGTTTTCCTATCAAACAGATGTATACAGGATATTGCAAACACACAAAGACACACACACACACACACAATCACATCTTTTTTTTTTTTCAGAAGGAAAGTGTATGCAGGCAATAATCTTTAATACCAGGACATTTACAAAGAATTCTGGGTAGCACAACAGGAAAAGTATAAAAATATAAAAATATAGTATATTATATATTATATATTATATATATAATATATAAAAGTATAAAAATATACAGATTCACAAGTATATTTTTAATACTGCAAAAGATTGATTTACTTTGAGATAGGAAGTAATGTCCGTATTTGAGTTTCTGACTTTAAGTCTCAGCATTCGGCTGGTTGGCACTTTGACCCCAGGCAGTATCAGGAGCATCATATGGTGGTTTCTATTGGGGGTTGGAGGCGTGTGTGTTGTACCCCGCTGGGGAAGTACACAGGGCTATGCTGGTATTGAACTATTTCCCAGGAGTGCAGAGATTCATGTCTGTTGCCTGAGCTTGATGGAAGTCATTTCTGTTTCCTTCTCTAGAACATTCTTTTATCACTGTTCGCACTGTGATGGTCAGACCTACAGACCGTCTGCCCGTTTACCAATGCTTCCCAGTTATAGCTGATAGGATCTGGTCCCGGTTTTTTAATAAGGACTTTTCATTTGACTTGTAGTGTTACCCAACTTAAAGTCACCGCATCTTTGGGTTTTATAATACACATGAGTGTGTAATTGGAATGTATGCCATACCCACTCTCTCCACTGGGTTCCCTTAAGAAGTGACATGAGAGAAATCTAAGCCCCCTCATTAACCTTCCTGCACACAATTGTTTGCTTTGACAAGTGGCAAAGTGACATATATGGAGTTCCTTCGTGTTTAGAATTGACTTCTCAAACGACCTATTTCAGTAATCAGCCTTGGGCTTCATTTACATAATAAACTCTTCTAATCATACAGGAGCCAAAGATGGGGATGTTATGACCGTACAGTCTGAAAATTCCCCCTGCTCTTCATTATGTTTAGATCTTTAATGGCCTGAAAGACAGAGCTCTAGTCTATAGAACCTGTAGTTATTTTCATCATGTCCTTCACTTAATTGTTTATGAAGTAGCTGCATCTTCTGATATTATCCACATGTAATAGACTTTCACGGCTGGATATATTATTTTAAACAATCCTTCCGGCCTTTATTGGGAAAGCAGATCTACTCTGAATGCCCAGCCTTCTCCACTGAAGTTTTCATAGAGAAACTGTCCAAGCTTCTTTAGAGCTAGCTAACTGGGTCAGCAAGCTTCTTCTGTTGGCCTTGAAACCCTGTCCTGAGGCAGGTGCTGTGTGCTAGGGCCCAGCCTGAGACAAACCCTTACAAATTCTACAGAGAGGTCAGTGAGTGAAGGTGGAAGCTAGTGTCTCACACTCAGACTTCAGATGCACAGGGACCACCACAGGGCCATTGACTGACTTCATACTGCTCCTTGCTTTTTATTTCTATGTGGTTTGTATGTTGTCTTAATGTATACCCATAGGCAAATCATAGTCTCTTAGCATTATCTAGAAGTCACTATTTCTGACTTACTGAAGTCACTGAGTGCCTTTTAGAAGTCAGCTCTCCATGTCCAGCCTGCCTTGCTGAGCCATCAAGTCTGGAGGAGCCTCCATTTCTTAGGCCTCTGTAATGAGAGAGTGAAAAACTGGAAGGTTCCACATGCACTGTTGGAATTTTTTAAAGCATACATTCCACTTTAGAGGGGGGCGGGGAATCACAAAATAAAGAGAAATGTTTGCACAAGTAGAACCAAATAACAATATTAAAGAGCCAACATAATAGTTTGCTCCTCATTTTGGTGGAACATATGTTACATATCTTTTTTTTTTTTTTTTTTTTTGCTTTGATTTGCTCATTTTGGGTGATGACTATGGCAAGTTACACTAACATACTGAGTGTCCTGTACTGTCTTTCTGGAAAAGTACTAAATCTGAGAGCAGCTTTCAGATGCCCCTTGTCATAAATATAGCTTTTAGAACATATATAAAGAGCACATGGCAGCCGTAAAGAGAATACAGAGTTTATTCGGTGGGTTATTTATGTATGGAAGATGTCCAGCAGCCATGCTCCTTCCTTGGACAGCTTTAGTGACACAGAACTACATCCTGTCTTCCTGTCCCCTGGTTTAGGGGTGAAATTTTGTATTTGATAATGTCATTGCACCTAGTTGCTGAGTGGAGGAATTTAAGCACATTTCCAGTTTCCTCCATAGTTGTTCTTCTTGTAATGGAACTTTGCCAGAGACCATACAATAGAAAGAATGGAAGAAGAGTACATGCCACACTTAAAAACATGGTTGGCCCAGGAGCTGTGAGTTCGAATCTGGCCACTCTGGGCTTTATGTGCCAATATGTCTTCTCTTCCTTAAAAATCATCATGAGTGCCCTTGCTCATGGGGTAAAAACACTTCCCATGAGGATAGATATGTCAGATTGCTGGTGTCCGTGTGCGGCTACCAACCAACAGTAAGTTAACAGTGGAACTGAGAGGCAGTAAAGAGCTGGAGGCTGAAGGCAAAGGTGGGCTTCATTGCGAGAGGGGGCACCTGGAATAGATGGGTACAGAAAGCATCCTTGGTTTGTAGTCTGGTCATAAACAAAACCACAGAATACTGCCTAGCCTCAGTCACTCTGGGTATCTCTAGTCATTAGCAATTCCCACTTTGTCTTCTTTGACATTAAAGTCCTTTTTTTTCCGTTGACCAAGAAGCACACATTTGTGTGTGATTTGTTCTGGAATCGCCTGAGCTTGCTAGCAGGTTCTTTGACAGACCATGAAGGCTCAGACAGGGAGGAGTGTTGACCCACCTACAGTGGGGGCTCTTACTTTCCAGTTCACCTGTCTCTCACATGTTCTGTTCCCTAGGACACAGGAAATATCAGTCATCATGCCAGGGTAGTCCTGTGGGTTCCATCTGTAGAAAGCTTCTCCAAAGGATCAGGAAGGTCCATGTTGAATTTAATATAAAGAAAGCTAAATTTTGCATCTGCCCATCTTGAGACTGCACCAAAATACTCGGGGCTTCCAAGTCTAGCAGAGTCATGGCCGCCTGGATGCTAGCCCGGGTGGTACAGAGGATAGGATAAGGGTAAGCATTTGGTTCACAGTCATTGGTATCTCCTGAAAAACAGGGACAACAGACTCATGTAAGCCAGACAGATACAGGCCTGTCATCACCACCCCCTGCTCTGAAAGTAACTGATGATAGATTCGACAACTGATCCCAGTGTGAAGAGCAAAAATCGAGGAAGAATAAACACCATGAATGCAAAATAAGTAAGATGAGAAATAAATGACTTAACATAGCCAAGAAGTTATTCAGGAATTATTCAGAATAAAACTGTCTTTATTATTTCATAAAACTCATCTTTATACCTCTACCCTTGTATTTATAGCTTGTTAACGGTTCACATAGATTTATAAATAATTGAACAATGCTAGAGACCCAGTGCATAAAAGAGGACACATTTCTTTCTTAACAGCCCTTAAATATTCATCACGAAGATAAAATTTTCAAGCAAAATAAAACACTTAAAAAAATAGCCAAGAGGCATAGACAGACATTTTGGAGGGGGAAAAAAAAAGATTACTTTGAGAAAAACTGATTTATATAGTTCTTAAGAGGCTCAAATTTATTCCTAAAGCGCTAACTCTGAGTCTGGATGTGTTTGATCTTTGGGGGAGTGCTGTGGCCTTCATGCCTGCCTCACTTTCAAGTCTAGCAGCACAGGAGATAGAAAATCTTTACTGCTGTGAAGAAACCCAAACAGTGTTAGTGGCTTAGAACACTTTACATGCCATGAAACATCAGGGCTAAAACCCAATGTGGGACCTTCAAACCCTTAGGTCTCCATTGTAAATGTGTAACCATGGCTTCTGGGCCATGTGCGCACCATAATGAGAACACGCAGACATGCATGTTATAGGTGCAGGGTTAGCAAAGAAAGTATGCATAGAAAATAATGTCTCCTCATGCAAAGCACACACATAACAGCACAGCAGGTCAGACACACTGGAGCATGCATGCATACTTACAAACATAGAGAGGGTAAAGACAAGAGATTAGGAACAATACATGTGGAACTGTGTTAAGCTCCTACAACTGAAATAATAAACTCCGCTTCTATCAAACATGTTGGAAGTGATGCCCTGTTATACATTATATAACATATAACTAGCTCAGGCATATGTCTGGAGCTGAACTAAGAAAATCCTACAATACTGTAGATAGACAATGGCATGTGCTTAGTCCCAGCTACCCAGAAGACCAAGTCCAGGAGTTGAAAATTAACTGGGCAACATAGCAATACCTACAGGGTAGAAAGATGGAAGAAACACCCTTGTTCACACTTCAGATGTTTCTCTCTATTTTTAAACTTACTAATAGATCTAAAATCTTTTCGCCCCCCCTCCCCGTTAAGGTTATTTACTAGATTGACTTTATGGCATCAGCAAGTACTTTGAGCCTATCAATAGAAGTTGCTAAATAATAATGTAATTAAAATCAAGTTAGTTCAGGATAGAGACAGAGACATTAAGAGATGTTAAGCTCTCTTGGCTAAATGCAAGTGGTGTGTGTGTGTGTGTGTGTGTGTGTGTGTGTGTGTGTGTGTGTGTTAGACAGGGAGTGAGTCAATAGGTGGGTATATGGATGGTGGGTGTACATGTGGATGGGTAGGTGGATAGCAGGGTGGACTGATAGATCAGCCCAGTCTTGGGCAAGAGCATACTCGATCTCATATAGAGAAACCAGACTATGTGTTGCTGAATGCTAACTCTGCCTAAAAGTCTCTGCATTAGTGAATCAACCCTTCCTTCTATTAAACTATGGAATGAAGTTAACTCTTTCATTGAAATAAATGTCTGAGAAACTGCCTCAGACTCTTTGAAGAGAGAACAGGTGTCCTGCATGTACGAGGAAGGCTCACACATATGACAGATTTAAACAGGGGTCCATTATCAGGGTTACTGCTGGCCTCTCAATGGTCAAAGCGAATAATGTCGTGACCATCTAAGCTCTTAGGCCACAAGAGTACTGCTGCCTCTTCTGAAGCATCCCGTCCTAAGCTGTCAGCAGGGATCAGTTCAGCCACTGCAGAGGTTGCTACCATCTAGCCATGAACTCTCCTCGGATGGATGTTTTCTATGTCACTGCTGCTCTTTCTGTAATAACTGGGTCATTAATATCATTGCCTGCAATTAGTGACAGTCGGGCAAGCAAGAGGATTGTGGGATATCCTTCCTCATCCCCACTGCCCATGGACATTTCATGATAAGCCATTCCTTGTTAGATATTTCCATATTGCCACAAAGATATTTTAAAAATCAAGAATGTTTTAAAAAATTAAAATATAAAAAAAGAGAGAGAGGAGAGAAGAGAGTGGGTTATGTGCTACAAATAATTCACTCAGCTGTGTATGGCTCATGGTTCAGGGTATTTTCATGAGATGTTATCACTGTCTTGAACAGGAAGTTTGCATTTTAAAAACCTGGGGTTTTAATGGACAATAGAGAATTATGTCTTATCTTTAGAACTATTATATCATTCTTTTTTTTTTTTTTTTTTTTTTTTTATTGTGACTTTAGTCATTACTATTGAAATGGTCATCTGGCAACCTATTTTTAAAACACAATTCTCTTAGTAGTTTTAGTTCAGGCTGATGGTGACTTCCCTGTAGCAGTAACTGTTTCTTTTTTTCTTTTTTTTTTTCTTTCAAACTTAAAACACTTTATTTATCAATATTTGTATAAACATATATACTTATACATGTATACATATATACATACATATATAAATGATAATTAAATAATAAAATGTATTTACTGTTTCTTTACTGTTGGCTATACTATCCTCATTCTAATGACTGTCCCTGGATTGTAGCAATGACGAGTGCCCTAGAGTATGTAACTGAGAGGAGTACTTTTTAAATGATGTTACTTTAAACATTTTTTATTACTATTGCTAATTATTATTAATTTTTGCCTAATGAGAAGTCCTACCTGCGCAAGTCACCACAGAGTTAGCGGTAAAATTTTACACTAGAAAGCAACATTTTTTTTTTCAACAGAATTTATTAAAAAATCAAGATACTGAATTAGTGGGAGCAATGTTTTGAAGAAGAATACATAGCTTTATAAATGATCTTCCATGCTTTTGTTCTGCTTTCATTTTTCTCACGGTAGTGTCAGGGGTCTGGACTGAGCCCAGAGGGTTCAGGCTGGACAGCCCTGACCTGAAACTCAAAGTCCAAAACCCAAAACTTTTGGTACGGACAACTCTGTACAAATGTCCAAAATTCCAAAAGATTCCACAGTCTGGAAGGCTTTGGGTACTGAGCATTTAGACTTCTTTCTCAGCTTGTAGCACAGACTAGCCTAAAAGCCACTATGTAGACCAGGCTAACTCAGAGATCCAACAGTTTCTGCCTCCCGAGTGCTGAGATTAAAGGCATGCCCCACCATATCTGGCCCTCAACCTGTTTCTGGATGTATACTCTCATATAGGTATACATGCACACACACACGTGTGTATACACACACATTATCACACAAACTGTGTAGACACATGTCTGCCATGTATTTCTGTTTCCCTCTTTTGTGAGCCGTTCTCTTTCGAGGACTACTTATCAAAAGTAACTGACTCATCCAAGATAGGCACATACTTAATCTTCGTATACTTTTCCGTGGCTGAAAGGTTTTAGGAGTAACCCATGATAAATCTTAGTTTCAGCTACGGCATTATGGCACTCATAATTAGATATTGCAGCTGTTCTCCCAACTGATTGCCACCCCTTGGGGTCCAAGCTTTGTTTACTATGTTGACTCTCGCATACATGGCTATTTCGTGTCCTCCTCGGCTCCTGAGAGTGGCCAGGTAACTGATGCCGTTAGTCTTCCCAGTGTAACATCCATATAAGAACAGCTTGCTACAACACATGTCCAAGCGGGTACATTTTTAAAGACTTCCGTTACTGAGGTGTCAATGAACCATCCCATTGTAGTTCATATAGAGTGTTTGAGCTCAGAAAATAAAATCAAGACAGCCCTCCAAACACACACAGGAAAACCTACCTACTGGCACTTAATCCACAGCTTCAGTCATTCCTTAATGCTGGAAGAGAAGAGGAGATGTCTAAGTTTTTACTTTTTAGATTGGCTTTTTCCAAAGTCATTTTGCCCAGTGCACAAGCCAAGAGATTGTGTTATGTGGACACTGCTGGGCCAGTTAATTCTCTATGTGTGATCGGCTGCTTGTCGATTTTGAGACACAGTAACAGTGACACAGTTTTAATGGGAGTGATTGGTTTTTCCCATGAGTTGGGCCCGTGTTCCCTTGGATGAGAAACACGCGTGTCCTTGGTCCCTCCTGGTTTATGATGTTTAAATCTGTACAGTCTCCTACCAGCAAAGAAAGTCCATCAAATGAGAGTGGGAGCCCAGCAAGGAGACACGTTGAGTATTTTCTTGTGTATGTGTTTTGTTGAATGGATGTTCTTTTTGTGTACCTGTTTTATGTTTTGTCGAATGAATGTTTCTCTTTGAAAATGTCTTGCTTTGTGTTCTTGTTTCTTCACTGGACGACACTTTGAGGGACTGTGCCCTGGTGGTTTAGCTCAAGGTCAAGACAAGCTTGGTCTGACCAAGCTAATGGAATGGGGTACTCTGAGACAAGGAAGGCTGAACTCCTGCTGTTTAGCCAGATTCCTGTTATCTCTTTGGAAATCAAGGAGATGCATTTCACTCTTTCTCTCAGCAGCCACCGTGGAAAACATAGCAGAGAGAGAGAGAGAGAGAGAGAGAGAGAGAGAGAGAGAGAGAGAGAACATTTCCTCTTCTCAGTGCTTTGAACTGATGTTTGTTTTAGACATTGTCTCATTGTCCTTTTTAAAAACAGGCATTGATTTTTGGCTTCCCCTGGACATTATTATTTCTGTGTTTAGGACTTTTTCTCCTTCTGTGTCAGTTATCTTGGAGAATGACCTTGCTAACCGAGCCATGAAAATGCATTAACTTGGGCTCTAGAGACTGAGTCCTATCTCTGTGGTATATACTCTGAATCTGTATTGTATTTTTTTGGAATTTAAACAGATACTAGACTAAGTAGAAAGATCTTAGCTCCCCGACTTGTACGTCGACATTAAATAACTGCATTTTGACCGGCGTCCTTGTTTCTTGACTTATATGTCTCATGCTTTTTGTTTTATTTTGTTGACATCAGAGATGCAGCCCTGGTGGGAGGACACAGCAGTCTGGTTCTGTGTTTTGGGGTGACGTTAAAGTCACATGTCTCTCTGGATGATGCTTTTTTTAGTTTGCCAGTTAGGCCCCTGCTAGATTTTTTTTTTTCAGATGCCTGTACTGAGCTTGGGGGAGGGGTGTGTAGAAAGTCTCATCCAAGAAAGTGGAGTTAGCATGGCCACGGTGTGGCATAAAGTGAGCAGGCAAGGGCAGTACAGGTAGAATTGGTGTTGACAGAGATTCTTATAAAATGCTGACTGTTAGCTAATCAAAGATACTCCATCAAGGTCGGCCTTATGTAAGGACACAGCTTCCATGGTTTTCCTGATGTATCTCTTTGGTGAACTTGCTTTGATTAGGTGACATATTTACTTTCAAATGCCTGCCAATCTACAAGTCCCTCATGGCCACTTGAAATAGTATGACCAATCTTCCATAGTGTGACCACATTCATATACTGTTTTCCCCATAGGACCCAAAGATGTGTCCTTTGATGGGATTGTATTGAATCATAGAATGTCTCTTTGGGAACAAGGTCCACATGTGGGCTATTTTACCCTCCACCCGATGTTCCTACTCTTCTCCACTGGACTTGATACAGCTAGCAGCTGTAGCTTGGCTTTGGAGCAGAGAAGATACATCCACACAGAGACACTTTGAAATGCAGTCTTTTGTCTGTGTGGTCTATTTACCAGCTCCCAGCTCTCTGTCTCTTTGTGCTCATATAGCCCAGAAGATCTGCAGATAACTAGAAACTCAGGCATCTCAAACTCTGTATAGTTGGTTTATTGTTTGTGGTGTTTTTGTGTTTTGAGGCTGAGTCTTCTTATGTTTCCTGCACTGGCCTCAAACAGTCAGTCCTCGTGTTCTAGGCTTCTGGTGACTGGGATTGCAGATGTGGATTCCACTGAGAAGTGATCTTTGCTCCCTCCAGAGCAGACAGTATAATGATGCTCTGAGTTAGATCCAAGAAGCAAGAGCTTTTAAAAGCCAGCTATAAAATGCCCAAGTATCTTTAGTAAGCCCACCTCTCAACTGGATAGAGAAGGTTTTCGAGTAATTTTTAATCCTATAAAGTTTATTTTCCTTCCAACTAGGCCAGGGGAGAAAAATGTCCAGACACTAAATAAAAGCTTAGGTATAACGATGTTATTTTTCCTGTCTCTTGGTGATTAGATGCAATTTTATCCATTTGGTAATACAATGATTGTGGCCACATTAGATAATGCTGGTGGATTGATACAAAGGGAAACTAAGCATAATGAAGTGACGTTTATTTTTACCCTTTAAGTTAAAAATTCCCAGGGACATTCAAATGAAAGCTATAAATAGTTGTAAAGCTATCTAATGAAATGGAAATAGATTTTATTCCCGAGTATTAGCAATTTTTTTTTTTTTGTTATGTTTCAAAATCAGTGCTGAGGCTTTTAAAACTTGTGCTGTGTTTCAGTAGCTCATGGCCAGGATGGAGGCACAATCAAGACAGAACACCAGGCCATTGTTCCAGTAGGGGCCAGTCCACTAGACTTAGAATTATTCTAGCTTTTGAAGACATGTAGAAAATCACATTTATATCAGATCTAAGGCTTATATCTCATATAAGGCTTTTATGGCTTCAATCCTAAAGATTTCTGTTGGCAGGAACATCTGAACATGGATTTTTCCATGACAAGTTGTCAGATGGCAGTCCTAGCCGTATTACTTACTTCTGTTGCAGGGGCAAAGGAAACTTAAAGGAGGAAGGGCTCCTTTCAGCTTGCAGTTTATGGGATGTAAGCAGACAGTCCCATGCCATGGATGAAACTGCTCACCTCTAGAGGGTCAGGAAGCAGTGAGAGGGCCTGGCATCAGCTGGATTTCTCATCTTGCCCATCATCCTGTCAGGGACTCCACCCCAGGCACTGGGTGGTACCACTCATATGCATGTAGTGCAGCTCCAACCACCTCTGTGGTCTCTGTCTGGGAAGAGAATCTGACACACTCACAAGAGTCACAAGTGCCCTACAAAGTTCTTGATCTAATGGAGTTGACGTCAGAATTAGACCTCACACTTCCCTGTAACTGTTACCTTTCTGAGGCGTGTGGAACAGTGCCATACAGTCCACTCATTTTTAACAACAGTTGGTCATGAGTTCTTCCCAGGCTCTACTTCTGACTTTCACGAGTCCCAAGTTAACTTAAAAAGGACAGCAGCTGAGTGTGTGTGTGTGTGTGTGTGTGTGTGGTGTCTGTGATTAGAATGCTTCTTTGCCACAGTCTTTTCCACCTTCCCCCATAATGACACACTACCCTTCCCCCACCTCCATCTCTTTCTTTTTTATTTCTTTCTTTCTTTTATTTCTTCTTACTTCTTTTTCTTTTTTTCCGGTTAATCAAGGGGGGAAAGTTTCAGCTTTTAAAGCTGTGAATTGGTTCCCCATTTTACACAACCCCACTCCCTCCCACAGTTCTGTGGTCTCTAGAGCTAAAGCACGGATTGAAATTTGATTTGAATTTCTTTAGAGATCTTTACAACTAAAGGTGGGGGTGGGTGATTTCTACATCTTTTGGAGGTGAACCTGGGGAACTCAGCCCAGATGTTCTGATTTAGAAGAGGTACTGACCTGCAAATTTAAAAAAGTATTTATTCTCCCCTTCTGTGCTTCGAATTCATCAGAGGCCCTGCAGGTACAGGCACTTGCAGTTAGTGTAGCTTCCCTGCCTGCCTTCTTTTTGGTATTCAGTCTTTTTCTCAATTTGAAGCTGATTTTTCCCTTCAAGATTAAACCAAAGGGATCTGTAATCTTCCCTGCCCCCTCTAGTCCACCTTCCCCCCCTGCACATACCCCACACCCCACTTCTATCCTTTTTGACTGCTCTTATAGTGTTCCCCCTCCTGTAGTCCTCCCTGCCCCTGTAATCCTCCCCATCCCCTGTACTCCTCCACCTCTGTAGTCCTCCCTGCTCCCTGTAGTCCTCCCCCCACCCAAGCTTAGAGTTACTACTGTCCTTTGTCACATGAGTGTTGAAACTTTTAGCAAAAAAAGTTGTTTATTAAACTTTTAATAGGATGCACTTTAGCATGAATTGCCTTATGTATTTGTGGGTCTAAAACTTGGCATTCTCCTCAAATTAAACAAACTAGACATTTGATAGGTGATTTAACAAACCAGATCACTTTTCTACTTTTTTTCTCTATGGAGACTTCTCTAGACTCCCAAGAAATGGCATGAGAGAATTCTAATCAATAATTGAAGACTCAGCATTGATTGCCCTAGATCACTCTAGAAACAGCGCTCAAAGGAACCCACACTGTGAGAAGCCTTAGGAGAGAAGCTCTGAGGATGACCTACTGGTTTTCTTTGCAGAAGGGAAAGAGAAAGAGAAGGAAAATAGTAACAATAACAACAAAGGCCCTTTTTAGACGCTCAGAAGCAGTCTCTCTAGACCTTTATTTTGACTTCTCTGGTAAAGGTTTTCTCCACAGTCCATGAGTGGATACTATGTAGCTTACTGCAACTCCCCAACAAAGTTCATATGGCAACTATTAGGTATTTTCCCAGTAAAAACTTAAGTTTCAGCAATAGCAAAACGAGATGCGATTATGAGAGTGGACTTAAGCTCGCTCAGTTAAGCGCAAGATACTTATACGCAGAAGAGGCATCCTTTGCTTTTAAGGAAAACATGAACGTAGAAGTCGATAATTCTAGAACACAGAAGGAAATTTGCGTGTACATTTTTTCAGTTACCCAGTGACTGCGAACTTTTGCTCTGAAGGCATTTAGAAGTGTTTGGTGATGATGATACACTTTTTGAAAAACGAAACAGCCAAATCAAGAGGAATTGTGAGCACACCTGTCCGGTTTTCATTCTCTTCCGAGTGTAGAGTTTGTAGACAGGACTTTGATAGCCAAAGTGGAAGGTGATTGAAGTTACAGACGTGTATATGAAACACTTCTGTTCCTTGCCCCTTGAACTCAAGGGGAAGCAGTGTCCAGCACATTCCATCCTCTCTTCCTACTCAGACTTGAACTGTAATTGAAAGCCTGCTCCTCATTACACAGATTGACAGCCCATCTCTTTACAGCTTTAGTTACAAAGCCATTTAGAGATTTCACCAGCCTAAGGACAAACAGTTATGCGTGGAGATAGAACATGGCTGCTTTAAAAGACAGAAAGACGAATCTTTCCTTGACAAATGTGGGACAAGGTAGTTCCCCCACCTGGTTGTAGCCAAGTTGTCAAAGGGCCCAGAGAGGAAAGGGTGTGCTAACCCCTTGTCCAGCTAGAGTTTTCTCCAGCAGAAAGCCTGGCTGAAGAGGTTCATGAGGGCTGCTGCTAACACGTGCTTGCTGGCATTCACACAGTGAACAGAAGGCAGACTCGGAAGACCTGAGTTCTAGGATGCTTCTTCAGTACATTTGAGGCTGGAGAAAGGAGCAAGGGGGTGTGAGGCGGCTTCCCTGCCAGTGTTTGCAGAACTTGGATGCCTGACAAGCAGAGCATCAAGTTAATTGTTCTTGAAGCAGGAAGTCTGGAGTGGAGGAAGCAGGTGTTGGGAGATGATTGCCGAGTTTTGAAATTACCAGGTTCACTCTTTTGTGCTTTCTGGTGTGGCCCCCTCTCAGTCTGTGGGCATTTGGAGGATGCTGTCCCTTTTACCTGCAGAGCAATACTAAATCAGATATGGACAGGAGGGAGTGTTTAAGCACATTTAGAAGCAGTGAGCTTACATGCAGCGATGTTTCCAGGATCCATTTCTCTTTGTTTATGTTTCTGTTTCTTTTTGGCTTTCAGCATCCCATACATCCAGAGAGCTTGTGACAAAGAGTGAATTATTTATTTTTCAAATTGGTTTTTCAGACATTTCATGTTCATGTAATCTTGCCTATTGATTTCCTGATTTTTTCTTTATTTTTTTGTTTTGTCCATTTTATTTTTAATCAGCTACATCAAATGGGTCTTTGGAGGGCCTGGATAACCAGGAGGGAGGGGTGTGCCTGACAAGAACCATGAAGATCCTCATGAAAGTTGGACAAGGTAAAGATCATCTGCTTCTCTGTGAAGCCACTTACGACCTGGTGTCTCCCCAGCTAGTGTGGCACAAGGTGACGCTCACCGTCACCCCTCACTTTACTTTTGAAGGCAGACCTTTCTCTGCACTTTGAACCACAGGCAGAGTGTCCCGCCAAGGCAATACACTCAGCTTTTCTTATTGGAGATCTCTCTGAAAGTTCAGGTCAACAAGACAGAGTATCTGTGCGTTACCACAGATATGCATGTTTCTCTTTACAGTGCAGAACACCTCTTTGATTGAAAAAAAAAATCAAAGTATCCAATATGTAAACAGTGGTTCTGCAGCGTTGTTTCGTTTTTAAATCTGGACAACCCAAGAGCCATGTTTTCATGTAGAATAACCTATTGTGCAGAAAGAAAGAATTATTCTCCTAATTAGAAACCGGTATAGTAGTCAATCAACTTGCTCAGTTAAATTGAAATGTCATCTGCAATGCTTTGACTGCCAAATGCAAGAATCCCTATAGTTTCCACAGATGGCCTCCCAATCTAAACCTCCGAAATAACTAGGATAACCATTCTGATTAAAAAGGAAGATTATATTCTTGTATTTCACAGTGCTTTGCATAAAGAGTCTTATGTTCGTTGCTATTCATGCCTCTTGAGATATCTGTGCAGCTCTGAAGCTAGCTATAGTCAGATGTCTGTGCCGTGATTAATCACTTGTTCTTCATATAGATGCAAGTTCCTCTGGATCCACCAGGAATCATGATCCAACGAGACGCCCAGAGCTAGAAGCTGGTACAAATGGGAGAAGTTCAACAACAAGTCCCTTTGTGAAGCCAAACCCAGGTACAGTGGTGTGGTGTATATGTGTGTGAGTCGGTGGGGTGCATTTGTTAGAACCCCCCCCCCAGAGGTGGAGAACCCTCAGAGGACTTCTGTACTGGTGGAATTCACCACAGCCATGGAGCCTGTGCTCCGTGCTAACTGAGCCGGAATTAACTTGGCCAATAAGACAGACTAATTTATTTCCATCAAAGTCTTACCATTGCAGTCACAGGGCTCACCAGATGTGTCAGTTACCAGTGATGCTCCACCAGACGGGTTTTCATTGGCTGATGCCGGTCTCCCGCTCACTGCCAACACCATCCCAAAGCTGATTTAATGTATATATAATTCGTGCCCTAATCCCTGTCTAATTACATCTAATCCACAAAGAACCTTGACGATCCTTTTCTGAGTCTTAGAAAACGCCGCCTAATGGCATACCTTCCAGGTGACTCTTCTTAATGTTTTTCACATTCTGTGTGTAAAGATAAAATATTAAAAGGCCCACTGACCAAAGTACAGCATGCTCTGTAAAATAGGCTCGTTTTCTCAACAGCCCTGCTTCAGTGTGCTGATGTTGGTGTAAGGCATAGATAGCTGGCACACACACACTTCAGCACTTTTATACTAGGGATCCTCGTGCTGGTTTGGAGGTGATGAGAATTTGGATTTATGGTAATATTCTGTCTCTTTCCAAGAGTCAAGAAAGGAAGTCCCCCCACCCCCCCTCTAACTTTCAATGACAAGATGTGTCAAATTCTTGTGACAAATTGATAAATGGATAGTGTAATGGTGCCAGGCAATTCTTTAGTGCTAACATTTGGGTTAGCAGTCTGTTCGGTGCCAGAGCGTCTGCTGCCTTCCAAATATATTTTAAGTGTAAATCAAATAATACAACCGAGTTACAAGTTGAAGCCTTTCCCGGGTCCCATCACTCCTTCCTCTCTGGCACATCTCTGCTGGTAGGCAGGGCTTTCTGTGGAAGGCGGGGGTTTGAAGACGCAACACCCGGTTTCTAGCATGAGGAAAGAGCAGACCAGGGAAGGAAGGGATGGACCATGCTCTGGAGTAGCGGCATGTGCCTTTCTTCCAGCCGGGCTTGGTGCACAGTCAAGGAAGCGGTTAGGGATTGTGTGAGCATTGGACCTTAAGGCTCCTTTTTCCCTGTCTGTCGAGTTCGCCTTGCGGGTTGAGCATTGGACATGCATAATTATTACATTTCGAGGGTTCTGCAAGCAACAGGGCAAACCCGGGACTCTGGTAACTGCCTCTTCTTGCTCCTGTGCAGGTTCTAGCACCGATGGCAACAGTGCGGGGCATTCCGGGAACAATCTCCTGGGTTCTGAAGTGGCCTTATTCGCAGGGATTGCATCAGGATGCATTATCTTCATCGTCATCATCATCACTCTGGTGGTGCTGCTGCTCAAGTACCGCAGGAGACACCGTAAACACTCTCCACAGCACACGACCACGTTGTCTCTCAGCACATTGGCCACGCCCAAGCGAGGTGGCAACAACAATGGCTCTGAGCCCAGTGACGTTATCATACCACTAAGGACTGCAGACAGCGTCTTCTGCCCGCACTATGAGAAGGTCAGCGGGGACTATGGGCACCCGGTGTACATCGTGCAGGAGATGCCCCCACAGAGTCCCGCCAACATTTACTACAAGGTCTGAGGCCTGAGACCTGCGCCTCCCAAGGGAACTCACGCCTTGTTCTTGGGCACGCAGGGACTGCCTGAGCCTGGCTGCGGGGGCAGGATGCCTCCTGGAAGAGCCTGGATCTGGACAGTTTTGTAGTCTGTAGCTTTTCGACCCTGGGGACCACAGACCCTCCCCGGAAGCTGGAAGACTGCTAGGAGATTCCCCACTTGGACTGCCGCGTTCCCACGCGGACTTCCAAGCCATTCACCCAGCCACTCAGGCCATTGCAGAGCCCGGGGAGGACACGGTAGGCTCTGGATGGTGCAGCAGAATCTTAGGAGAAGGTTGCGCACCAGGCCGGCCTCTGCCTCCACGTTTTCCTGCCGTGCACACTGGACTTATCACTCGGACCTCGGGTTCAGTAAGGTTTTCAAAGATCTCTAGTGTTTAGTCCTCACTCACTCACTCACTCCTTCTCTTGCTAGGGCTCTGCAGCACCTCCCCAGACCCCTCACTCCACGTCCTGAATCATTACGGGATGCTCAGCACAGAGTCCCCGCTCCACCCTTTACACCAAGATCAAATTAGATGGGTATTAGGTACAGAACCCTGCTTGCCTGGGGGCTGCGTCAGCCAGGAAGCATGGAGGAGTGGAGGAGGGAGAAGGTGCTGGCTGCCACCGCAGGTCAAGGCTGCTGTCCCTGGAGCATAGTAGGGACACAAGAAGGAAACAGTAGATAGTGCTTTGGTTTTTCTGAGAGGACAGAGACAGGTGGGAGATGACTGTGGTGAGTGGTGGGGAGCTGCTCACTACCACACAGCTATGCAGCAGGGAATCAAAGTCCCTCTCCTGCAGGGGAACAAAGGGGCCATTGTTGTGAGAGGACCAGCTAGAGCACAGAGGGAGAGGGCAGGCCTCCGGTGAAGTGCTGGAGCAGGACTGTTGAGGTACTGGCAATAAAAAGCGCAGCCGTGGAGCTGTGGGAGAGAGTCCGTCTGCTTTGGGAGATGTTTTAAGCAGACTCAGCTGCTATATTACCACATTTTATTAAACACAGGGAAAGCATTTAGGAGAAGAGCAGAGAGCCAAATCTGACCTAGAAGTTGAAAAGCCAAAGGTCAAACAGGCTGTAAGTCCATCACCACTGAGGTTATTGCAGAATTCTCATTAGGAAAGGTAGGTCAGATCCCCAGTCCCCATAAGTGCCCCTTCCCCCTCCCTGATTGAGCCTTACACTTTGGTTTTTGGTTTATGGCCGTGCCGTCCGGGCTCCAAGGCTGTACCCGGGCTCCATGTCAAAGCAAAGCACACATGGCCCACCTCTTAGAGTCCTTAAGATGGAAGTAAGTTATGACGCGGAAGGGAGGGGGGAAGATAGGAAATATTTATAACAGGTGTATAGAACACAAGGGATATAAAATGAAAGATTTTTACTAATATATATCTTAAGATTACACACAATACACACCAGAAGATGTGGAGTTCAATGGAGATGGTGATTAAAGCGATTTCAGCGCTTAGTGCTTCAAAAAGTGGAAGATTGGATAGCTACTCCCCAAAAGTACCAATAACAAGAAAAGTATTAATAATAAGAGCAAACAGCAAAAATAACAAGGTCCTTCGGAAATCTTGCAGAACCGTAGACCAGGAATGCCAGCCCCCAAATACCAGGAAATCTATGTGACCATCCTGGGTTAGACAAGATGTGCTGGCCTTTATCTTCTGGGTTGGGTTTTCCCTTGCCTTATGGGCTGAAGTGTTCTTTAGAATTTAGCAGGTCACACTGAGGGGGTTACAGTTGAAAGTTTAGCTGTGGGTCCCTCCTCCTCTCCTGCCTCTATCCCTGCCCTTTCAGAAGAATAAACAGGAAGCAGGAAGCCTTCCTTTTTTTCTTTTTTTTTAAGTGCTATGCAAAATAGACATCTTTAACAGAGTCCTGTTACTATGGTAACAATTTGCTTTCTGAATTGGGAGGAAGAAAAAAAATATTGTAAAGACAGCATTTGAAGGTTCTCAGACCTCTAGTGAGTACCTGCAAAAATGAGTTGTCACAGAAATTATTCCCTACTTCCCAAACCTGAAAATGATGTTGGTTCGATGTGTGTATGTGTGTATGAGTGGGTGTGTGGTACATGTGTGTACATATATGTATAATATATATCTCCAATATATATTATATATATCTATATCATATTTCTGCGGAGGGTTGCCATGGCGACCAACCACAGTACATATGTAATTCTTTCCATCACCCCAACCTCTCCTGTGCATTCATACAAGATTTTCTTGTAAGCCATCAAAAGTTACTTCTAGGAAGGGGGGAGAGGGATGAGGAGGGGAGACATGGGAAACAGTCTGATTTTAATGAAATCAAGTGTCTGTGTCATCCGATTGGCTACATTTTGGTTCTGTGCTAAACTGTGAAGAATCAGATGAATTGATGAAGAGTTGAGTTACCTGCAACCCATTGAGAAGTGTCCTGTGCGTCTGTTTTGTGTCTGGTGCAGAAAATGACAATCTACCAACTGTCCCCTTGCTTGGAGTTGGTTCAGCTTTGGAAAGTTACTGTAAATGCCTTGCTTGTGTTATCATCCCTAGTCGCCTGACTTCGGAGCTTGCACCATCATGTTTTAAGTAAAGACGCTGTAAATAGGTTCAGATCTTACCGTCTATGGATTCGGGTGTTACAGTAGCCTTATTCACCTTTTTAATAAAAATACACATGAAAACAAGACAGTAATGGCTTTTCTTACCCAGATTGTGTACATAGAGCAATGTTGGTTTTTTATAAAGTCTAAGCAAGATGTTTTGTATAAAATCTGAATTTTGCAATGTATTTAGCTACAGCTTGTTTAACGGCAGTGTCATCCCCTTTGCACTGTAATGAGGAAAAAAAAGGTATAAAAAGGTTGCCAAATTGCTGCATATTTGTGCCGTAATTATGTACCATGAATATTTATTTAATTTCGTTGTCCAATTTGTAAGTAACACAGTATTATGCTTGAGTTATAAATATTTTTTTCTTTGTTTTATTTTAATAGCCTGTCATAGGTTTTTTAATCTGCTTTAGTTCCACATGACAGTTAAGCCCCAGAAACGAGATCCGAGCAGTCACATTCCACGTCTGTTTCAAAATGAATTTGTTCTTAAAAAAAATAAAATATTTTTTTCCTATGGAAAAAGCGCCTTCAAAGTATTTTCCTCTCCTTTTTATTTTTTTTTCTTTTGATTTTCTTTCTTTTTCTGCTTTGTATTATGATTTCCTTCCTTTTGTTATTTCCAAAGTCACAATTACTCAGAGACTTCTGTTCCTTTTATGCCCATCTCACAAGACAAGTTGTGCATGCGTTACAAATAACGTTTGATTAAAGCCCTGACATCCATGCAGGAAATGCCTCTGGTTGCACCTGTACTGCACAGTGAGAGTGGTCAGCCACACAGTGAACCCTGAAAGAAGAGGGAAATAATGTATTTGGATTACATTTCTGTGTCAGCCAACCACTTTGGCAGGTTAACCCCAAGGTAACGGAGGAAGTCAGATGGTCTTCATAAAATTTTACCTTGAGGAAAAACGTGTTGTAAAACTGGATTAAGGCAAGCCAGAGGCCAGCAATGAGATTGAAAACATGAAGCTAGGGAGATGCCTCATCTGGTGACGTACCTGCCATGCAAACATGAGATCTGATACCCTGTACCCTAGTACCCCATGACTGTGTTAGCCTGTAACCTCCTGGGGAAAGACTGGCCAATAAGTTTGAAATAACGTCTGGTGGAGAGTCAGGAAATGGAAACAGTTGGTGTCAACTGTGTTGGTTGTATAGGCATCAGCACAGAGAGCGTATGCCCACGTCTATTCTTACAAGTACATATGACACACTTGAAAAAAATGAAACACATTTCTAACACCTTTGACTGCCCTGAGGGTTGGGAGTATTTTCTGGGCTTATTGTGAACTTTGGGGTCTTGATCTTTGTACTCCACAATAAATAAATAAACAAACAAACAAACAAACAGCAAAAGTCCAACCCACAGGGGGTTAGTATCATTGCTAAAATCAGTTGATAACCAACTAACTTCAGTTAATCCTTCGACTAAGGAGTGATAGAACTTGGTAGGAAATTTAAAAAAAAAAAAAAGGCACCTGAGGTTAATAACCAAGCCAGAGGATTTCCCAGACCTGACTGCTGTGCCCCAGCAAATGGAAAAGCCTAGGGCTCTGAAAGCCCCTGAAAGAGGTAGCAATGAAACCCCAGTGTGGAAATCTATAAAGCTTCTGGCTATCCAGTACAGGCAGCAGTGAGTGGTGTGTAAATGCTCTCAGTTACAGATCAGCAGAGAGCCCTGGGAGGCACCAGGTCTTAGTCAATTCTTGAAAGTTTTATCTCCAGTGCTTTTCCTGTGGCTCCGGAGTTGCAGTTGGTTACGAGTTTCATGGCACCACTTATAGCCAAGTTACTAACTGGGACCCTCAATCCTGCATACCAAGTTTGGTTTGGCTTACTGTGGGCAGACAAAGACAACGTTGGACTCTGGCTTGTGTGTCCAAGTAAAAGTCTTCACAATGATTGGTTGCTTCCCATCTTTCTTCTGAAACAGCTCTCCACACGGAGTTTCCCAGGGCTGGTGATGAGAGAACTAAAATGTGTCCATGTGGTTTTTCTTTTCTGCTTGAAATAAAGATTGCACTAAGAAGCACCTTGCAGAGTGGTATGAGCAAGTATTCTTCATCCTGTCTGACAACCCCTAACTCTGTCAGCCACCTTCCAGCCCACAGCTTCTTTCAGAATAACTGTAACTATTATCAACTTCCTTTTTTCCTTTTGACCTGAGAGCGTCTCATTCAAACACTGGTGAGGTTTGCAGTGGAAAGGAGAAAGATTCTTGAGAAAATGCTGCCCACTGTGGAAGTGCTGGCCATCTCTGTCAGATTCCCGAACCAGCTGAGAGAGACTGGCTGAGAAGCTAGGAGAAGAGTTAGCAATCGAAAAATGACGATGACAATGATGATGATATCCGGGGTTGTCATTTCAAGTGTGTGTAAAAAATGGACAACTAGTTTACTCATTGGTTAGGTTAGCAAAAGAGTATTCAGATGGCTCACAAGAGATAAAACTTCCTCTATTGACACAAAACTTGAGAACTTGTGAGAGCTTGGAAATGTTCTACCTTTAACCTGCATCCCTGGCTCTTGGACAGTCTTCAACCCTATTGTTTGATGGGAGCTTTGTGAGCCAGGCCTCATGGTAAGTGGTGGTGTGTTTGCTTCCACCAGCTCCTGTGGCCCAACTCCTCCTTGCCTCCTTTGCAGACTTGAACTTAACTCACTCTGTGTTTCTTCTCATGATGAATCTGAAATATATCTTTTACTTCTTGTTATTTATACTTGTGGGTCTTTGGTCTACAAGAGAAAAGTGTCACTGAAAATTTAGTTGCTAATAAAGAGCTATTACTGTCTAGGTACCATTCATTCTGAATGAAGAGATTAGAAAGTCTGGAAATATGTGTGTTATTGTTAGAGGCATAAGAATTCTGATTTGATTTTTAAGTCCAGGAATAGTAGAGGAGATAGATGTCTTCAAAGAAAATTGCTTCAAACCAACTGGAATTTTTTTACTTCACAAAATTTCTCTTCAGGCATGTCATTTTTGTGCCATTTTTTTTAAAATGACTTTATTAAGACACCATTAAAGAAAGTTAAAAAGTTGGAATTAATTTGTAACTCTAGGATCCATGGAGTGGAGAAAGAGATACCAAGGAAGATCTTCTAGCTCTGAGTGTGTGCATCCTATCTGGATCCTGAGGTGCAATGTTTAGTCTCTTCAGTTTTCAACTGTTAATCTGTGCATTCATTCGAGATTCTAGAGATGAGATGGCTCATGGGATAAAGGTACTTACCAAACTGAAGACCCGAGTATGAAGACCCGAGTATGATCCCCAAAAACCATGACGTGGTGGAAGGAAAGAACTGACTTCTACAAGCTGTCTTCTGACCTCCACACACATGTGCATGCACTCGCGTGCACACCAATGACATCTGCAGCCACTGCCCTGTGACCTGGACTGTCTTACACTTAAGCTGGGTACCTCTATCATAAGCTCTTATGCATACTGAGACTTTTTGGGGGGAGGCCCTAATGTGAAGGAGAGCCGATGAAACAAGCCAATGCCGAGTTTCTAGCTCACAGGTAAAATCACTCGCAGGTTATCAGAGAGCACACGCTTTGGCCATCCTTAGATGTGTACTTGTTAAAGTGGCCCAAGACACAGAAATTAACCCACCCATGTAAGTGGACTTTGGCTTATCTACAAGTCTAGAAGCCTCTGTATGGTGATCTCTCTCTCTCTCTCTCTCTCTCTCTCTCTCTCTCTCTCTCTCTCTCACACATACACACACACTCATATACACACCAATCTGTTCACTTATACAGCATGCATTCATTATTCCTGATTATATGCTAGGCAGTGTGCAAAATATTGGCTATTGCAACATGAAAGACAGGCATCCTCCTATTAGGCAATTCGGAGTTCAGTCAGCAATTCAGAAACTTCCATGAATAACAATTAGGCCTCTCAGATGCTGGTAAGGAAGGAAATGATAAGGTTGGTAACCACGGTGTTTACATTCCTTCAGCATCTTTTTAAAAATGTATTTGTCTATTAGTACTCCTCTTGTCATCCATCTCTGCCTCCTCTGTCTGCGGCTGAGTATCTTTCCTTTTAAATCTTTCATTACATATATACTGGCTGCTAGGATGCTAAATTTAGTCCAACTGTTCTGTTCTTTCAGACATCTTAGGAGCATGCCTTAAGAGCCTGCCTCTGGCCTTAAAGGGCAAATAAGAAAGTTTGCAGTTGGTTTTCAGCCCACGTTAAATGTGGATATGTATCTGAAAGAGTGTTTCTTGGCTACACTTGATGGTTTCCTTGGTTGTGGGGAAAGAACTACAGAGAATGTTCTGTCTGCTACTGATAGTAGTGAGCTCAAAAAAGAATGGGGTGGGGAGAAAAATAAATAAATAGACAGAGAGACAGACAGACAGATGCATAGATAGATGCATAGATAGATGGATGGATAGATAGATAGATAGATAGATAGATACATACATACATACATACATACATACATACATACATACGAATCTGGAATGTATGCCAGTGACACTGGCTCTGTACCACCCAGCCTTTCAGCTTGGTGACTGGGAGCCTCCTACCGAGCACCCCCTGTGCTACCCTCCTTCTGGTAAACAGAGTTGGAAAGACCAGGGTTTCCTACCAATTTCTAAACTAGAAACAGTACAGATGAAATAATGGTTGTGTTAATCACACCTTCACTCACATACTGCTGGCTCAGTGTAAGGAAAAGACAAGCTCAACCCCTTTTCCAGGGGCACATACTCAGAGGCTGAAGGTGTTTATTATAGTTATTGTATAGTGGATTTGTATAGAATGTCTCCTGGATGGAAGAGAAGCCCTGACCACCATCTCCAAAGAGGAAGGAACACCAGGTTCTGGAAGACAGAGCTTCCTGGTGCTTTGTTTTACCCATCTCTTGTGCCATACTCCAGGGTCAGAGCCTCCCTGAAGGACTTGCTAAAAGAATGGGAGACATTAAGAGTTTGTGTACAACCCAGTGCACAGGCTCATAAATGCCCCAGCCTTGATCATTGTCAAACGGGAGTGATCATTGTTCCCTGAAGGGTCTTCTGGGAGAGCAGCCGCAGAAACATACTTGGGCCTTGAGTCACCCACCTCCTCAAGGGCCCAAAGAGAGTGGATAAGCCATGTGGCTTTGTGTTGTAATACTTCTAAGATTCATTTTAGCTCTAAGAACAGATTCTAGAAAAAATAAATGTTTGAGATACCACAGTAGAACTGTTTAAGTGGCATCTCTAGCGATGCAGATATGGTGATGACCATGGAGATGGAACCGTGGGAGAAGCCGGCCCTGATGGTGCTCAGTCAGGCTTCCTACCTACCTTTCCTCATACTTTTATGAGTTCTTTGAGAATTCCGTACAGTGCGTTCTGATCCACTCCTATCCCCTTCCCTAACTTTGTGTCTCTCTCTTTTTAAAAATAACCTACTGAGCTCAATTTGTGCTCCAGATACACCTGTTGGGTGTGGGGTGAGGGGAGGAAGCATCCATTGGAATGCAGTTGGCTTCCTGCCCCAAGGTCATCAACTGTCAACAGCTCCTCAGTTAAGGGGTCAGGGCACATGAGTCCCTTCCCTGCTAGGGTGCTGCTGATTGGCTTCATCCTGTGCAGGTCTTGTATAGGCAATTACAGCTGCTTCAAGGTCATGGATGAGAAGGTCCTGTCATGGTAACCAGAAGCCACTGGTTAGCCAAAGTTCCCCAACCTCTGGCTCTTTTCCTCTTCCCACCTCATCTTCCCCACGGTGGTTGAGACTTGTGGATACAGATGTTCCATTTGTGGCTGAGATGACAAGGATTCTCTGAGCTTTGACCAATTGCGCCTCCCATCTTCTTAAAGCAAAGAGCAGACATCCTCCTCAAAGACTTCTCCAGAAACCCTGTCACCAGGGTATGCTGGGATATTTGTGGATTTCAGATGTGGACATCTGAATGCTGGCATTGGAATATGGCTGTTTCCAAACTCTTTCCCCATAACATGGTAGACACTATCTGTATCCCCAATTCTCTGATTTGTTTTTGTTTTTGTTTTTTGAGACAGGGTTTCTCTGTGTAGCCCTGGCTGTCCTGGAGCTCACTCTGTAGACCAGGCTGGCCTTGAACTCAGAAATCTGCCTACCTCTGCCTCCCAAGTGCTGCGATTAAAGGCGTGTGCCACCACCGCCCGGCCTGATTTTTTTTATCCTTTGTTTCTCTAGTCTTTTACTTTAAAAAACTTTCAAATAAAACAAAAGTAAAAAAATTATAGAATCCAGTTTACTGTGTTTTAATCACAAATGCATAGCCTGTGTTCTAGCACACTTACATAGGGGTGTAGAGGTGTGTATGTGCGTGTGTGCGCACATACGCTTATGCATTTTACATGTACAGTTTGACTCTTCCTTCATCTTAGCATCTCAGAAGGAGAAATGTTCCCATATGACCACAAAGTCATTTATACCTGACGGACATCCGAAAGCATTTCATAACACGACCAACTACTGAGTCTATGAAACTTTGTAGTTAAAAAAAAAAAAATTCAGTAAAAATCTGCTGTGAGATTGTGTTTTCTAGAAATGACAGGGAAGCTACACCAATATGCCTCACCAACATGGCTTCCTAAACAAGATCTGAGAAATAACATCAGTAGACAGGTAACATGGACCAACATGGCTTCCTAAACAAGACCTGAGAAATAACAACATCAGTAGACAGGTAACATGGAAGGAGGATCTCACTGGGAACTACTCTTAGATAAAGAATTCCAGGCAACCAAGTTCTGCTAAGGGAGGAAGAACCAGTCTTTCCCAGGAATTACCTAGTACCAAATGGTCAGTCCTGAAGTCCTATATATACAAGCAACTCCTTGTGGACCCACATGTGGAACCAGATAAAGGAGGTTAATGCCTAGACACACGGGCTTCGAGGCACACACATGGTTTCTATTGTGTCTTCACTGTATGTATCTATGTCTCTGCCACACGCACATGATCATACGGTTCTACTGTGTCTTCATTGGGTGTATCTCTCTCTGCCACACACTTCAGGAAGCAAGAAGACAAGAGAGCAGCAAAAAAAAAAAAAGTTTCAGGGACACAGACAGAGCTGAACTGTAAAGCAGGAATCACGCTATACAGTGTGAAGAATATTTTCTAAAAGAAATATGCATCTAAAAAAGTATTCTGCTGTTTGGATTTAGAAACAGTGCTTCACGCTGAAGGAAGCCCAGGATGACTTAGAACTTACTGTGTAGCCCAGGCTGACCTTGAACTTGTGCAATCCACCCTGATGTGTTTATAAAAAGATAAAGAAATATAGACTATGTTCTATGGGTGTGTGGTGAGGTATTGGGGAAGGGGATGTTGAGGCATCCCTTCCCCCTGAGGGACCAGCCACAGGACAGTATAGAATAGAGCTTATTCAGGGCATGGGGAGGGGAGTTAAGAGAGCAGAGAGAGAGAGGTAGAGGCTGGCCATGAGCACATGGAGAAAGGGGGGAAGGGAAGGGGGAAGGGGTAAGGGAACAGAGGGGGAGCAAGAAGGCAAGAGATCAAGAGATCAAGAGAGTAAGAGAGAGAGGAGAGGGCAAGCAGCCCCTTTTATAGTGGGCCAGGACTACCTGGCAATAGCCAGGTAACTGTGGGGAGGAGCATACCTGGCTGTTGCCAGGTAACTGTGAGGGTAGAGTTTAGACAGACTCCTAACACCCCCTGCCTCAGCTTCCTGAGTACTGAGATTATAGGTGCAAATCATTGAGCCTAACACAAATTTTCATCATTAGGAAAAATTAAATTTTAGGAAAATAATTGACTGAGAATTATAACTGAGAATTATAAAAGCAGTTCTATTAACTTGAGAGAGACGGGGACAGAGATGGAGAGACAGGAAGACAGAGAGACAGAGAGAGAGCCCTATACTTGAAGCCAGGTCCTGGTTCAGTAGTTCTGGGAGTGGCACAGCATTTTTTTCCCCAGCAACCATATAAACCACCCATAACAGTTTGAAGATTTTTCTCCCATGAGAATAGTTCCCTCTTTAATAAGGCTCAATCTCTTCAATTAAAGGATTAAAGAGCTAGCATAATTTCACTTAGCAGCTAGGAGGATGAGCAGGGCTAAGGATACATGTGTTTGTACATTCCTTCAGTCTTTCCAAGTATTTCAGATGTGAGGGCTGAACTTGAATTTTACCCTTCTTAGACACTGCTCTACACACACACACACACACACACACACACACACACACACACACACTGTCAGGGAAAAACCGGGCTAGTCTCAAACGACTTTGCACAAGCACAGGCTCTGAGCTTCGCTGTCCTCCTGGGTCTGGCTTATACATTCAGACTTCAAACAGCCTGAGAAGAGAGATCAAGACATAAATAAGACTTCAACAGGCAGACCAGCAGAGGCTCTGCTAGAGGAAGCATGGCGCTGGCTTCCTTCTTCCTCCTAGCCTCACTGCATTTGGGGACATCTAAGCATCTGGGAACTTGTATTCCTCCCACCTCCTTGACCACTCATTACCATACCATGCTTTGCTTTTGTGTGAAGCACAGTCCCTAGTTGAAGTCTCAGGTCCTCCATCTCTGAATTTCAATTGTCTAAAAGGATGAATGGCTTGCAAACGTGACTCAGGAAAGTTCAATTCTCTGTTTTTCCTGTTCTTTCCAATGCTACTGTAGCTAGCTTATAGCAAGTCAATACAGAAATATGCCTTTTGGCCTGAAAAACATCTCTAACATTTGAGCTGTGCCTCATCTGTCCAGATGTTAAACTGGCTTTGGTCCCAAGGACAGAAAGTAGAAGCAACTTTTTTGTTTGCTCTTTTTCACACCTTGAATATCCCCCACCCTTTCTCTTTCCTTTATAGGAGTTGAGAAAGTGAGTGCAGCTTTTGATTATTTCGCCAAACACAGGCCATCAACAGCTCCCGATAAGGGAGGAGAGACCAGAGTGCATCTGTTTGCTCTCAGATTCTCTTCCTTTCTTTCCTGCCAGTTTGCACCAGTGGGGAGATAGCTCAACAGAGCTGGTTCTCTGTGGTGTGAGCTGCAGGAGGTTTCCACAGCGTGCTGTGCAAACACATTAGGGGAAATCCTGTTGTGAGGAAGAGCAGCCTTGGCTGGCCAGCTCCGTCTCCCCCTGTGTTAGGCATCCAGAGGTATGCAACCCCCTGAAGGGCTGCACATCCCCACCCCTCTCAGGCATTCCCTCACAGAGCTCGCTCTGAGGCAAAGCATCTGACTTAGGAAGTGCTTCTTTAAAGAATGCAATGTCACCCTGAGACAGCTGTCATGAGACATATAAGATGATTGTGTCTGTGTTTGTTTGTCTTTGTGCGTGTGCGTGTGTATACACCTGCAAGCATAGTGTGGTGCATACATGTGTATGTGTTCACACGTCTTTAGATGTGTCTGTATATGTGTGTGAAAGCCACAGGTCTTCTCAAGTGATATATCATCTGTCTTCCATTTTTCTTTATTTTTTCAGACAGGGGCTCTCACTAAACTTGGAGCTCACCGATTGGCTAGGCCTGACAGGTAATGTGCTCCAGGAATCTGCCTGCCTAGGCGTCCCCAATACTAGGATTACAGATACATTCTGCCACATGTGACTTTTACATGGGTCCTGGGCATCTAAACTCAAGCCTTCAGTCTAATACAACATCCCTTTACCCAGAGCCACCTCCTCAGTCTCTCAAGGTGGTTTCCTCTTCATGGTGATAAAGGGAGAAGCTCTAGCCTGCTACGCATCAGTTATAACATCTCTTGAAAGACATTACCTGTTAAAGCTTTGCTTTCTTCATGGAGGAAAGTAGGTCTATTAGTACCCTCCTTGAAGAGCGATTGGGGGTTTGGGTCAGTATAAACAGCTTGTGCAAACTGCAAGGCAGTATGTATCCCATGAGGACTTCTGACCAGAGGCAGACCCCAAGGCCATGCTTTACAAAGGACCTCACTCTTTTTTTTTTTTTTTTTCCCCGAGACAGGGTTTCT
Source organism: Rhabdomys pumilio (assembly GCA_030674055.1). Taxonomy (NCBI): domain Eukaryota; kingdom Metazoa; phylum Chordata; class Mammalia; order Rodentia; family Muridae; genus Rhabdomys; species Rhabdomys pumilio. The sequence continues at coordinate 3,249,534 of JANHMN010000015.1, read as the reverse complement.
CTGTATAGCCCTGGCTGTCCTGGAACTCACTCTGTAGACCAGGCTGGCCTCGAACTCAGAAATCCGCCTGCCTCTGCCTCCCAAGTGCTGGGATTAAAGGCGTGCGCCACCACCGCCCGGCAGGACCTCACTCTTGACCACCGGTTATTGTCAATGTGTTCTTACAGCTGTATGTCTCTAGCGGTCATGTAGACATTACTGATAACATTATAATTTCCACACAGAATCTTCTGATATTGCTAAATGACAAGGAAGCTGTTCTCACTTTTCTTTCCCAGGGTGGAAAAGGCAAGTGTTTTATACATCAGACTGCTGGTGCCAATATACCCTTTACACTAATATGCCTCTGACTCACACCCAAGCTGAGATCTGGTTTTTCCTGGTTTGTACAGTAAACCAATAGGTACAGTATCTATGACGATGTAAAAACATACACCTCTGTATGCATGCACCTCTGGGGAATACAGTAGCTAGGTCAGCAAGAGAACAGGCCTTTGCAAGGTTTGCAAGGGCTAAGGGTAGGGCTTGAGCTGTCTCCCAACAGCCACTTGCTTACAGACCTAGTGAGTGTCAGTGTATCTGTTTTGGTTACAGACACAAAAGCATAGACCTGTAGGTGAGTAGAGAATGGAGCAGCTTCACAGTCGTATGCAGTGTCGATGAATATGCAAATCCCCCTGTACCCAAAGCATTGGCTGGGTTGCGTAGTCCAAATTAAGATGTTCAAATCCAGACCCTGGATGCTCTCAGAGTGTTGTTATTCAGAGTATTTACAAAGAATGGAGGTGAAATGAGGCTCCTAGAGTAGACTCTAACACAGGATGAACAATTCAGGACACAAGAAGGCAGACAGGAAGTGGGAAGAGGTGGTTCCTGCTTATAATTCTAGCACCGTAAGTAGAGCAGTCAACCTTTCGGCTCCTCTGGACCGTATTAGATGAAAAAGAATGTCTCAGGCAGTATGTTGAGACCGAGGCAGGAGGACTGTTACAAATTTGAGGGCTTTCTGGGGCTATTCAGTGAGTTCCAAGCTAGCTTGAGTTGCAGAGTGAGACCCTGTACAAATAAAGGACAGTAACACGAAACACAAAAAAATGGCATCTCGTATAAGTCAGGGAGAGCCTCCCTCAACTCTATCCACAGACACCTTGATGTTGGACCTTTGTCCTCCAAGCCTGTGCCCCGTGAGAGAGCAAGCCCCGGTTGTTAAGCCACTCTGATAGTTGGGAGCATGGCAAGCTCATGCTCTCGCTCCATTAAGTGTTCTGAAAGGGATCCCTCTTGTGCTCAGCACCTGCTTGCTCAGCACACAAAAATCCATGCAGTTGTCCTGGTATAAAGAGAATTCTATGCTTCCAGAGAAAATTAGGGACTAGTAAAGGGATGACAGAGATCTTCATCAAGGACCAAGTGGGATGAGGGCCAAGCTTTGTGGTCCACCGGTCCCTAGTGATCACTCTGCCTTGGTGTCACTGGGCAGAGTGGGGTGGAGATGGGGCAGGCTGACAAAAGCCACAAGTAAATGGTTTGTACCAGGATCCCACATTTTCCTGACAGAAACTTGGGGGCCATGTTGGTAAACCCCAGACCCATATCTTCCAGGTTATATGACTCATGTATTCTATGGTTTTTTGATTAAGAACTCTAAAATCTATAAACCATTGAGAGCAATATCAGAAGACAGCATTGAGATTCGGTGGACTTAGCACCCACTGTGGATAAAGCTGGGTGTTCACACTTTCATTTCCATATTCCCAGTATAACAATCTGTCAGGTTTCTTCTCTTCCTTCCTTCCTTCCTCCCTCCCTCCCTCCCTCCCTCCCTCCCTCCCTCCCTCCCTCCCCCACACCTCTTCACTTTCTTTTGACAATGTCTGAAAATGAAGCCCAGACTGACCTAAAATCACAGCAATCCTTCTGCTTCAGCCTCCTTAGTGTAAGAATTACAGGCATATACCTGGTTGTATCTTCCTTTAAACTGGTTGTTGCATTTAACTAGTTCCTTCATTGAAGAGTTAGGTAGGGCTGGAGGTAGAGTTGAGAGCTAGAGCCATTTTCTAGGGTGCCCACAAGGCCCTAGGTTTGATCTCCAGGACCACAAACTAAATAAAGTTAAGTAAAATCTACAGCACATGTTCATTCTTCTATTGACACAACAGTCACAATTTGTCCTGTTTGAGGAAATGATTCTTTAGAATCTAAAGAATGACACTGTGGGCAGAATAAAACAGCACTAGCACACCATGTAAAAACATCAGAAGCCCATGTGTGGGGCTGGGGACAGTCTGCTCTGAAGTGGGGCAAACAGCCAGTGTCTTTGTTTTGGACTTCTGGGTGATCTTGAAGCTCGCACAGACAGATAGCTTCGAGGCAAGGGCCTCAGATTAAACAGCTTTTGATTTTCATTTTGACCTGCTATCCTGCTATATGACCTTGGGCTTTCTCTCAAACTGTGGAGCCTAGATATTTTCTGTGCAAAGTGGTGTTGGTAGTAGTTTCTGCCTCCTGAGATAGAAGTCAAGAGTAACTGTGCTGTGGACACGCCACGGGGCACCCACAGTTCACAGAGCAGTGGCTGATTAAATGAGAGTGGCTATTCATGTGAAGGCAAGACTGAAAGCAGAGCTTTGGTGAGAGTGAGTGATACAGTAAAGAGAAGGTAATTGTCCACAGGAACTGCTGAGTCACATCAGCAATTTGGTTTTAGAGAGACCTCTATGTAGCCAGTGGTACTGTAGCCAGGAGTGAAACTCGTAACTCCCAGCTTCACAATATTGGGACGTTTCCTTGAACATTTTTTGCCAATGATTCATGATTCCAAGCTGTATGATAAATAGGTAACAAAACCACACAGTCATAAAACTATTTGCACAGAGTGTTGGGGTTGGAGATCAGTCAAGCACCTGCTGGGTCCAGCACAGCCTGAGAAGTTTCTGGATCCAGAGAAATTATCAGGGTCACACTGCAACATGAGACTGAGAGGAAGCTTGAATAGCAGGTGTCTCTCTCCCCCAGGACAGAGTTTGTGTTTGCCGGGTCTTAAAGTATGGATGTACCAACGTCTGGCACATTTCTATGAAGAAACTGTTACAGAGTTTTGTTTTTTATGTTTCTGTTCAAACTATGTTTTATTCAAAACATCCCCAGTATGTTTCTTGTTAACAATATACAATGTATACCTGTATCTAAATGTCTAAATGTCCCTGTTGCCTCATAAACATTCACAGTTTCGATGCGTTTATATATCAGTCCAAATACATTTATGTAAAATACAATTCATGTGAAAATGTCTGCACCCACCAAAACAATGTCCCTCAAATGTCACAAATGTCTATTGATCTGCAATTGGTCATGAAAAATACAGGGACGGGGAGGTGGTCAGCCCTCTAGGTGTTCGAATTCTAACCCAAGAGAGGAGGAAGAAGGGTCTGTATTCAGCAGCCTGTGCCTCCTGCCTGGAATACTGTAAGTCACCCCAGGCCAGATGCCTGTGGATCCTTTTGGGAGGGGCATTGGAGCAGGAGGACAAGGAGGCCTGTTGCTTTCCTCCTTCCTGTTGACAGTGAGGTGAGGTGAGGGCTCCATTTTTCCTTGTCTGTGCTTTAGTCTGGCCAGGAAGATAACACTGTACCAAGAGGGAGCCTGACTGAGGGATGTCATTGTGCTCAAAAGCCAAGTGATAAGATTTATTCTAGATAAGGTTAAGAGATCAGTTCCTCATTCTCAGGTGGGGTCAGTTAACTCAAGCCCAAAGCCATGCAGCAACCCGGCCCAGTCGGGGTGGGGAGGTGTTTACAAAATTCTTATGATTATAGCCCAATTATGTGTTATAGCATTATAGTGTGCATTTTTGTGCTCATGCATACACACACACACACACACACACACACACACACACACCATGCAACTGAAACCAAAGCTCCATGAAACATTGTTATATGTACAAGTGGTGTCATCTGATACTTTGTATAGATTTTCATTTCACCATGTGTCTGGGTTTTTAAGTAATTCATTGCATTTATTTCAGAATAATCTTTTTTCAGTGGGTTGAACCCCACACTCTGAGACCCTGCGGAGCAGCTGTAAGATTCTCAACCCGAGCCAGGTTATCAAATGTCACATAGCAGTAGAAAACATACTGTAACCTCCATTTGGTAACATGTTTTAAGCTTACCTAGGACTCATTGTGAAGCCAAGGGTGGCTTTTAACTTGTGTAAATCCTCCAGCCTCAGTTCCTCAAGTGCTGAGATTACAGGTGTGTGCCACTTTGCCTTGCTCTTGTGAAAAATCTTTTTTTTTTTAAACTTAAAATCTTTTTTTCTTATTAAAGTCAGATCACATGGGCCAGGCAGGTGGTTTCAGTGGGGAAAGGCATTTGCCTCCAAACCTGATTCCCTGATGTTGATTCCACCCATGTAGAGAAAGGAAAGGGTAAACTTCCATAAGTTATCCTCTGACTTCCAAACATGCTGCAGTACTTTCCCTGCCCCGACAAACACAAAAATAAATAAGTAAATGTAATAATTCTCTACTCATAGCACACTCCAGCTTCTGACCCAGTGTCCTTGTCTGTAAAGTAAGTAACAGCATTGCAGTCTCAAAGAGTTTTCTCAGTGGCTGGGTGTGGTACAGTCCACGGCTGCCTGTGGTTGGCTTCTGTGCTGGCCATTGTTATAGAGTTTCCATGTAGCTGATCTAGTGAGTGGATAAGCATAGAGCTTTAAAACATGATTATTTAAGTTTAAGAACCACACCTAAAGATGGACTCTTCCTCTCAGCTGCCCTTTCATGGTAGGATGAAGAGTTATGATTAAAACACACAAGAGTGCATTATCAGACCTTATAGCCTTTAGCTTAATGTTCACCAAGTCAAAGGTGACAACACTTCGAATTTATTACCCATATAATCTGCCAATGCCAAGAACATTGGCAGCAACCTAGGCCAACCTGGGCAACAGCCGCAGTAATGCCACAGTTATAAGGATGTCTCAGGTGGGGACCCAACTGATCCTTTAAGTCCCCAGACATAGCAACCTGAGTCCCAGGGCCCTGTGGCCAAGAAGAAGAGAGTGAAATTCAGCCTTGTGGTCCTGAGAGTATCCCACTGAATAAGATCTACCCAGCATGGGAATCTTATGACAAACCTTTGCCGTTGCAGAAGGAAATTGTCATTTATAGAGCTCACACTCAAGAGCCATACCCTGCATGGTTGAATTTTTTAAAACTGCAAACAATATAATAATCTTATAGGTGACCCAAATTAGGTGGGCTGCATTCATGTCTGCCATTGGCCATATGTAGCCCCAGACTGCAAGTTAGGGGAACCTGGAAGGCAGAGCTCCTGGAGGAACCATAGGAGCCAATTTCACCTGGGAGCAGTGTGCAGGCAAAGGAAAAGAGATGTTCCTCCCCTCTTATCCACAGCAAGGACCTGGCATCTGATAGCTTTGTGACTCATATTCAGGTCTGTGAACTTAGACAAGAAACACAAGCAAACCCTGAAGCTCCCTCTTCATCTGCACCCCCTCACTCAGCTTCTCACACCCTGCTGCCATTGTGAATAGAAGCAAGGTTGCTTCAGCTGCTTCAAAGGAGTCCATGTTGAGTCCACATGACTCTGGAAGGATGTGATTCTGTCAAGTCAGGGTCCTGGTTAGTGGGGACAAGTGGGTTTGGTCAACCAGGTGGCTCCTGCAGAAGAGCCTGGGGTGTGCGTGGTTACCCCAGGAAGCTGAGTCAGAGAGGGAATGAAAGTCCTGGATGAGAGAGTGAGACAGGCCTGGAGCCCCACAGGGTGCACTAGATAAGCAGAGAGACAAGGGAGCCTGGAGTTTGTAAAGAGGAGTCTGCCTGCCCCACCTACTCCTTCCAGTTCCTGGGGCCCAGATGACTCAGAGCTTGGCAGGACTGCCTGCCTGGTGAACCCAAGGTGCCCCAGGAACTGCTGGACCCCACCCTCTCAGTCTCAAGAACTCCTGTCTGCTCAGTGAGGCAACTCTCCTTCAGGAAGTGGCACTGGCTACTTCTATGAAAAGTGTGTTACAGTGAGGCAAGCCAAAAGGAACTTTTGATATATTTTGTGGACAAGGACACTTTTAGCACTTTTGGGACTTTTGGGTAAGTCGTGGACCCCTCTCTCCTGATGATAGTATTTTAAAATCCGTAAAATAAAGTACACATCACATCACAAGGCCAACTATGTCGAAACTGCTCTTGAAGGAAACCAACTAGCCTGAAATATGTTTATTAAATGTTATATTTGCAATAACGTAAGACACTTGCCTCTTTCCCACACACTGAGTAACCAGATAACCTCAGTGTAGTAGCTGTGAATACAGTGGCCTGGTTTTATGCTTGCTGGCTTTCTTTTTTATTATGCTGGTAGATGCAGAACCCAGAGCCTATCGATGCTAAGCAGGTGGTATACTACAGACCTACAGCTCCACCCTATAGGGCATTTCAAAGTTTTGCCAACAGTCTTGACCTGTTGCGCCCATTTGTTATAAACAAATGTACACCTCCCATGACACAGTCAGGAAGTAGCACTGTGCTCATGCAGTTGAAGGGTGGGAGAGAGACTCACTGAAAGAAAACACTCTTTGATGCCTCTGACTTATCGATCTAGGCCACGAGGTCGGTTTTTCAAACTGCCATCTGGGATGAGGAAACGTGTTAAATGGTAGAACACAAGCTTTGGCCACTGTGGCCCCCTTGCCCTGTCTTCCCCTCCTTCCAGTAGAGCTAAGTGCTTTGTCCTTCACTGATCTCCTCTTCCTACTCTGGACCGTCCCGTCAGCACACGTAGCCATGCTCTAAGGCTGTGGCCTGTTGTGGGCCTCAAGCTTCACACCTGAAAGTTTTCACTATTTCATTCACTGTGCACAGGGATAACCGAACAAAACCGTAGGGGTTGTGACTGGCTTCTTCTAAATGTCTGCATGGCTAGGCCTGGTGGTGCCAACTTGTCATCGCAGCTGTATGGGAGGATGTGGTAAGAGGATCCTTGGGTTATAAAAATAAGGGTATGGCCAGCCTGGGTGACTTAGCAAATCCTGTCTTATAGCATATTGTAAAAAGAAATCTGGGAAGTAGGTCAGTGGTAGAATGCTTGCCTAGCATGTGTGAAACCCTACGCTCTATTTCCAGAACAAAAAATACAAGATTGATAATCACCTCCTCTATGAAGCTTATGTCGATGTACAAAACCACATTGTTAACATGTTCACAGACAGGACAGGAGAACACAGGCAGCACGGGCTTTAGTTAGATGGGGAGACAGGCCAAGAGGCTTCCTTGTTAAATCTCAGAGGACCAGGAGCTACTTTGGCACACAACCTGGGAAAGTGACCAGTTGTTTGGGGCCTACACAGAAAGCTGTCAAACAGAGGAGACTGCAGCCACCAACATCAGCACACCAGAAAAGGAAAGCTCTTCTCTGAGAATATTTTCTTTGAAATAGGGCGAGAGTGCTTGTGAAGGTAATGTGGTACCTTTTCATTCTTTACCTCGATAGACTCAAAAAGCAAAGGTGTTTGTCCTCAAGTGTTTTCAACATATTTCAAATTAAAAATGGCTGGGTGCACACATGGGGGATAAATCAAGTTGGCCTTCTTATTCTTCCTGCTTTTCTGTCTGAGATCTTCGAGGTTAACTCATCCAAAACCAGGAGTAGCATTGGGGCCCAGGAGCCAAGGGATGTGTTGTCACTGTTTTAAAACATTGTTTTTGTGGTAGATAGGATTTTTTTTTTTTAAATGTAGCCCTGGTTGGCCTGGAACTTACTATGTAGACCAGGCTACTCTCAAACTCACAGAGATCTGCCTGCCTCTGCCTTCCAAGTGCTGGGATCGGAGGTGTGTGCCACCATATCAGCCTTAGATTGGATTTTTATCTGGACTGAACAATAAGGACATATGGCTTAAAAAGGACCCTTGAAGACAGAAATTCCTTCCCCACCCTCCACCATCCAACAGAATATTCCTTTCAAGGTCTCCCTGTGTCTCTCAAAACCCCACTGTGAAATGCTGGAGAGCTTGCAAAGAGACGGAGCTCTTTGCTTTCATTGGATTTCAGTTTTCTGGTCCAGAAACAAAATAAAATTCACATACAACATGGCAACCAGAACCCATACAGAGTATGGCCCGGCTATTTATCTAGTTTTAACCCAACACCTCCACTCTGCCACTGGCCTTGCCTGTGAGCAGGTACTTGGAGAACTGACAAGACAGCTTCAGAACCTCTGTCTGGATGCTGTCTTTGGGCCAGGCTCCCACGCTGTTTTGTGGATCAGCAATTGTGATTTCTCCCATGTCCTGGCTGTGAGAATCTATGGGTGGCGTCCAGCTCCTTCTTGTGGGTGGGGCTCACAGAACAGCAGCATCATTCTTGCATCAATAAGGACAAATCCTGGCGTTTGGATTAGAGTCCTAGAGACACCTGGGAATGCTGCCTGCACCCCTGTGGGAAATGCTCTTTCTATGGATGGAATCTGGAAGGTTTTTCTTTCTTCATCCTGAGTACATGAATAGTGTCCAAAGTGCTTCCACAGAGACTGTGGCTGGAGAATGCAGAGTTGTATCACGTATGTTAAGACAATATTTTAAAGCATTTAATGAATATATATTAATTAATTAGTGTATATTAATTATACATTAATTAATTAATAAACAGTAACAGGGTTCATTATGACATTTTAATACATATAATGTACTTTTATCATGCTCATTCTCACCCCGCCTTTTTTCTTTTCTTTCAAAAAGATTTTATTTAGTGCATGCATGTGTATTGGTATGTGCATTTGTGTATTGATATGTGTATGTGTGTGCATGTGTATATGTGTACGTGTGTATGTGTATATATGTGTGTTATATATGTATGTATATGTATATTTGTGTGTATGTGTATATGTGTATACATGTGTGTATATGTGTATACATGTATGTGTATATGTATATACATACACATGTATATGTGTATACATGTGTGTGTTTGTGTATACATATATGTGTGTATATGTGTACATGTGTATGTGTATATATGTATGTATATGTGTATGTATATAAGTACAAGTGTGTTTGTATGTATGTATGTATGTGTATGTGTGTGTGTGCATGTGCTGTTGCATGCATGTGGAGGTCAGAAAACAACTTTGGCAGTCTCTTTCATATTCTGCCTTCTGAGGCAAGTCTCTTACTGTTAACCTCCCTTTAGCCCTTTTGTCTTCACCCTCAAGTCCAGATTTTTGTATGAGTCCTGGGCATCAAAATCAGGTAGTTAGGTTTTCTCAAAGCAAGTACCTTTATGTACTGAGCCATCTCCTGTCCTCCAATTACCCTCTCCTACCCCTCCCCCCACACACTGTGTGTGTATTCCAGTGAGTTTAGTGGGGCTTTCTCACAGGAGCATGGGCGAAGTTACGTACAGGAGTGCTATGTCCTTACTAGTGGCCACGGCGCTGCTCCCTCTGCAACCGGATACCACAACAGATCCCCACGGAATGCTTAGGCCTGTGAACCGTTTCACAGATGTTAGGATAATTTCATGAACAATTCGACCAATTTTTTTTTCTAGAAACATAGCCCTTCTTGAGTTCCAAGCTATAAAGGTTTGCACACAGTGACCTGAGTCTAAACAGACAAGGGAGCTCCAGACGAAGCATGGAAGGCACAGATGTCACTCTCAGGAAGGTCAGGTCTGAACTCCTCCTCAGAGGTTCCTGCTGCATTCCACCTGTCCCCGGAGGCAGCAGCTTTGGGGATGGCTGGTCCAGCAGAGTCCTCACCCAACCTGTCTCCCAGTTCCCTGACCTGATGTGCTTTTTGTCCCATGGCTTTGTTAACTGAGGTCTCTTTTTTTTTTTTTAACATAGTTAGCTCAAACTTTATCTGAAGCAGCTAATGGCAGTCTCTGTGCCAACTAGCAAGTCCAGGTAGATTGGCAGATCAGTGTACTAATTGAAAAGCACCCCGTTGCCCACTGCCTTGCTCTGTCTTCTGAGAGCTGAAGGATGGTGTTTCTAAAATTAGGATCAGCCAAGGCTGTAGGGCAGGATAGAGAATGAGAGATAGGATTGCCAATCATTAGAAAGGAGGCCTGGCATTTGCTTTGAAGTCAGCAGACTAGCATGTGCCCACAGTTTCTGAAAACTCGGCATTTTCCTTTACCATCCACTGGGCTAGCTGCCCTTCAAGGAAAACACAGGAACCTCTCACACAGTGTGCGTTAAACCATCAAGCAATCGAGGCAGGACTCTGGGTAGGTCATTCAGTGAACATTAAGAGTTCTCTGCGAAGCACTTGTTGGCTCACACTCATGTTGGACTTCTAAAAGAGCAGCTCTCAAAGGCCCTGAGCGAAAGGGCTTAAGGTGGCCTCCCCTGCAGAGGGGAGATGGCAGCAAGGCAAAGGGCAGGTCAGAAGGGTGGCCGGAGATAATGCGATGTCACTCACTCTGCTCTGGAGCTGTCAGGCCCGGACACGCTGCAGGGGAGACAGCCACAGCTCCTAACAATCCGATGTCCAAGGATAATGAAACGATGAGTCTATTTCACACAATAGGCCTGTCAAGAGAAAAGAGTGGAAAGCCGTTCTTACTGGTCTTCAAAGTATCCATTTCCAGGTGCTAAGTGGTAATTAAAGTCAGCAAGTCAAGTAGTAGCATTCAGTAAAATGAGATTGTGTCAGAGGCAGCACAGAGACCCAGGATTAGCCTCACTCCCAGGGAAAGAACATTCCAGCCAAGAAGATAATACCATGGGGGGTTGGGGGGGAGACTCTTGTACTTTCAAAAGTGAATTTCATTTTATATTCAATCAAAATTCTTCCCTGAGAGAAGCGTCTGTTTATCCTTAATATGAAAAAAAAAAAAAAATGGTGCCTAGCCGTGAAGACAGTTCCTAGAGAAACTTTCTTCTTTGCTTGGCTGGGTGCAGAGGCAGTTTTGCCTCAGACATAAACGAGCTGACTTGCAGTCAGTGCACAGCACGTTACCCTTTTGCTGCGGTTGTCAGGGCACTCAGGAAACTTCGATGGGACATTGAAACAACTACGATTTAATCTCTTTTGTTACTATTTTTTAAAGTTAGCATACAGAGTAATGGGTTAGATTGTGACATTTTCACACATATGTGTCATTTTTAACCTCGTTCATATCCTCTCTCCTTCCTACTCTTTCCCCCTTTTCGAATCTTTTTCTCACCCCTAAACCATACTGGAATGTCCCTCAGATAGACTCTTAAATCTGAGATTTGCAGATGAGGGAACACAGGTGATATCTTGTTGGTATTTGCCTCAGTATCCTCTCCTGCTCCCTTTCCTCTCTTTATGCTTGTCCCTTTCCTCAGTAGCCTTCTCTTTAAACTATACAATCTTTCCCACTTTAGTCTTCCTTCTGTCTCACCTTTGTTTTAACTACGTTATATATCTGCATGTTTCTCCCAATTATCTGCTTCAGACGGACAACACAAACTAAGCCAATACACAACATAAGGGGTAAGCTGACAGACTGACAGATACTGCACTTTAGTAACAGAGTTGCTGCTGCTGCAGCTCCTACTAGGTGGCCGCTCTGAGAACCTGCAGAGGGGAGGGGAGGTCACGGGGCCAGTAGACCAGGCTACGGCTGCTGGGAGGGTGTTTGTTTTATGAAAGAGCCAAAGAAGAGTGAGCGATGAAAGCCAAAGAGGCGAACAAGGAGCCGAGGTCGTCTTCTAAGAGAGGTGACCTAATGCATCAAGCCAGAGTGACAGGGGGAGGCATAAACAGAGATTAAAATAGGAGTTCAGTAGCACCGAAAGCTGCAAAAATGGAGTAAGGACCCAGGTGCAGGGTTAGGGACACTTGGCAGGTGGTAATATAGTGTCACAACTGCAAGCATCCAATGGCATTTCTTTAATGTGAACTATTGTTTATCTCCTGGGTCCGAGAGGGGTTAGCTTCTTAGAGGAGCCAAAGCAGGGCAGGGAACATTTGTTAAACATCTTTATCATAACCCGTCAGAGACAAAGCTGCCTGAGAAATTGATGCAGGGCTGGAGTGGCCACATGGTTCTTCATGGGTGGACAGAGCCTGGCTCCATCAAGTCAGTCCAGCCTGCAGGTGCCTGAAAAAAGGAACTTGGGGGGGTCAGTCATGAGAAAGGGAACACTCTAAGTGTGTTTTTGTGAACTTCATGAAACAAAGCAAAGCAAAACACATAGGAACTGCACGCGCACGCGCACGCGCACGCGCACACGCACACACACACACACACACACACACACACACACACACACACGAGCAAAGTAAGTCTGTGCTCTGTGCACAGGCTCATTGATCACAAGTTTGTAATTTCTGAAGTAAAAAGCAGAGTTAACACAGTTCAAATTCTAGACTGCTCTTAGCCATCTGCTGGTTGCTGAGTCTTGAACAAGGGTTTGTGGTCAGCTGGGAACCCTCCTTAACCCGCCCGCCCCCCACACACACACTCTTTCTGCTTCTTTTTCTGCACAACTCCTGCAGCTGGCTGGACCAGGAGGCACTTTTCCATACCTGGTGTACAGTGTGCCTGCGAGCTTTCCAAGCTGGGGAGTCAAGCACTGTATTTTTTGAATGTCTCCTTCGCACAATTTGGTGTTTCCATATTAGGCAAGCACAACAAGTATTTATCGTTGGAAGCATAGGAGTAAAATTTCAAGTGTTGGGCTATCCATTCTCATGTCTTTGCATTTTACCTTCTCCCACTTGAGAATACCGAGACACCTAATTTGTGCACAAATGTAATTTCCCCGTGTTTCCAATTCCTCATGTTCTAATTAACCTGTTTTCTTAAATGGCTCCAAGCCATGCATCCTCGTCATTTTTTATATACTTTACTGTTTTTAAAAAGCATTTCCAGCTGTTATTTTGTCAAATATAGTACCGAAATAACTTGCCAAAAATAACTTCACTGTTACTATTTGTGCTATTTTATAAATAAGAGATAATTTAAGATTAAACATGAAAAGTGAGAATGACATAGTTTTGGGGAAAGAACACTCCTTTTCAAATAACCCACAACTAAAGACTACAGTTGTCACAGACTTCAGGAGTGCCTAAGCTGCCCCACGTTTCATTACAACTCAGTCTCCAAAGTTCATTCCTAGAGAGAGTGAGTTAATGCTGAGGATCAGAATGGCTTAGAAGTCCCTCGAGGATCTTAATTCTTCCCTTTTAAAACAGATTTAAATTATATTTATCTATGTGCGTACATATGCACACATGTGCACATGGGTGCATGCATGAGCTCGATTGTGCTGTGGTGTACAGTGTACATGTGATGATCAGAGGACAATTTGTGGTGATTGATTGTTTTTTCCTTTTATGATATGGGTCCCAGGGACTGAACACATAGCATCAGTTGAGGTATCAAGTACTTTTACCCACTGAGCCATCTCACTAACCTTTAACTCTTTCCCAAGTAATAGTGAATAAGTTCTGTCTTAGTCAGGGTTTCTCTTGCTGCAATGAAACATCATGACCAAGAATCAAGCTGGGGAGGAAAGGGTTTATTCAGCTTACACTTCCACATTGCTGTTCATCACCAAAGGAAGTCAGGACTGGAACTCAAGCAGGTCAGGAACCTGGAGGCAGAAGCTGATGCAAAGGTCATGGAGGGATGTTACTTACTGGATTGATTCCCATAGTTTGCTCAGCTTGCTTTCTTATAGAACCCAGGACTACCAGCCCAGGGATGGCACCACCCACCATGGCCTGGGCCTTCCTCCCTTGTTCACTAATTGAGAAAATACCTTACAGCTGGATCTCATGGAGGCATTTCCTCAACTGAGGCTCCTTCCTCTGTAATAACTCCAGCTTTCATTCAGTTGACACACAAAACCAGCCAGTACAGCTGCTAAATTGTAAAACCCCATTCTATCTTTAATTACAAAAATAGAAAACAGCAAATGGATACAACCAAATATAGTGATAGTTAGAGAAGAGAGAACAAGTTCATGCCTCTCCTGGAACCACAGGTTCTAATTCTAGAGTCTTAAGGAGGATGGTTTTGCAAAATACGCAGATTGTTTCTTGCTTTTCCCCTTAATAGGAAGGTTGGTTTTTTCCTGCTTCATTCTGTAGCAACATGTAGCATGAGTATGTGTGTAGCATGGTTGGAGACACATGTAGTATGAGTATGCACGTGTGTAACATGGTTGGAGACACATGTAATATGAGCATGCACATGTGTAACATGGTTGGAGACACATGTAGTATGAATATACACATGTGTAACATGGTTGGAGACACATGTGGTGTGAATACACACATGTGTGTATCATGGTTGGAGACACATGTGGTATGAGTATGTATGTAAAATGGTTGGAGATACATGTAGTGTGAGCATGTGTATAACACAGTTGGAGATATACATACTGTGAGAATGTGTATAGTATGGCTGGAGATACATGTAACATGAGTATACACATGTGTAACGTGGTTAGAAATACATGTAGTTATTTTCCTACAATATACAATGTTTGTTTTTAAGCAAAAAAGGAGGTTCTTAATCTTTGTTTTTTTTTTTTTTAAAGTCACTCAGTGAGCATTAGCAGAGCCTTGGAAACATGTTCTCTTAGTGTGTGTCTCATTCACCATCACTATGGTTGATGCTGTCCTCTGGCCTCCCCTCTTTGTAGTTGTGTCTGAGTTGGGATAAGCAAGGTTGTGCTGCAGCAACAAGTGAGCACACCTTCTGAGTGTGTGCCAACAACGTCATTCTGCATTTCTGCTCAACCTTATGTCGTCCTAGAGTTGGCTGCCTCTCTGGTCCTTGTTGGCCCTCACACTGAGTGTTACACTAGAGTGGGCTAAGGGAAGCAACACATATGGAGAGCCACATCCTGGCTGGCGAAACTCTGTCTTTCAAAGTGACATCATCACATTCCTCAGCAAGAGCACACAGGAAACAAGAGCAGTACTTGCCATTTCCCTAGTGGTCATGATGACATGGAAACTTCCTCTGAGAGGCTTTTCTGAGCATTGGCCTGTGGTAATACAATCAGCCTCAAGTACCACAGGCTTTGTGTGAGGTTTTCTCTTATCTAGACCCATCAGACGTAAAATTGCTTGTCTAAATCGCCAGGCAACCATACAATTTAGCCAACTGAATGACCAATTTTGCTTTTGTTGGGGGAAAAAAAAAAGCCTTGTATTTTGCTGAAATTATAGATTGGCTAAATAACATTAGGTAGCCCAGTAGTCACTGTTATGTGCCAGACGTGTGGTTCTAGGCATCGATCCCAGACAAACTCACAGTGATGCAGGAGGGCATGTGAGCAGAGGTTTTCATGGCAGCACCACGAGTGGACTGAAAATACGATACATTGACAACTGCTCAGTTAAAATGAGGATGTCGTAGCCGTAATGAGGAAGCTAGGTGTGTTTGCATATGGCGAGGCAGAATGAGTCCATAATGACCAAGGTCAGAGGTTGTATGTCAACCCCTAAGATGTAAGAAGTGTATTGTCGGAGCCCAAAGAGCAAGATTCAGAATTCTGTGGTGTGGTACAACGCGCTGTCCATGTGTACTTCAGAGGGACTAATGTGCAGTTTGTGGGTGTTCCAGGATCAGTGAAGACGTGAATGAAGGGTTCACGGTGCTCACTCCTGAACAGGTACAATGAATGAGACTGGAGGCCGGAAAAGAGGACCTTTCCACATTACTGAACAAGTTCTATTCTATGTATGTATGTATGTATGTATGTATGTATGTATGTACGTACGTACGTACGTACTTATGTATGTGTGTCTTTTCTAAATGTTATCAAAAGAAGGCCTGGAGAGGTGGTCCAGTGAGTAAATGTGCTAGTGCATTCCCTGTCACAGGAAGCCATGTGAAAGTTGGATGTGGTGCACATCGGAAATCTCAATAGTGAGATGGGACATGGAGACAGGAGAACAGTGGAGTTACCTGAGCCAGCTACCTCAGACTATGCTGCCCAACAGCAGAAATAGAGAGAGACTCAACAAGAATAGCACTTGTATACATGTACACACCACACACACACACACACACACACACACACACACACACACACAATTTAAAAGAATGACAAAAACTGTATTTATTTTGAGCAGTCACCTTGCAGACCTGTAATTGGTTATTTTCTGGATGTTTTCAACATGTAAGTCAACATGCCCTACTTGTAGGCAGATTTTGTAGTATATTTTCGATCTCCCGTTTGTTTGTTCTGAGTTAGGGTTTCTCTGTAAGCCATGGTTGTTCTTGGACTCACTTTGTAGACTAGGCTGGCCTTACACTCACAGAGATCCACCTGCCTCAGCCTCCCAAGAGTTGGTATTAAGGGCATGCACCACAACACCTAGCTGTGTGTTTCTCTTTTGCTTGACATTTTTTCAAAACAGACAGCCATGTTTTTCTTCACAATCGCAGCTGTCCATCTGGGTATCATCAGTGAACTAGCTCACACTCATTACACAGAATAGGTCACCCACTTTCCTTTCCACTGCCTGAAAATTTAGCTTCTACCCACCGTCAGCACTGGCAAACCCTCATGGCTATCTCATGCCCTTGACTGGTGTGTCCTCTGTGTCATCCTCAAGTGGCAGGAATTCAGTCACAAATACAACCAACTCTATATTTTGGGCCAGAAGGTGACAGACATTGAGAACTGTCAGACATGGGCCAAGTAAAGATGTGTTTCATTCCTTTCTCACACAGTAAACTTCCACAGTTTCCACTGTCTCAACCTTCTTCCTAACCATTCCTGGTCCAGGTTGACTCTGAAACATGGTAAAAAAAAAAACCAAAAAACCAAAAAACCAAAAAACCAAAAAACCAAAAAAC